>JAGPOW010001918.1:9284143-9306277 GCA_030014935.1 Caiman crocodilus | reverse complement strand
ACCAATGGTCACAAGTTACTGGAGAGCAGGTTTAGGTTGGACATTAGGAGGCACTACTTCACAGTTAGGGTGGCTAGTATGTGGAACCGGCTTCCTAGGAAGTGGTTCTTGCTCCTACCTTGGGCATCTTTAAGAGTAGATTAGATAGGTACTTGGCTGGGGTCCTGTGACCCTGGCACTCTTTTCCTGCCATTGGCGGGAGGTCAGACTAGATGGCCTGCTCTAGGGCCCTTCTGACCCTAGGTACTATGATACTATGATGATAATAATTTTGGAAAGTTGCCACACACACACATGCACACGCACACAAAAGGTATCAAAGACCACTGTGTTATAATACTTCTGCCAGCCATACACTGGAAAAATTGCAATATTCAGTTTTAGAAAACAAACTCATTATCCTAACAAGCTTGTCATTATTGTATCGCTATATATGATAATTTTATGTGAAAGTGGGTCAGTGGTTGACAGCTAAGTTTAAGTGTACATATCTATAGTTAAATTTTCATCAGGGTGGTGAAACGTGTGATCTCCCTAGACAGCCACAGTGCTAGGTCTCCTACTGCTTCTGGGCATGCTGTCCACCTCCTTCTCCTGCCACACCTTGATGACCTATTGTTTTGATGGTAGTAGACTGGAGGCTGCCCTTCAATCCCCCCTGATGTCAAGGGTCTGATATACATGCTTCAATCATCCCTACACATGCCCCATGACTCGCAGATGTTTCCTCTGGCTAGGCAGAACTAGGACTTCAGTTCCAGAGTCTCATCTGGGACTCTCACCCCCCACTGGAATTCAAAGTCCTAGTGCCCTCGTTCATGTTTTTAGGCCTAGCACTTGTATCCTTACTGGTGCACACACTGGGCCTTCCATATCCAGCCTAGCACCCAGCCTCCAGTCAAGTGACTTACAGTGGGCCTTGTCAACTGCCTCCTCATCTCTGGGGCCTCACAGCTATGCCCCACAACTTAGCTGCTTCTCATAATACTGCCCCAAACTCTGGGCTACGCTACTCCACCCTCTCTCAGGGCCACACTGCTCCACCATACCATTCGGGCTCGGGGTCAACATCGCCATAGGCTCAGGTAGCATTGTGCTTGCCATGCCTGGCCCACCACTCTGCTCTCTCACTCAGGGTTAGCGGTAGAATACTTCTACAGGCTCAGGTAACCCTCTCCTGCTGTGCCCAGCCCACCTCCAAGGTCTACCACCCCACAAGGCTCAGGTGAAACTACTCCTCATGCCTGGCCCTGAGCTGCCTCCTAAGCCCACCTGAAGGTGAGGGCAAGGGTTTAGGCACCCTGACCCACCTTACAATAGGATAGTCCTTCAACTTGGCACTTAAGTGGCCCTGCCCAGCCACAGATAGAACCACCAGACCTCCCTATCCTGGCAGGGCACAGTTTCAAGTCACGTCCAAGACTGATGAGGCCTCCTCTTTCCCCATAGCCTCACTCTTACTTCCCAGGTATTCCAGGAACGGCTCAGTCCAATGTTGCCTCCTCCACTGGGAGATGTTCCTTCCTCAGTGCCAGACAGCAACTGCTGCTTCCAGTCCTGCTGGCCTGAGTTTAAGACGGCTGCTTGTCAAGACTGGGCTGTACCTGCCTGCTGTCTGGTCCAGTTCTTAAAGTAGCAGAGCACCATGAGTGCTCTGACACATGCCTTCCCCCTTAAAGTGGTTCCTGGTGGGGAGGCATTTTCCCTGCTGCTTAGCCAACAAGTTCCCTGCAGAGCTTGTAACTTCCCTAAGTGGTGAACACCCCACAGGTGCTCCACCACAATCAGTCAGAGGAAAAAAGAATAATGTAACCCACCAGCCCCTGCCTTCCCCCCTGCATTCTTTCCCCCCACCCCTGACAATCAGGGATGTATTTTACAAAGTATTGTTTTCCATACAGGAACCGGTAGGTTTAAATTCATTCTCTGCAGAAGATCATTGTAACAAACCCGTCACTTGGCCCTTTACAAAATATCAGTTTTGTAGTAGGTAGTCCTTGCTTTAAAAAAAAAAACAACCAGAATTTCTGCAGAGAGGGACATTCCTGGAAACTGGAACAAGAAGATCAGCAAGATCCAGTAAAGTCAGTGGAGGTAGAAATGGTCAAGAAGAGAATGAAGAGAACAGCTGAAACCCCCAACTGAGATGGAAAAAGGAGACATATCAGACTACAGTATTTTGAGTAATCAAACATATAGAAGATGGAAAAGCACAAAATCTAATAAAAATGAATAAAGTACCCCCTTTTTCATGTACTTGTGACAAGGTATTTAGCAGAATTCACAGATTCATTGGAATCTGACAGGGCCATGCTATGAGCATTTCCGTTATGGCCTTGAACTTGTGATCTCTAGACTAAACCATGTGCCTTAGCATCTGATCAATCCCAGACCCCAATGAATACAATTAAAATTAACAATTAAAAACAGATGACAATTAAGAGAAACTATAGTCAAGCAGAGTGACCATCCAGTGGAACAAGCATAGGAACAAACTTTTTCAGAGGTATGACATCATAATGGCCTAGAGCACAACCTTCTTAGTGACAGTTTTTCACCTTTTACATAACCTCCTACAGAAATGTAGCACATCAAAAGGACAGTAAAGTAGGCACTAAAAAACATGAGCTAGGACACACCTTGTTGAACTTCACCCTACAGAAAAACCAACAAGAAAAACCTGACAAACTGTAACCAAAATAGAATATGGAAATCCTCCATTCTTAGAAATCAAATAACTATATTTGAAAAGTAAAATCAATATATGAAGAGCTAGAAAAAATGAAATTTCTAAATTGCTACTCATCTCTTGGTCACTGCCCAAAATGTGAGAGTAGCTCAGTTGAATATATGCTTTCCTATAGCAGACTTTCTATCAAACATTTGAAAAAGCTGATAATTTTCAGTTAAAGATGATGAAGGATTTTTTTTCAAAAGACAAAAACTCAGGTGTTAAATCCAACGGAGTTCCATTGGGAGCGGCAAGCTCAACTGCCTGTGGAGACACTGACAGTATATCAACTATAAAGAAGTAAAAGGAGTCAATAGCCTTTCCCAATATTCCCAAAAGATTAAGAAGGTCAATAGGCTTACAGGGTTATTGTGAGACGTCAGACAGAGTCACTAGAGAGCAAATACTCTGGACAGAGCAGAACAAGAAAGAAAGATGTCTCAAATATGCTTGTATACAAGTTCAAGTGTCTACGCTTCTGAAGATCAAATTTAATATGACAAAGAAGTCTTGGAAATTCAGTGATTACTTAGTAGTCACCCTGCTTTGATTTCTTAATGAACTGAAAAATCTTTAAACTCAAAGGTCCTTAGATCCCTGATGAGCTGTTACTTCTATTTCTGAACTAATTTAATCACCTTGACCATATCAATATAACTATAAAGAAAGTAGATCATACCTGTAGCTCATTCTATAAAAGGAAACCCAGAAAAGCAAAAGCAAAGTTGTATCAGTTTATCTAGCTAGAATTTTAATTTAGGGTGCTCAAAATACCTTAGCAGGGTCCAGTGATGAAAGAATTCTTTATCCTTTTGCTGAATGATGTTGAACTGTACCCTAATACGATGCGTTTGAGAGAAAGACTGGTATAAAGTATACCTCAAGATGCAGCTTGTTTTAGAGAACCAGTTTTGTTTCTAGCAGTGGCACAGATGCATCTTACTCATTCTCCAGTGATATGCCTTGACTCCTATAACAGAACAAGGTCTCTACTCAGGAGACTAAAGTGTAAATTCACTTGTCTGCCTCCTAGGTTACCATATGATTGGATACTTAATCGCTTGTCAGTTAATCATCTGGTAATTGATTTAAATTTATTTTAAATCCTTCTTTAAAACTACCCTGTGACACCCCCAAAAGGGTGGATATTGCTTAACCTGCAAGTATAATCAGTCCACTGGTTCTACACAACAAATCCAATTAGTTTTTTGGGTTTGTAGCCATCTTTATACTTATTTGCTCATTTGACCCCAGCATTTTTCCTGCCCCTGCCCATGGCAAGGGGTCGGACTTGATGGTCTGCTCAGGTCCCTTCCAACCCTACCAACTGTGAAACTTTGAAGCAATAACAGTTTACCATGTCAGCACAGAGTTCAGTGGGTGCGTCTACACAAGATGCTGTGGCGATGTGGCATCAGCAGGCATGAAGCGTGACACTGATGCTACTGCAGAGTGGGGTCAGAAATGACCCATGCTCTGCTAGGATTGTACAATAATTGTGGTTACTACACTGTCACTAATGTATTAGCAAGTGCTAAATGACTGTGCAGTAACAACTGCACAGTTGGGGGCACACGTAGACATGCCGACTGGGATGTAAAAAAACCAGGAAAGCAAGTAACATTACCTCACAGATCTTCTTGCTGCTACGGTGATACTACTACCAATCCCCAAGTTAGCTAGTTTCAGCCCAACTCAGTTATATCTATATTTCACTGCCGTCACTACTGACTGCACCGTAGACATATTCTTTCTGTCAAAGTTGTGTTACATTTCATTGGATAGGGAAACACACAAAAGCAGTTTACTGATAATTTCACATCATTTTTCAGTCCAATTATACAGCATTATAAGCATGTTTTTGAACGCATAAATAGCTATTTAATTGCTGTCTGAAAAACTGCATTGTCATTTATGTCTTTCAGATTACAGTAATTGAATACTGACTTGACATGGAAAACTAGGACTGAATAATAGAGCCACTAGGAAAAACAGTTACCATATAAGCAAAGAGTAAGTGACTGATTATTTGTGCTCTATAAAAATAAGATAATAACTCATCTTTGGACAAATTCAATAAAATAGTGGTCCCATAAGGACTGCTGTATTTAAAGCACTATCAGTATTTCAATTATGTTAGTATTTTCAATGATTTATATGGTAGCTAAGCTGTAAAAATATGCTCCAGGCTGAAATGTGACATTTAATTCTTAGTCCTAGAAGCAGCATTTTAAAATATTTTTCAGAATTTCTTTTGGAAAAATATGTTCAAAAGTGTCTCATTATATTTAATAAGATGTGTAGCATATGTACAGATTATTACTTTGCTCAGTTTGTCTTGATTTTGGTGCCACTTTTCTGTATCCTACATCAATATATAAATGCCAGTTCTAGTCTTGAGAACAGTTTTGCTACAGTTACAAAAGATTAAATGCCACATTCAAAGGTTGGTCAAATACCAAACTCTCGAATCTGACTTAGGAAAGGCAAAGCTTCCTTCACAAAAGGGGTCTTCCCAGATCAACTCACAATATCAAGAAATTAACTATAAAAAGCTTTTATAATTATTAATTTTGTAGGCAGGTACATAAGAATATGGAGTTCTAAAAGACCAATTTATTGAATCATCTACAAAACCAAAGATGAGAAAAATTCTAAAAAAATCAAACAGCAGAACATCACCACGTAAATTGATATTGCCCTATTGACATGAAAGGAGCTGTACATATTGGATGCATCTATACATGGGCATACAGCGCCTTTGTTACTGTGTCACCATTCAGTATTTCCTTTTGGAAATATTAAAAAATGGCAAGTACTCTGCTGTGCCAGCTGCACATGGTTAATTTTGGCCACTACATCACCATAGCACCATGCTATAATGAGGGAGCGCGTTGCTACAGCAATGTAGTGACAGTGTCACCGTTTTTGCCAGTAGATGCTATGGCACCATATTGCATCTCTATGTCACCATAGTGTCTTGTGTAGACACATCCATTAATCCCTACTGAGGAACTAATGCTAGGATTTTTTCTTTTAATCCCACATTTTGTCCAAACAGATACACTCAGGAAACTTACTAAGGATACAGACTTGTAGACAATTTACTATTGTTGTTACCTTGTAAGTGTTGCTTTCCAGTAACAGCCTATGTTCATTTTTTTACTTTGTAGTAATAGAAGAATAATTTGTGATACTTTACCCCTTCCTTTCATTGTCAGATAAACTACCACTGCTTGGTTTCCACTTATGGCTAGGTGAAAGCATGCATAAAGGCAATACTACGAAGTAGCTGGCTTGCAGTAAAGCTCCACCCCTTTTGCCCGGTGGCGAATTTGTCAACTGTTCATAACCATAAATTGAGAAGGTAAAGTGGATTAGTAATGTTCATTAAATGTGTGTGTGAATACTCTCATTCAGGATTCAAGTAGCTTTAATTCAGTTTACCTTCATTGCTGTAGAAATCACTTTAATTACTTTCCAAATTAATTTCAAATTAATTAAGATAAATTGAATTAAGGCCTCTGTAATCCTGATTGAGTGCGCCTGCATGGAGATTTAATACACTTAACCCACTCTACTTTGAAAGGTAATTTGGATGACTTTTCCTAGTGCTCTTGTGTAGACAAACACCCATTTAAATGAAAGCTTATAATTTTTTCAAGTAATGCTCTTAAGAACTATTACTTTCCTCTTCTTGTAGTAATGCTTATAAACTCATATGCAATATGATCTATCGATCTATGTATCTATCTATCTTGTCTAGGTTTCTAGAGCAGTCTAGTCAAAATCCTGCTCCATCTTCCCAAGAAAATAAAAATGACTGCTTTATAATATTTACTGGTAAACTCAAAATGGTGCATCTATCAAATACTCACTGTGGCTCCAGTATGTTTGCGTTAGTTCAGGGCACCAGAGTTAGTAGATAATTGGATTTTTATCATTTTTAGTAAACAGTGTCACCATCAGTCTCAAGTACTGTAATTGGCCGTTAATTGGGCTTCCCTTGAAATTGATCTAATTGAAATTGCAGCAGCTGTCCATCTGCTCCTCTGTATAGCATCATACTCAGAGGCTGGAGCTTTTCCATTTTTCAGCCATGTGTTTCCTACTTATTTACTGTAAAACATATGAATACAAGAATTCTTTATTTAGGCCCATGTTCAATATCCCTATTCAGGGAAACACTTTTACAAACTGGAATCAATGGGACCTATGCTTTTCATTTCTAGTCAAGTGAATACTTAAATGTTCCCTTGAATTAGCTCTGTAATAGTGCATAAAAGAAAAGCAGGTGGGATATGTTTGAACATCCCACAAATGTCACACTAACAATCTAATCAGCAATTTCTCTCCTTAGGATTTAACATTTCACTGGGCTCAGAAAAATAGAACTTGTCCAAAGGAATTTAAAGGTTTACTTTCAGTTCTTTTCTATAAGCTCTAAAATAAAAATGCCAGAGGAATGGGGTAGCAAACTTTTAGACAGCATTCACATTCCTATTCTGGAAAGATTTTACATATGGCACTTGTCACCAAAGTGGATTTAAAAAAAAAAAATAGTCCAAATTTAAGGACAAACTCCACTTTTCATCCTCTCAATTCTTTATAAATCTTGGGAAAAATTACACCTTGTTATTCCTCTGACCAGTAGGAAGATATATGTGGTGCATGTAAAATCACATCCTGAAGAAGAGTTCCCAGTAGGAGGTTTTGTCATTGTCACCCCTTTGCTCACTGGCATTTTGCATTGGCCACTCTGAGGACTCAGGGAAGATAAACTCTCCAGAGGCAGTTTGAGAGCAGACAAGTGCTTTAGGAAGACCCCTATAACTGATTAAAGAATTCAGCTGATGGAATCTAAAGAGCATCTGGAGAAGTTTCATTTATCAGGATGACATCAGTGTCCCAGAAACCTTCAGGGAATAGGATACAAAGTGATAAAACCTAAAAGAATCCTCCCATGTCAGGAAAAGCCTGCATTGCTAAAAAGAAAAATAAATCTTTTCTACTGTGTAAAGCATTAGTACTGATCTTGACTTTGAACTGATGGGTCCATCTTCATAGTTACGTGAGCAAAATCCTCCTTCTTTCTCCCATGCCATTTTAAAGGATATTAAGTATATGGCTACTGTTGACCAAAGCTTGGCCACCACAATAGAAACATTTCTATAGAACACATAGTAGGTCTCAAAATTTTTCCTGAAATCCAGCTCTTCAAAAAAAAGCAACCATTAAAATGCCCCTGTTTCATGCAACCATCTCTTGCCTGTTTATTAGCACATTCTGAGATTGTGTTCTGCCAACTCAGGCCCCAAATCAAGCTTGTATTCCCTCAGATTTGCTACTAGATTGAGGAAGTTCTTGTGCTTCCTATTAGGTCTGTGACTGGCTTCTTACATCTACTTCCAAGCCCAGATTAAGCCACAAATTCACTACTCTACAAAATTTATCACTGTGGAGGAAAACTTTGCATACCCAATCTAAGTAAAAACATTTAAAAAAATTAATAACATTTTGACACTTTCTGTAATAAAAATAGCAACATAAATTGTTAATTGCAAAACTTTAAATTTGATCCTATAAAATTTAACTATTTTTAACACTGTGCTGGCCCAATCTGTTCTTGTCACACCTTTACGATTGGTGTCATTACAGGTCTCTTTGAGCTCAGTGTCCAAGGAGTATATTCTAGGAGAGCTCAGTTCTGCAAATCTAAGAATCCAGGAGGAGCTTGCTTTTTAAATTATTCATGGATCTTTTGGATTCATGGGCAGCCTATTTCCTATGCACCTTTTCTGTGCAGCTTTCAGGCTGATGACATATCAATATACTGAATGAATCCAATCCTGCTTCAAGCAAAATATATGTATTGCTAGAGGAGCCCATGGTAACCTTAGCCCACTTGGAAGCTAAGTTATCCATTCATGCAAAGCACAGTCCTCTTTTACTATGCATTCTACAAGAAGCAGCCCAATCCTGACACAGAGCTATATGAACAAAACCCTAATACTATTCAGTGAACAAATAAGTTCAAAACTTGGTCTGGATGCAGGATTCTACCTAATCACATCAATATGTAGATTCAAGGTCTTAGAAAGAAAACCCCATTAAAATTAAGTCTGTATGTATGCGCAACATAACATTAATTTCTGTTGTAATTCAGTGACACCAAACCCATTTTTTCACCTGAGTCATTGCATCGCAGGAAGGACTATTTCATTGCCAAATGTCACCACCCTCCTTCTGGCAACCTGGTACAAAACTATTAAAAATGTACTTGTTCATTTGAAGAATGATTTTTTTTTTACTCTCCTGCTAAACAACTGCATTATTTCTGCTCAATCTCTCCATGTACATTCAAATGGGAGCAAAACCAAGAAGGAAAATCACGGTCTAATAAATGAAAATTTTGGAAATGTATAAGCAGCTTGAAACATGAAAGTCATAACAAATGTTTAGTTTTAAGCAACAGATTGACCACAGTTCTGGCTGAAATCTTATTCCAACACAAGTTTTCCAGTATTAGTAACTCATATTGGTTGTTGTAAAAAGATCCTGTATGCTGCTGCTTGTACTAGGTTATTCTGTGGTTAGAAAAGCTGTTTTCAATGTACGGGACTTGAAATCTGCTAAGCAAATGTGTCCAAAACCAATTGTACTCTTAGAAATACAATATCATTTTACTTTGAAAGGCAAAAGACTAATCATATCAACTTTGTAGTCTGATGTTAGAAAGATATAATTGAAGTCTGTTCTCTAACTTAATTAAAGTAAAAGTTACTAGTGGAAAACCTATTGCAAAATAAATCTTTCTATCAGCTTGGGTGTACAAAGAAGTAATTTGCTTCCTGACAGACCACTAGCATAGTGGAGGCAATCAAATGCAACAATTTCAAAAGCCTATTACTGACTCACAGTTGAAAAGGATTGAGAAATAAATTTTTGATTTACATTTTTTCCAGAGCTTATCAAAATAAAATGCAACAAGAAACTCCTATTATTTTTCTTTGTCATTTGAAAGTATTCCTGTGTCAGGAATAGTCTGAACTAATAATTTTCCCTTCTTTTGTCCATATAAAGCAACTGAGACTGCTTAACTAAATGAATTAGGGAATAGTGCATACACTTGCTTTTATGAATGTCATTGAATGTAGAGTCACAACTGCATAATTTTACTATATAAATTATTGCTGCTGTGGTGGGCTAGAGTTGAAAAATCCTAGTGTAGGCCTCCTTTTTTTGGAATTTCACTTAGAATCAACCCATTGTCTTTTCCTCTCACTAAATGACTTCACTACAGCCTAATCCATTAACCACAAATGTTAATGTGTCACCATGATAGTTAACATATTTACCTGAATCCAAGAAAACTTTGAATTTAAGATGACCCCCCCCAGTAATTAGATTCTAGACATGGAACATTTATAAACATGATATACTTTTCCACATCTAGAATCTAATTTTTGGAGGGTGGTCTTAAATTTGTCCCCCTCACTGGTGCAACAGGGCAAGCAGAAGCAAGGGAGCAGGTGGTCGGAAGGCAGGCAATGGAGTGTTGAATTGTTTTACGCCAATCATTGCCACCAACCCCACCACTACTTGTGTCCCCAGCTACCTGCTCTGCCCATTGCCTCCTTACCCTAAACCTGTCTCTGCTGCAATGCCTGTAGCCTGCACCACCTGCCTCCCCTCTATTTGCCCCCTCTCCTGCCTGCCTCCCCTCAGCGCATGTACCCTGGTGCCTGGTCCCCCAATTTGCATCCCCCCTTCTTGCCTGCCTTCCCCATACCTATGCCCCCTGATGTCTGCCCCTCCCTGCAGTGCCTGCACTCCTGGCACCTTTCCACTACCCACCACTTGCCCTCCCCTTCAGCCTGCTCCTCTGCATCACTTCCCTACTCTCCCTCTTGCTATCACATCTGTTGTTGTAAAACCAGCAGCTCCAGTCCAGGCCAGGCCCCAGAGCTAGCCAGAATTGCTCGTGCTATTTTATGTCAAGGCTGGAGCTGGATGCAGCATATGTTCTATGTTCCCTGCCTCAGCCTAAGGCAGAATTGGACCCTGGGACAGAGGGATGTTGCAGCCAGAGCTGGAACTGAAAAGGGAAGGTAAATAATGGCATATGTATGGGGGAGAGGGGCAGCTACAAACCTGATCCTAAGCTCAGGGACAGAGGCAGAGGCAGCTCTATCCTCAACACGACTACATCATCCTAACAGAACTCAAATCTAAGATAAGAGGCTAAGCGCTTAAATATTTTTTTTTCAAAATGAAATTTAGCTAAGTAATTAAGGTTTACAGCCTAAATACCTTAAAAAATCTGATCCTAGTGCCATATGCATATTTGAACAACTTATCAGCCTTAAATATCTTCCATTTAAAATATGTAACAACATATTTGAAAAATAGACTTATGAGCCAGACCCAGCTGCTCTCCATGCTGCCAGGCTGCGCTCCTGGCCACCTGTGTGCATGCAGCATTGATCAGTCACATTATTGGCCACTTGAGTTCTGTGTACCCACTATGAACTTTTTAAGTTCCCCTAAGAGTATACACACCCCTGGTTGACAACCACTGATTTTGAAGGTTCTTGTAAAGTCTTAATTCATGAAGTCTCACAGATATTTTCCATTTTGGGGATTGATTTCCCCATTTAAGTTTTGGTATATGCTTCTACCTAAACATCACTGGGAATATGTTGTCATATCAACAGTAAATGTGAAGGCACTGAGATGTAAGGCACTGAAATCATATTGTATTTTCTTGTATATAACACACTCCCAAATATAATATGAACCTTGGTTTTGAAAGGCATGATAAAGTTGTTGGGTTTTTTTTCCCCTTCCGAGTTACAGCTGCAGAGAGCAGGAATAGAGCCTCATCTTGAAATGACTAACCCTCCCATTCCTGCTTAACTCTGGTTAACTACTGCTGAAGACTGTTCTCAATTGGTAGACATATGATCTTGAAAAAAGGTAAAGAGCTGTGAAACAGAAGAGACCAAAAGCCCTAACAGATAGAATAACTGTCTTAAGAAAGGTTAGCTTGATTAGTGGAATGACCATTAAAAAGGAAAGATGATTGTTAATACCTATGAAGTGAAGAACAATGGGCCATTAACTCAATAGTCCATTAATGAGTCACTGACTCCTTCAGCTGCCTGAATAGTAATGCCAGAGCTGCTGTACTGTGGAGGAGAAATCAGAGTAGGGTGCAAAAAAAATCAGCTTCCTTGCTTAATAAGTGCATCCCAATTCTGGAGGGCTGATTTTAGGGGGAAATGTTTGTGCTGTCTGTGAGAAAATATGGTAGCTTTTATACATTCATAGATTTTAAGGCTAGAAGGGACCTTTATGATCATGTAATCTGACCTCCAGTTTAGCACAGGTCATAGAATCTCAGCAAGTAATTTCTGCATCAATGCCATCATTTCTGTCTGAGGTATAACATATATATTCAAACCATATCTTTAGTTACTCTGCTAGCTTGAATGCAATTTGTAAAGGGAGTTACAGGAAATGAATGAATTCTTCTGTGCTTTGACAGCCATATCCCTGAGATTGCCAAGTACAAAAACTAGGGTGGGAGGAAGAGATGGGACTTTTATATCTCTCCAGCCCTAGAGCTAGATTGGGGCTGAAATGGCTCTGGCATAATTTACAGCAGTGTAAGGTCTACACAGAATTGCAGTGACTAAAATAGTCTCATAGGGAGTGCAACACTAGCCATAATTAGTGAGATCAATTTATATGTCACATCTTTCCTGTCTTGGCCTTACCAAGGCCCTCCTACAGTCACCAGATTTATTGGAATTCAGAAGAATCCCAATCTGCCCCTCTGACATGTTGAGAAGCATTAAGAGGATGAAAATAACAGCTGGTATTCAATTCTGCCTTCCCAGTTAAGTATTGCTAAATTATGCATTCCTTAGTCAAATAGAAACTCAGGTTTAAAATGACAAGTAGAGGTGCACCAATAGAGATTTTGGGGACTGATACCGATATTCAATTTTTAAGGATATCGATCAATACTGATCTGCTTTCTGATACAGCTCTGTGCAGCTGATAAGTTTGTTGTGGTGGAATGGGAGTGAGGAGAAAAGGGGGGGGGATCAGAAAAGGCCCTTGCAGTGAGGCAGGGAGTGAATCAGGGGCTGGGGCAAGCACTGCCCAGCTGTAGTAACGCAAGGCATGGGGAAGAACTGTGGCTTGTCTAGGGGCATGGGGTGAAGGGTAGCTCCTGCCTCTGTGCACACCCTGGGAGGACATGTGGGATGTGGGGTAGGCTGCAGCTCCAAGCTGGGGCTGAGGCAGTGCTCTTACCAGCAAGGGCAGGATCGGGCTGGGCTCAGGGTGGGAAGCGGTGTTGGGAGAGGGGCTATGGGAGGGAGGCAGCTGCAGGCACCCCAAATTTTGCCATAGCCCCTTCCAGCAGTGCTGCCATCCTTCCTCAGTGCAACCATAGTCCAACCCCCTCCCATCCACACTGGGAGGAGCCCAGTGCAGCCCTGGCCAGCCACAGCTGCAGCCTCCACCACCACCCCACACAGAATTGAAGGCACACGCCCCTGCCCCCATGACCTCCCAGGGTGTGAGCAGAAGAAGGAGCTTCCCCCCCCGGCACCCTTCCCATGAGCTGCAGTTCTGCACTCTGTTCCATCCTGGCTGGGCAGTGTCAGCCCCAGCCCCAGCCCCTGCTCCACCCCCTCCCTGACCATGAGAGGCACTGATCTGCCCGCAACACTCCTTCCCCACCCCTACCCTTCCACCATGTCAGACTTACCAGCTGCATGCAGCTTTCCAAGCTGCCAGGCTATGCTGTTCGCTGCCTGCGTGCTTCAGTATGGCTGCACATGTGAGTGGGCATTTATTGCCCAAATTATTGGCCACATCAGGCCAATTTCTGATACAATCAGTTTTCTTTATATTGGTGCTGATCCAATATCAGATCAATGAATTGATGCACCTCTAATGACAAGTAAAACAAAGTTCTGATCCTCTGCAACTACAGATGCTTAGATTCCCTGACTACAAGTGCAAACCAAGGTAAATTGTATCTCTGAGTATTTGATTTTGGCCTCTAAGGTATTAGGGTACACTTTTTCAATTCAGTTTATTGCCACAAAAGAAAGTCTGCTTCCCCTAATGCAGTATGTCTGTATTTTTCAGGCATACTGGATGCATCTATTTATGTGTGCTTTACTGTGGAGTTGACTAGTTAGCTTCTCAGTAAATGCATTACCATACATGCATGCTGGTATTAGGGCACAGCAAATTAACTAACTCCAATATAACACAGTACTGTCAGGGACAGTACTATCTTATGGTGGAGTAATTAATTAAAATCAAACACTTGTGTGGATGGTGAACACCGGGAGCAAATTGCACCCGGACAGCACAGCTAGCCAGGGGTCTGACCCCCAACTCCTGCCAGTCTCTCTGCCATCCAACACTACTACTTGAAGCCTAGGGCTGACCACCCTTCTCCCCGTCCTTCCCCTCTCTCCCTGTCAGCCCAGGACTGCTCTGCCTCTGCTCTAATTGCTGCAGTGCTGAGGGTATGTGGTTACTGTGCCTGGGAGCACAGCAATTAATTCCAGTTCAAACTGTTCTGCAGTTCATTGTGTCACTTTAATAGCATGTGTAAATGTACCCACTATGCCTTTAACTAACCTAAACACTGAATAAGTCTTTTTTTTTTTAAACTATATTACTGGAAAACGACTTCCAATATAATATAGTTATATCCTGCAAAATATACTTCTTAGTAAAAGTATACCAAGCCATCAAAAAGAATTTGGAATGTCAGCCTGTTTTTAGGTATCTGCCTGTTTTTAGAGATCATTTTATCCTTTTGCTCTCTCTACATTGCTACACAATACAACCAATTTGTCTTGAGTTAAGTTATATTTTCTAATGTTTCCATTAAAGCTGGCAATGAGAGAATATAAAAAAGAAATAGGAAAAAATATAGAGAATTCTCAAAAGCTCAATTTTTTACCCACAGCTTCTTCTAGAAGCTTGTTTTTAAAAGTAAAAGCAAATTAAACTTAATTTTAACTGAGTAAGGCCTTTTGATGGTAAAGGCATAAGAAATTTACTGGAAGTCCTGGTTTATATGCCACATACATTTTAGATTGTAGTTATAATTGCATATAGCATGCCCCAAAATATAATATGTACCCTGGCTTTAAAAGACACATTAAAGGAGGAAAAAAAACAAAAACAGAAAAACAACCTTACTCTACAGCACAGGCAAATAACAAATCTAGTGTGCTGGGTCTGGGACCACACAGGCCTGATCCAGTGTGCAAGGACTGTCCTCAGACAACCTACATATGCAAGATTGATCTGGTACACTCAGTCTAAGATTGTGCACTAGTTTTGATCCCATGAACCAAGAAGAAGGCATGACCTAGATGTTCACCAGTCAGAGGCTCCTGGAAAAGATGGATCCGTAAAGAGTTTAAAAAAAAATAAAATTTGTAGAAGACCAAAAGACCCCTTTCCTTCAGAAGAAAACAGAAGATAATAAGAAGTATGAAGTTGTAGGTAGGCTTTATGAAGTCTCTGGGTAAAGATCAGAGTGGAAAGCATTGGAGGAGGGGGTGTTTGTAGGTGTTTGCTACAGGACTCTAAACCAAGAGGAGGAGGTGGATGAAGCCTTCTTTAAACAAATGATGGAAGCTAACAAATTGCAGGACTTGATTCTCATGGGGAGCTTTAATTGTTGGGATGTCTGCTGGAAGGGAAACACAACAGTGCACAGGAAGTCCAGCAAGTTCCTAGAAAGTGTTGAAGATACTTTTTTTATTCACATGGTACAGAGGCCAATGAGGGGGAAATCTCTTCTTGACCTACTGCTCACAGACAGAGAGGAACTGGTTGTGAATTTGAACATGGAAGGTAACTTGTGTGACAGTAACCACAAAATGATACAGTTCAAGATCCTAAGGTGAGGAAGAAAACAGAGTACCAGAATAAGGACACTGGACTTCAGAAATGCAAACTTTAACAAACTCAGGGACCTGGTAGGCAAGATCCCTTGGGAGGCAAGTCTGAGGGGAAAAGGAGGCCAGGATTGCTGGCTGTACTTTCAAGGGTGCAGAAGCAAGCTATCCCAATGAGGTGGAGGAATGGGAAGTTCAATAGATCAGCCTGGCTAGACAGTTCACTCTTGAAGTTAATACTCGAAAACAAAATTAGGAAAGGCCATAAGGCATGCAGGGAGAAAATTGGGAAGGCTAAGGCATAATTCAAGATTCAGCTTGCAAGAGACATAAAAGGCAATACTAAGGGATTCTACAGGTTGTCAAAAGTGAAAGGAGGATCAATATGGACCTACTCAAATCATGATTTAGCAATTTTTGTGGAAACTCTGAAAAACTGGTTTCTGCAAACACCATGAAAAAGAGCAATTTTCACAATTTTGCATGGAACTGCCAAAAAACTATCCTAAAACTAAAATGTTGGCTCTCCAGTTGGAGAGCTAGTGGCTGGCCTTGCAGTCCATTGGGGAAAGGAAGCCTATGGAAGAAAGCGAGCGTCCAAGGTGGCAGCTGATCCCTCTGCCGCTGACTGGATTAGAGGGCTACCTGACTCTGCCAATCAGTTGGAAGGGATGAGGGTACATGAAAGGCAGCCCTCTCAGCCAATCAGCAGTTCAGGGGAAGGAGTCACTGCCATAAACCCACAAAAATGGTGGCTAGTGCCACAACTGGCCCATAAAATTGCCCTTCTGCCACCTCAATTTGGATTGGTCCCTAAAGATCAGTGATTCCATAAGTGCCTTAACCTCCATATGTTCCCATGGAGTAATTTCCTATCCCAGGTGCATATTTTGTGCAGTATCTTAAAGTTAATTCTAAAAATGTTTATTTTTAGGATACTGTCACCGGCATTGCAGTGCACAATATCCCCAAAGAACAGCCAACGCACATGAATGGTGTGCTCTCTGTGGATGAAAAACGGCCTAGGGTAATATGTTACTCCAGGCATAAATGTGTTATCCATATGGAGTAACAACTTACCCCAAGCCCATGTTAACACATTAGGATAACTTGTTACCCCCAATGCAATTTCTTTATAAATGACAGGCCTAGATCTGTTTGGCCACTTTGGGTGCATGCATCTGAAAGATCAGCATTCATTCACACCTCATTCATGTCTACTTCAGGTTTCCATAGCAACTAATGGATCTCCATCCTCCACTCTGTTTTTGCAGAAGATGCGGTAATCCCTTTTGCTAACCACTTTGTTTTCAGGCTGAAAGGTCATCAAAGCACCCTGCCCTTTGCCAAAAAAGCAAAACTCTTTGTCGCACCCAAATCCATCTCTGCTGTCTCTTCTCATGGCAAAACTCCACACTCTGCTGCCTCACCTGCCCCTTTCATAACATACAAGCTAGTTTGCCCTGTCTTTGTTGGAAGTGAGGACAAGGAGTAAAGGGACAGCAGAGAAGTAGAACAACATCATAAGACAGCATATGCTACGGAGTCCCCTTCAGTGATAAAGGCTTGACACCCTCCTGCTCCCTTTTACATGCTCTCAATAAGCCCCTGCACATGTGGTTTGCAAACAGCATCCACCCACCATTTGGTTTGCCTGTAAAGGGTGGATGCTGGTCTCTGGCTTCTGTGCCCAGGAGGAGAGGGTGCTACTTGTGCTGCCATAGGGCAGGGTGGAATTGCTTCTCTGACAGCATAGGGGCTTGTCTTTGATTGTTATTTATCTCCATTCAGCACTAATCATTTTTAATTTTTTTTCCTGCAGTCCAGAAAGAGAAGGCAGTACATATTTAGTGCTGAAGCCTGTCTTGCACAGGTAACTGGGGATGACAGCAACACATCCATTGATGAAATCTTATTCCAAGGCAGTGAGGATGCTTACTTTGTTTCAGACATGGGAAATTGTTCAGAGAAAGATAACCATGTGTTTATGGTATCTTCATCCAGCTCAGATGAGGAGATGTTGGTGGCACAAGTAGAAGTGATGTTAACACTTGCATTGGAAAGGAAGAGGAGCATCCCAGGGCTACTGTGAAAGACAGAGGAGAGCTACAGGAGGACATGGAGCAGAACTATTGCCACCAGCCCCAGAAAACATTGGAAACAATAACACTGTTAGAGGAAGGAATGGCAGAGTGCGGGAGGAAAGTCCACAGCTAATACTTTACTGGAGAACAGGCAAGGACGTAGTCCATGAAAGTGTTGGGCCAACAAGAAAAGTAACAAAGACCCAGTGGTGGAAATGTTGCACCTGTTTTTCTCACAGGATAGCCTGACTGTTATCATAAGAGAAATAAACAGAGAGGCAGAAAGAAGATTCAGGGAGGCATCCTGAAAATAGAAAGGAGTTGAAAAATCTGAATGAAACAGAACTGAAAGCCTACATTGACCTCCTCCTGCTGAGTGGTCTATACCACGGTGGTCACAAGGCATAGGAGGAGTTGTGGGAGTAACGCACCAGGCACCCTTGCTTTCATGCCACCATGAGTTTAAAACCATACCATTGAATCACCAACTACCTGAGAATACACCTGATGGTTGATGAGCAGCTCATTACATTCATGGGTCACTGTCCCTTCAAGCAGTATATGCCGAGCAAGCCTGCCAAATATGGCTTGAAAAATCGCTGGTGCTCTGATGCAGCAACATCATTCCCTCTGTGTGAAGATATCTACTTGGGCAAGCAACCAGAAACTCCACACCAAGGTAATTCTGGTACCCAAGTCATTGAAACACTGGTTCATCCCTGGTACAAGACAGGGAGGAATATTGCGGGTGACAATTTCTTCACAAGTACTGACCTGGCAGAAAGACTGATACAGCAGGACTTGACCTATGTGGGTACAATTTGGAAAAACAAAGCCGATATCCCAAACAAAATGCAAGCAAATCGAAGATGGAAAACTTTTTCATCTACTTTTGCTTTTTATGGGGAACACTCCCTAGTTTCCTGTTCCCAAGAATTCCAAACTTGTGCTGTTCCTGTCAAGCATGCACCATGACCTGTAAGTGGGTAGAGAGCAAAGAAAGCCAGACATCATCTATGACTGCAATAAAAATAAGGGTGGGGTGGATAACCTTGATCACTTAGGCTGTATGACCACCTGCAGATGGAAAATCAACAGGTGGCCAATGACACTATTTTTCACTATGCTGGATGTGGCTGCTATTGCCAGCCCCATCATTTGGCTAGGCCACAATGCAAACTGGAAACAAAGATCACAGTCACGAAGATGGCACTTTTTTTTTTTTGCAGGTGCTTAGAGAACAGCTGATTGACGGACATATAAAATGAAGAATAATGGACACACGTAATCTGTCTGTCAAGTCTGGTATGACTGCCATAAATTACAAATTGCCACAATGCACCCCTGCAGAACCTTCTGCAAGCATGAGCGGATGCTGTGCTTTTTTTCAAGGAGAAATGACCGCAAAACCAGGAAATGATACGAGGATTGTAAGCAATTTGTATGCAACACAGTACATCATTGCTGCTTCATGAGGAATGCAATATTTAGTTAAAACAGGAAATGTTTTTGAAAGTAAGTATTTATTTGAAAACAGCATGAACTGCAGACTTAGCAAATTGTTCAGTCACATTTTGAAACTCTAAAAAAAATGTTTAAATGTTGTTCATATTTCTAGTTAAATAATATTTTGAGTTCATATAATCATAAATACTCTTTCAAACAATCTGTATGTTTAATAAATAGTTTTTGGTGCATTGATAGTGTTGCCACTGATTCCATTTTGTTCATGTGGGTGGCTTACCCCATGAGACCAATAATGTTGAATTGCAGGGTAACAAGTTACCCCAGGAGAACAACAACGGTTACAGTTTCATGAGGGTTAAAGAATGCAGAAGGCAATTTAGTCAGAGAAAATGCAAAGAAGGCTGAAATATTTAATGCCTTTTCTACTTCGGTTTTCACAAATAGGGGCCACTACCAGGTGATGAGTGCAGTTAATAGCAGAGATAGGGAAGGGAACAAACATCTTAGAGTAATGGCAGAACAGATTAGGGATTACTTAGAGAATCTAGATGCTTTCCAGTCAGCAGAGTTAGATGGAATACACCTGGGGTACCAAAGGAATGACTGAGGAAATATCAGAGCATTGATTATCCTTTCTGAGAATTCATGGAGGTCAGAAGAGGTCCCAAATGACATGAAAAGGTCAGCTATAGTGCCTAATTGTAAGGAATGGAAGAAGGAGGATCCAGGGAACTAGAGACCAGTCAGCCTGACCTCTATACTGGGAAAGATCATGGAGCAGTTTGTCAAGGAATCCATTGTGGAAAACCTAGAGGAGAACAAGGTAATCAGCAGGGATCCTGGTTTTCTCCGATTTAAAAAAAAATCCCCAATTTTCTGATTTAAAAAAGTAACCCCAAATCCCCATTGTTCTATGATTAAAATGAAACATCACTTATGCATTGATATATAGCGGTTTCATTTTAATCACAGACAAATGGGGATTTAAGGTTACTTTTATTTTTATTTTTTTTAAATGGTGATTTTATTTTTTTTTTTACTAGGGAAAACCAGGATCTCTAATAATCAGGAGTGGCCAGCATGGATTCAGCAAGAGCAAGCCATGCCTGACAAACTGATTTCCTTCTAGGATAAAATGACAGGCTCTATGGATGAGAGGAGAGCAGGGGATGTGGTATACTTTAGCAAGATTTTTTATACCATCTCCCACACCATTCTATTCAAATATACTATACAGTGGATAGAAAACTGGTTGAATCATTTTACTCAGCAAGTAGCCCTCAATGGCTTAATACCTAGTTGGGAGGAAGTATCACATGGGGTTCCCCAGGAGTCTGTTGTGGGTCCAGTATGAGTCAACATTTTCATTAAAGATTTGCATGATGGGATGTAGTGCATATTTGGCAAATTTGCATATGACACCAAGTTGGGTGGATTACAAACACTCCAGAGGGTAAGGCTAGGACCCAGAGTGGCCTGGATAGACTGGATAAATGGTCCACAATCAATTAGATGAAATTTAACAGGTACAGGTGCAAAGTCCTGTGCTTGAGATGGAAGAACTGAAAGCACAAATACAGACTATGGAACACCTGCTTAAACCACAGTACTGCAGAAAAGGACCTGGGGATTACAATGAACCATAAACAGAATATGAGCCAATAGTCAGTTCTTGAAAGCCATCATCATCCTCAGATGTATTGCCAAGAGCATCACTTGCAATTCAATAGAAGCGATTCTTTCACTCTATTCAGCATTGGTGATGCCTCACTTTGGGCACCTATACACATGCTGGACATCTGTTCAGAGGCATGCTAATTAGCATGCATCAGACAAGACTCAATTAATCAAATCTCTACTGGAGCATGCTAATAAGCATGCTTCCACATCGTGTGTATTCAGCATCCCTGCACTTCAAAATGGTGGCACAGGTACTTTAACTGAAGCTTGTTGAATAAACCTTAGATAAAGCATCCCTGCTGTCATTTTCTAGTGTGGGATGCTGAATGCACGTGATGTTGTGGGAGCTTTAATTAGAGTGGTTCTCAGACCCACTCTAATTAAAGCAGCCCACCCCAGGAGCATGTATAAAGACACCCTTGGAGACTGTGCCTATTTTTGGGCCCCACACTCCAAGAAGGATGTGGATAGTTTGGAAAGAGTCTAGTGCAGAGCAACCAACATGATCAGGGGCCTGAGAGACAAGACTTATGAGGAAAGGTTGATAGAACTAATCTAGAAAATAAAAGACCGAGGTGGGATTTGATAACAGTCTTCAAATACCTGAAGGGTGTTTATAGAAAAGCTTGTCTATGTGGCTGTAGGGGACAGTACTACAAACAATGGCCTCACATTGTAGCATGTAGCAGAAGAAATTTAGTTTGGATATTAGGAGGAACTTTTTTACTAAGAGGGTGCTCTTAGTAAAAAAGTAGGGGTATGTGAAATGGGCTGCATTCAATTCAGATTTGGATTTGGCCTGAATTGGGGACAGTGATTCAATTCGTTGATTTGGATCACTGTCGCTGATTTGATTTGGCCAGCTCCAAATCTGAAGATTCAATGCTGATTTGAAGAATCAGCAATTTGGCCATAGACACAGCTTTAAATGTTTTTTCTACATACCTTGAGGTACCAGGCATGGCTCATGAATGCTCTGATGGTGGGGTAGATGGAGCATCCCACAGGAGTGTGGAGGGCCTCCCCACCCCACATGCTCAGTGGTGAACTTGGAAGTGGACCCGTAGGAGTGTGGGGGGGGGCCTCCCTTGTGCCCCTCTGGCTCAGTGATTCGCCATGGGGGGACTCCTGCACCTGTCCTGTGGGTGTCCGCCTTAGGGCCCTGGAGGAGCGGGTGCGGGAGCTCCTGGAGGAGGTTAGTAGGCTGCGGGGAATCCGT
>JAGPOW010001918.1:9262422-9284043 GCA_030014935.1 Caiman crocodilus | reverse complement strand
CAGGTGAAGTGGTACAGGCTCCTAGCCTGGGGATTTTTAAGAGGAAGTTAGATGAGCACCTTGCCGGGGTCATCTGACTCCAGTGCTCTTTCCTGCCAAAGCAGGGGGTCGGACTAGATGATCTGCCCAGGTCCCTTCCGACTCTAGATACTATGATACTATGATACTATGACCCCAACTACCCGACCCAGGAATCACCAGTCACTGAACTGGGGGGGCACCACTCCCTGGTAGACCCAAAAGTAGACTGGAAGTGCTTCTGGTCCACTTCCAGGTCTGCTGCCGAGCGTGCCAGGGACCGCTCCTCCACAACACTCCTGTGGGACGCTCCAACCATCCCACTATCTCAGCATTCAAAAGCCACCTGATACCTTGAGGTGTGTAGAAAAAGACATTTAAAGCAGTCTATGTACAAATCATCAAATCTTTCTGAATCTCTCCAATTGATTTAGAGGGTTCCCATTCCATTTGGAGAGATTATAGGGTCTCCTGATTCAATTCAGATTTGGAGATTCAACCAACAAATTGGGCCAAATCTCCACCAAATTGAATCAGGGAATGAAGCTTCACACAGCCCTAGTGCTCAGGGATTGGAACAGGCTACCTAGAGAAGTTGTGGAAACTCCTTGCTTGAAAACTTTTAAAAGCTGCTTAGACAGAGACTTGGGTGGGATTGTTTAGTAAGGTATAAACCTGCCTTAAGCAGGGGCTAAACTAATTAACCATATGATATCCCTTCCAGCCTTACTTTCCTAGGATCCCATGATAAGATAGGCAATGGGAATCATTGCAGGGAAAAAAGGAGAGGTATTTCTGGACTGGGCTTATTCCAACCTAAAATTTATCTGAGTTAATTAGACAATATTATGTCTTGAGTCTCAATATAAAATGTTTGAATAACCCTACTTGTGATGCCTAATATTTCAATATTTTCTACAAATCTCATTGTTATGCACTAGACAAAGATTTTTGGGGTAATATCTTCTATTGAACCAACTGCATGGTTGAGATAAAGGCAGACAAGCTTTTGAGTGCAACGCGCTCATCATTTATGATCATTTCATTTGATGCACAAGTGTGTTATCAAGGATACTTGGTTACCATAAACTCCACTTGTTTAGCAGCTGCTGACAAAAACTGGATCTCAAACACCAACATAACATTTCCCCTGCATCTAAATGTGTATTTTAATAATCAAAACTCTATGGAGCTTATGTAACAGAGCCATCAAGAGTTTCTCGATGACAGTCCTTTCACCTGCTGTTTATACCTAACAATTTATTATCAGTGTAATGTCAATGTTTGCAAATACTTCAAAGCGTACTACGTTATGAGGAAAACACTGTTGTTTTTCAACATTGCTGAAGAATCCTGCACTGCATTTTTATACTGGATAATTCAGCCGCCACAATTAAACCTACTTCTTTGCTCAGCACATCCAGTTATTTCAGTGAAGTCTACTTCATCCTCTACCCTTTTCTACTGAGATTGATTTATAGCTCCAGTCAAATTGGTGAGTACCTGCATGGCCTGTATGGCATTTCTGCTATTATTAGGCCCTACGCTCCTGTGCCCGCAGCTACTATACTAGGTTCTGATGTATTCAGCATTCAGTGAACCTTCCGCTATTAGCACCATTTCTTTCAATGTCATTCCATATAACAATGAGTTAGTGTCTGTGCTGATTTGCCACTTGGCTTATATATTTATTTCTTCTAGCTTGACTTGCTCAAGAAAGCATTAAGAGAGGAAACTTTTAAAACCAATCCTCTGATGATATGGTTTTCTGTCTCTTCCTTTTAGCTCAGCTACTATATCATTTCTATTTCTTATTTAGTTTTTTATTACTTCTCTCTTTCTAACTTTCTTTTTGTGCTAATTAGGATATCTATGACTTGACCTTTTCTATTTGTAGACTTTGTCTTACTAATTCTCCTTTTATTGATTTACTGCCTCATACCTACTTTATATTAACCTCAGTGAGGTCATTCATATCATTCTCCTTATTTCCTATCTACCTCATCACTCGTATGCCATCTGTTCCCTGTATATACTAGAAAGGAACATATTTTTAATTTGCTTCAATGAGATGTGTTTTATTCACTGCACTCACCATGTGCATCAGTCTAAACTAATTTACTTGAGTGAAGTCACCCGTATTCTCTCCACTCATATTTTGCCAGTAATATACACTTTATGGCATTGTCTTCACTGAGGCTGCCTGCATTCTTCTCAACCTTTATTCATCATAGGGATTGTGTGCAGGTATTTTCAGTCATTATAAGATCCCAGAAAAGTCCTTTAGTAAAGGTAGTCATTAATCCCTTTCTCATATTTCATAGTTGGTAGGGTCAGAAGGGAGCTGAGCAGATCATCAAGTCCGACCCCCTGCCATGGCAGGAAAGAGTACTGGGGTCAAATGACCCTGGCAAGGTGTTCATCCAGAGATTATAGGGTCTCCTGGTTCAATTCAGATTGGTGTTCATCCAGCCTCCTTTTAAAGACCCCCAGGGTAGGAGCCAGCACCACCTCTCTTGGAAGTTGGTTCCAGATCCTAGCTGCCCTGACAGTGAAGTAGCGCCTCCTGATGTTTAGCCTGAATCTACCCTCTGCCAGCTTGTGACCATTATTTCTTGCCACTTTTGGTAGCACTCAGGGGAACAGGGACTCCCCCAATGCCTGCTGGTCCCCCCTGAACAGTTTGTAAATAGCCACTAGATCTCCCCTCAGCCTTCTCTTGTGCAGGCTGAACAGGTTCAGGTCCCTTAGCCTATCCTCATACGATCTGCCCTGCTCTGGACCCTCTTCATGTTGTCCACATCCCTCTTGAAGTGCAGCACCCAGAATTGGACGCAGTACTCCAACTGCGGCCTGACCAGTGTCGGATAGAGGGGGACGATCACCTCCTTGGACCTGTTTGAGATGCATCTCTGGATGCATGACAAGGTACGGTTGGCCTTCCTGACCGTGTCCCCACACTGTCGACCCATGTTCATTTTGGCATCAATAATGATTCCAAGATCCTTTTCTGACTCTGCAATGACAAGAGTGCATGTAATCCCACTAAAATAAAAGACTAGTCATATATCACAATGATTTTCTTGAAATATGATATAAAGGTAAATAGCGATATAAATATTAAAAATCTTTCGCAATCCCTTGTAGTCAAGGATAGTTGTCTTCCATGATTGTCTTATCTGTATGTATGTAGACAGCTCATGAGGCCTACCTGGGGTTGACAGGCTCTACTGTAGCTCAGACATGTGTTTCTGTATGGGGTGGGTGGAATTGGATTTTTCATTTGGTCCATGACACGCTGTTTCTGCCACTCCCGCTTTTCTATCTCCTTTTTTTTCTCATGAAGTTTCAGTGTAGTGAGAACCTTGAAGTAGACTATTTATCCATTTGGGCAATCCTGGGCAAGTCTCCTATGAGTTGATAATGATGTTGGGGATGAGGGGAATTAAGCTAGCCTTTAGGATGTCCCTGCAGCATTTTCTTTGCCCTTCTCTTAAGTGTACAGCTTGGCTGAGCTGGGAGAATAAAATTTGCTTAGACAATCTGGAGTCAGACATCCCAATGACATGACCAGCCCAATAAAGTTGATGTTGAGTGATCATTGCCTTAAAGGTCACGGTGTTTTTTTTGCAGAAGAATGCTAATGTTGGTGAGTCTGTTTTCCGACTGGATATGGAAGATCTTCTGCATGCAGAATTGATGGTACTTCTCCAACAACTTTAGATGTCTTCTACACATTGTCCATGTGTCAGCTCCACACAGTGAGGTAGGCAGCATGACTGCTTGATAAACCATGAGCTTGTTTTTAGATCTAATATTATGATCTTTGAACACTCATTTCTTCGTATTCCCAAAGACTGCATGTGCACATCTGAGGTGATGTTGGATTTCTTCATTAATGTCAACCTCCTGCAAGAAGAGATGGCTTCCAAGGTACTGGAAATGCTCAATGTTCTCCAGAGTCTAGTCTCACTATGGGTCTGAAATACCAAAGCTGGGGATCATTCATTAGAAGCTTGTTGGGGGAGGACCTTAATCTTCTGAATGTTACACCATTTTCTTGTATGCCATGGTAAAGATTATGACAATTACCTGAAGGTCTGCTTCTGCGTGAGCACACACTAAAGCAGAATCAGTGTACTGAAGCTCAATGGCTAAGGTTTGGTGTTCTTGGTTTTGACTCAGAGTTGGCCATGTGTCACAGGGCGCATCTGGACCAGGCACCTTCTTGCTCTCAGGTTCCAAGTCTTATTCCCCCTACCACAGGATATCACACCTGACACTTCTTGATATCTTCATAGGAAGCTTTGAGGGAAAACTTATGTACCCAGAGAACTTCCTAGATCAGATTTCTCTCAGGCCCTCACTGTCTTCACCAAGCAGTAGTTCCTCATGATCAGTGTTTATGTTTTCTAGGGCTCCTCTACTTCTCCGCCCCGGTCTGTCCCTTACCTGTTGATCTTATTGATGTTAGCTGTTGCATAGGAGTGTAAATCTGTCACTGTTTTCCAGACTCTCACAGGCTGCAACAATCAGGATTAGATTATAGTCCTTATAAGTCCGTTTACACACAACCAAAATTATATAAATTAAAAAAGCAAACAGAAGGATCCCAGGTCTATGAACTCATATTCTTAATCATGCTCCTGCTTAAGAGCACCCTTTTGTCATAATGGAACCCTCTTTGTTCCTTCTTTGGATCTCCAAGTGATTCAATTGATGCCCAGAGTTGGGTTCTCCCCTTTTCCCTTTCTCGGGGCTCCGAATACAGCTGGCTTCAGTGGGAGGCTTTCCTGCTTATTCTGCCACCAGTTCCCCAAAATCACAGGCAGCAAGGCATACAAGCCTCTCCACCCCAGTATCACACTCTCTGCTGCCTGAACAGGTGGCCAACTAGTGACAGCCTATGAACGTCCCCAGGTGTTCTGCAAGCCACAGCTGCTACCTTAGTCTCGGTCTACCCATGGTATTTTGTTGCTAAGCAGGGCTATTAGCCTTCTCAGAGTACATAGCTCACCTGTTTGGCATCCCAATCACCCTGCTGCTCACAATTTCCACTAGCTTCCATGTGTGGTCTCTCACTGGTCTCTGAGTCCTCTGTATCTTTGTGTACACCTGCAAGGATGTCATGCTTCCTTCCAGCTCATTGCAAAAACTCTGATGCTGCTCCCAGCTTGGATCTGCCCATGTCTCCACAATGACACCTGGTAAGTCTTTGGTTCCCAGCTCTTTCCCCTCTCTTGGGAGGAGGGGAGAGGAGAAGGAAGATGCTCCTTGCTGATGCTCCGTGCTTACTAGAGCTTAGGCTTGTCTCCCCTGACATGAAACTTCAGCATCCCTTTTGAGGTTTTGCTTCATCCCTCTCAGCCTTAGTAAATGCCAAACTTAAAGAGGCTGCGTCTGCATTGGGGAAGTCCCTCTGCAGCATTTCCAGTTCCAGCTCATCAGGGAAGATGAGCATAGCAGGGTCAGGACTCAGTTCCCTACTACACTGAAGTTAAACAGCTTATCATTCATTTGGTAGTTTAGCTCCACTCCAGCTGGAAGCATGTTGGTGGACAGATGTAGCATTGTGGCATGGAATATTGAGAAGTGTTGGAGTGATGATGCAGTCTTACTTAACTACTCTTTTAACCTCAAAGGGATCTGTGATATCTTTATTACTGAGAACCACCACTCACATACCATCATGGAGCAGGCAGAGAATGGTGACAAGTTTTGTGGGCATCCATACTTCACAAAGATGATCCACAACACTTCGTGGCTAACAGAGTTGAGAGCTTTCGTGAAATGAAAGTTGACCACGTGGAGAGACTTATGGTGTCCCTGACATTTCTCCTGAAGCTAGCAAGCTATGAAGATCATGTCAGTTGTGCCTCTTGATGCTCTAAACCCACAGTGAGATTCCAGGAGGAGTTCTTCAACAAGTGGAAGGAGATGGTTCAGTAGGGTTCTCACAGTGATCTTTCCTGTGGTGGGCAGTAAGGCAATCCCTATGTAGTTTCTGTAGTCAAATGTGTCTCCTTTCTTGTCACAATCATGATGCCCCAGAGGCAGATATATCCATCCATTTCAGATGACTTATTGTTCTTCATCTGCTTGGTTGCTTTCCTCACCTCATCTAGGGTTGCAGGGATTCCAAGATCACTCTGTTGCAGGATGAAGTTGAGGATGGATTATCAACATAAAAATAGAAAAATATGTGACATATTTTAATATTTAGAATAGGAGGTGTTATAATGGTAGTGTTAGCTTGATACTATAGCCATGATAGTCCAGACATTATGTGAGAGACAAGGTTTACTTAGGATGATATTGGACCAATTATCTAGTTAGGATAGAGGAGGACAAGCTTTCCAATGCACAGCATTCTTTGACAGGTCTCCTTTTTAAAGTTTTACATTTGAAAGCTTCTCTAGCTTTATCTCAATGACATTGTTGGTCCAATAACGAATGTCACCCTAGTGTTATAATAGCGTTAGAAAGTTTATGTAAGAGGCAAGGATGTCTTAGGGTGGTATCTTCTATTGGACCAATAAATAATGACATCACTACAAGAGAGAGGAGCCCTTACACATGACCATTTCAAACCCCTAACTTGAAATCTTGAAAGCCTCTAACTTGAAACTTGAAATCTGCCTAACTTAGGTTCCATTGGTTTAAAGCCAAAGAGAAAGGTGGTTATAAATTGTCCTACCCTCTTACTGCAGGAAGGAATATGCTAATCTTCCAAATAAAACAGTCAAGGACCAATGATCCCCAAATTAGGCTATGCTCTTGGTTTTCCCATATATTTTCACATGCAACGTACCCCAGAATAAGCTACACAACTTGTCTTTAAAAGGCAGAATGAAGAAGCAAAAGTAATTGAGGGTCCATCCACATATTCAGGTAAACACACAATGGGATCTAATGTGCGATCCACATGATTGCACTTCCTGCTAGGCCACACGTGCACAGGAGGTGGACTATATAGATTGCACATTAGATCACATTGCACCTTAATGCCAGGGCAGCGTGAGCTTGAACCTTGGATCCCCCCACACCAGCAAGAAGCAAGCTCTTGCAGTTGAGATCACCCGCAGTTGATTGGCTCCCATTCACGGGGGCGCAGCATGTACTCTCACAGCTGGGAGCCCAATTAGCTAAAAGGGCTTCTTCCAGTCATTAGGGTCCCCACACACCCTGGTGGTTGGGAGACCACACCTAATGTGATCTCTGAGCCACAGCTAATGCAATGGGGGTACTCTGGGGGTACTCTACTCCAGCAGCTAGGAGATTGCATCAGCTGCAGTCCCTCAGCTGTGGAGTTACATAGGGAACCACTGTAGCTGGGACCCCTGTCAGCTGATGGGGGTCCCAGATGTGGGGACAGAGCAAGGATCAGCTGAGAGCTCCCAGGCTGGGGGGGCACACACCCTCCCCCAGCTAGAGCCTCCAATTAGCTTATAGGGCCCTTTACCCACACATTCAATTAATACTGTGGTAGGAAGCTACAAAGTTATTACGCATATTACAAGACACGAGGTACTTGCACTTATTATGATATAATATGCCTCTGAGTTGAAGAATCGAGTTCCACACTTGGTTCTATCATAGATCTTAGATGATTTGGGCTAGGTCACTTAATTTCTCTGCGTATTCATTACCAATTAAGTAGGGAAGTTTGGAAATTTCCTGAAAAATAAAAATCCCAGCTAAAAACATTTTGGTATTTAAAGAAACCCCCAAATCATGAAAACGTTTTGTTTCATTATACCTGAAAGCACTTCATAATGTGTGCTGGCAGACATAGAAAGAAACCGCCAAGAACTTTACTGGAAGAAGAATTGCATCATTTTGCCCTGACTCCCCAGTGTCTATATTGCCCATGTATTTCAACAGGGATTTTTGACTTCAGAGAGATAATTTGGCTTCAGTTATTAGAAGAGACAAAAAGCTCTCCTGAAACACATGAGCTATTCAGATGCTAGGTGAGCCAGGTCAAACTGATGGGATTCCTCTTCTGGGCAGGTGCTGTGTTTGGTGCAGGGGCACGCCAAGCTGAAAATAAGGCATTGTTTGTTTGGTTTGTTTCCACATCTGTAAGCAGCCTATATCTTTATCAGGTTGGTTGTTACAAATAGAAGAAATTATGAGTCCAAACAAAGTACTTTGGTCTTATTGAAATAATATTCTTCAATATTTTTTTTTTCTGAAAAAGTGTAGGAAACGTACACTTGCTTTGAGCCAAAAAGCCAAGAAGCAAACAATACATGCATGCAAAACATTTTTACTCCTTTGAATCAGCTTTGTCTTCAGTTTTGAGGATTCTTGTTAATATAGTATGCTGCCACCAAAAATGTATGGTCAGTCAGGACACAAATTATTGCCTGTTTTGTGATATACAGCTGTCATGGAATAAATGCTTTGTATGCCAGCTAGAGTCTTTGGGCATCCTAGAAGTATCTATTTTCTGTACAATGGCAATACAGAGTTCATCTTTAAGTGGAATGCAAGAGGTCAAACTCACTGTACTTTTTACTGCACCGTAACCTGATGACAGATTTCTGACAGAAAAATTATGTGTTGTTCTTTAAAAATACAAGCCTTTACACCCTGCAACCACAGTAGTTCAAACTGCTTTTCATGAGAGCTTCTTAAAGATACAGTTCTTCACAGATTCTAAAAACACCAGTGTCAATGACATTTTCAAACAGGAGGACTGACGCAAAACAGTATAAATCTTGTGCTAAAAAGTCCCAATAGTCCAAGAACTGCAGGCATATTCTATTTGTCTCAATGGCATGAAGAACAGTACCCATCTTCACATTCAAAATCTATTCCCACCGAGAAAACAACTTATTAGTAAACAACTAACATTTCCCACAGAGAAAACAATTTATTTCCGACAGAGAAAACAACTTATGAACAGAAAGCACACTGGAGATGCAATCTGGGTTCTAAAGAGCAGCTGCTCATCAATAACTCTATATTCAAAAAGATGCATGATAAGAACTGCTGTTAGAAGGTGCACCCTATGGTACGTCAAATACCCACACTACTGTGACTTCATATCTTGATAACAGAATCATTCCAAATGTTATTATATTACATGAGCAATTCTAATCCACCTGGATTTCTTGTTTAGAAAGCAGGCAAACAAATTCAAGTACATTTAAAAAACCTACATTAGTCACCACAGGAAATATTTCTATTAAAGACAATCTCGCTCATGGCTTTTTTATTCCAAACACACATAAGTGATGAAAGTACTTAAATAATGTACAGAGAAATCTTAGGAAATAAGTAAAATCAAGGTTCACAGTGAAAAAACATTTATCCTTGACTTCACAAAAGATCAAACTTTTTAAAAATAGGAATAGCTAAATGAATATGTTGTGTGGATTACTGATCATAGAATACTCTTGACATAGCAAGGGAACAAAGAAGAGTGATCTTGATTTCTAAATCAGATGACCACAAGTCAAGCCATTTGCAATCTGCACTTTTATTTAACCCTGGTTTGTAGTTTTAACCTTCTGCAATGGAAAGTTGAGACATTTTGGCACTTGATAGGTGTTCACAGAAAGTGTTAAGAACGTGCATGTAACACTATCAAAAGCAAATGGAGGTGGCTAGAAATGTTCTGACAAAGTGTTTTTCATCAGATAAATGATAATTTATTCAAAATATTTTGCAGAAACACTTTCCATTTCACTGAAAATTTCACTGACCCTCAATCCTCTGATGGTTAGAAACTTTCTTCTAATTTCCAATCTGAATTTTTTCAGGACAAGTTTATACCTTTTGGGTGCTTATACATGTGCTCTGATGCATTCTAATTAGGATGCATCAGAACAGACCTGATTAATTGAGTCTGCTGGAGCATTCCAATTAGAATGTTCCAATGTACTGCAGCATCCAGTGTATTCAGAGTCCTGCATTTCAAAATGGCAGTGGGGGCTCTTTAATGAAAACTCACTGAATGAACTTTAGTTAAAGCACCCTCATAGCCATTTTGAAATGTGGGATGCTGAATACACATGACATTGGCATGATTTAATTAGAGTAGCTCTCTGGGATCTGATCTAATTGAAATACTTCTCTCCCCCCACCTCCCTCACACCAGAGTATGTGTATAGACACCCATTTTGCCTAGTACTAGTATTGTCTTTGAACTTAAATGGACCTTTTCCCTAATGGATCAATCCCCTAATGTATTTATATGCAACAATCATATCCTCTCTCAAGTACCATTCCATTAAAGAAGCCAAATTCCTTCATGGCATGTCTGTATGGAATAAGAAAACTTTAGGCAGGAGTAGCTTAAGATAAATGAACATTTAGCTGACTACTGACTTACATACTAACTGAACCAGAAACAGCAATTCTAACTTATCACCTCAGGTGTAACTTCACATTAGCATGGCTTCTCATTTGGAGCTAGCATGCACACAGGCAACTCAGGGTGTCTCTTTACCTTTCATTCAGTGTTACAGACATACCTATACCCTTATTGTGTTAAACAGACTGTCTATTCCTCCCAGTCATTCTCATAGCTCTAATCTGTACCTGTTCTAATTTGAATTAATCTCTCTTGAACATGGGTGATCAGGACTATACACAGTGGCTACATGCAGACATCCAGGGAGTTTAGGGGGATGGTTAGATCACATAAAAATAGCTGCCCAATCTAAGATAAATCGGGCTGGGGGGCTAGCAGGAAAGGTTGGGGGACTGGGTGGGACAAACAGTCTTTGGGGCAAGATTGGAGGGTCCATGGCAGGGGTTAGGGGGCAGGTAGAGTCAGCAGGGGGGATCCAGGGAAATGGGAGGGAACAGTTGAGGTCCACAGGGGAGTCTTGGGGGAGATGGGGGCTTTCTCCTCCACCTCCTGGGACCAGGGACTATAATCCCCCAGCCCCAGCCAAACAATGCCCCCAGACAACCTATCCTTCATCTCTCCCACTCTGACTTACTTCTTCAGCTCCCAGCATCAGTGAATACAAATAAAACCAGCAATGGGAGTGGCTTACAGAAGGGGGGGATTGTTGGGCTGGAGGGGGGTGGTCTGTGGGGAAAGTTGTCTATCTGGGGCTTGGGGGATGGCCAAGAGGCTAAAAATATCTTACTGCCATGGAGGAGGTAGGAAAACATAGACCCAGATCCCTGGGGATTCACTGGGAGCTGTACAGAAGTTCTGTTAGACCAGTCTCACTGGACTCTAGGAAGTCACGCTACTTCAGAGGTTTATTTAACTTATATTGGGTTGGGCATCTTTCTTAGACTGATCTAGCAGTCCTGGACTCCTGTACAGTTCACATATAGATCTATACACAGCCAATATTCTAGTTGATGATGTTCCTCTCTCTACTGGAACTGACTTGCCAGATGCATCTTAGGATGGTTTCTGCCTTTTCAAGTCATATTGGAGATTCACTGGCTGCTGAGTACCCAGAGGGCCTTTCTTCTGACATTATCAATACTGAACTTGTAGGCTATAGACTTTTGTTATTACTCCCTGGGTGCATCTATGTATGCAATTAATGCAACACGATAAACTCTGGGGCAGTTTGAACTAGAGTCAACTGTGCCCGGGCACAGCATTTACCCAGCACAGCAGCAATTTGAGCTGGGCTGAAGCAGACCCTCATCTGGCTGGGCTGACTGGATGCAATTTACAACTCCAGTCACCATCTATATCTGCATTTTAGCACAGTAATGTACTCCACTATAAGAAAGTACTGTCCCTACCAGTACTATCCTATGGTGGAGTTAATGAATTTACCTAATACTCACACAAGTGTAGATGTCGACACTTTACCGAGGAGCATCAACATAATTAGTCCACTCCACAGTAAAGCACATGTGTAGATGCACCCCCTATGTACCATAAATATTTCACTTTTTCACATTTCTAACACTTCAGATCCAGCTCACCCAATTCGATTTTTATTCCTCCATATAAGCAACATCACCTAGCTTTGAATCATAAGCAAATTTCATAATGACTCTTCCATTTTTGTGCCAAAGTCATTAATTAAAATGTTGAATAAGGTTGATTCCAAAACTAATCCTTGGGGATCTCCAGTAGGTTTCTCTTTTAGGTTTTACGGTTGCTCTTTCAATACTACATGTATATTTATCAGAGAGATTTCCTTTAATCAAAATATTATGAAGGTGCAGTTTAAAAAATGTAAACACATTTTTTAGTGATAAAGGAAACATATTAATCTCAACTTAGTTATTTTCCCCTTGGGTCATCCTGAGCAATACACTTTTTTTTTATTTTTATATATCAAGAAGAAGTATTGTGCTCATTTGGTAACAGCTTTAGAATAGGCCATCATTGACAGCATTTTTAGGTCCCATTTTTGACTTTACTGTTATAGCACTCATATAGCAGAGTAGAAATTTGGATACTGATTTATTAGGGTTGCTTGGGGCTTGCTTTGGGTTAGCTTTCACAGACTAATTCTATAAGAGGAAATTTATCTTCTAAAGGCCAAACATGTAAATTAAATCAAGCACAATTTTTTTTTTTTGCACATTAACACAAATCTCTTGATTGCATACGTTTTCCCTGAGTATTCCTTTGTGCTCCATGTCATAGAAATATATAGCTAAATTCTCATTTGCAAAATGAACTGATAACTCCATTTTTTAGCATAAAAGTAATTCAATCAGAGGGTTCATCTCCTGAACTGTGGAATTCACTAAAGGCCTATTTTTTATAACTGCTACCAATATCAAGATTTGAGGTCCAATATCATTATTCCCTGTCTTCAGTGCATTTAATTTTTATCACGCCATTTTTCTAGACATTAAACTGAAAAAAGTTAGAAACTAAAATTTTGCGGTCATATTTCTTTTATTTATTTATTTATTTTAGAAGTAGAAGATCTAGGAGAAGTTGCATAAAATCTATAATAAATCAAAACTATAATATTGTATGTACTTATTTTATCTATATTTTAAAGAAAACACTCCATTTATACATGTAGGCAAAAGTGTGTTGTGGTATACATACCATTTGATCTCTTTGTTTGTACATCTGGTATATATGTGTTACATGTATCGTGAAAGCAAAATGTAGGCTAGCTCCTTTCCTGGGTGGGAGGCAGAAAAGAGGGCAGGTAGAAAGAGTGCGACTACCACTGAATTTAACCTCAGTGCAGCTCTCAGGCAGTTCTAAGGAATGACGGTTTGAGTGATGACAAACCTAGCGCTGTGCTTTCCGGCTCTGCTGTCTCGCAAGCATCTACTCCCTTCACATTGCCTATACTGGTACAAAAGAGACAGAGATATTCAGCATGGTAGACAAAAAAAGAACTTGATATTTTAACACAATGGATTTTATGTATATATAGTAGGGCTAATTTCTGGCTTTAAGTCACTGTTCACAGGTACTGGTGGTATAGAAGGATAACAATATTCTAGACCTATTATGCATTTTACATGTGACTTCACTAACGTGACCTGTCTACTTCCAACTCTAAAGTAATTTTGAAAAGTTCCCCTGAGAACTTCATCCGGCATTCATGCAACTGAAATGTTTCTGACATACTAGCTATATATACATACAAGTTCCATTTCTTTTGGTTACTCCTTATTTACAGAAGTAAAATTGAGTAAAATTGATTAAGTTTGAAATAAGATTTGCTAATGTGAAAGAAATATATAAGAAGGGATTACGTATTTACCAAAATAAGTCTAACTTGAAACATTTTGTTTAATATTTTTCATAGCCGTATCAGAAAATGCACCAATATTTATAGCAACAAAAAGTATTCTAAGTCTTGTTATCTTCTGGCATATGTCTTTTCCCCTTACTAAAATATGACAATATGTTTAAGGCCCTCTTGAAACTTGTCATCTAAAGCAGTGGTTCTCAAACATTTTTATAACAGGATCCATTTGTAAACATCAATGACCAGTCCCGATACAGTGGCCCTCATTCCGACTTGCTGCCCCCTTCCCCAAGTTCCCTGCCCCCCCAGTGTGTGGGGCAGGGGGAGGGCAGAGCAGGTACAGGGGACCCCAAGCAGCCCCTCGCAGACTGGAACTCTGCCAACCTGCAAGGGAAACGTGAAGGTTTCCCATATTTTTCTCTAAAGGAGAATTTTTTTTTTTAATTTTTCTAAATTTTTCTTTAAAGAAGAATCCATTTTTAAAGTTTGTTGATCCATTTTTGAGTTTTATTGCGACCCATTCATATATTCTTGGAACCCCCTTTTGGGTATAAAACCCATGAATTGAGAAATGCTGATCTAAAGTATTTAGTTAGGTAAATACTCAGATCCTACGCTGTCCTTTGAAAAACCTAGCTTTATTTCATTTCTACAAAAAAGACAAGTGTGACGAGCCTAGCTTCAGAAGTATGACAAGAACAGTGAGGACACTTTTCTATATCATGTCATCAGTTGACAAAGGGAAGAAAAAAGGACTAGCATGAGACATAATAAGAGACTGTGTACTTTTTTATAGGATGCTGAACACGGAAAAGGGAGATCTAGGTTTAAAACCTGTTCTACCATCAATTTACTACATAACACTGTGACATTCATTTCTCCATGCCATGGAGTTCCCTTTCTCCTTTTATTTTCATTGCCTGTATAGATTATAAAATGGATTAGGGTACAGATTATCTCTTTCAATGGGCATGTCTATATATGCCTCTTAAGCTTAGCTTAAAATCGTCATTTTTAAGGCTTATTAAGGGCGTGTGTTTAAAGCAGGTATCAAATGTAGGTGTGAATAGCTAAATTGCATTAACATTCATGTAGACACACTAATGAACATTAACGTGGTGTGCATCAATGGATAGATACTGCATTAGTGTATCTGCATGTGTACTAATGTGATTTAGCTGTTTGTACCTAAATTTAATGTGCATTAGCATGTCCATGTGTAGATACGCATTTAAATCACCTTAATGAGCCTTAATCAAAGGTGCATTAAGGTTAGGCATGCATAAATACACATGTAGGTATGCCCAGTATGTTTGTACACTGACTACATAATGCTCTCTTAATTTGTTGAAACCACCTGAACTATAGTAACCATCAGATTACTCCATGTTAAAAAAATAGAGTTATTTTTAATCTGTGTTGCAAGTTTTTGTTCACATTTTACTTCTGCACTGACTAAAGAAAAATATGGGCCATTATTTATTTTATTGCTGAAACGCTGTATGTTAAATTAGAATATAAAGTAGAATAGCTTTATTTATTGTTCTACACAATAATAGCCCACCTACCTCACTCCATGGAATTGGCTTTTGAGCACTTTCCTAAACTGTGGTGCTTTATTTTATCTCCCTTCAAGGTAATCCACAAGTGCTTGCACATTTGTGAAGCATGATCATAGATGCTTAGAGAGCTATTCATCATTTCATTCCATCTTGTCCAGCATCATTGATTGTTTCTTGAAGCAGAACCATTTCAAGGAAGGCCCATGCACTTTTCAAAATAAATAAATCACACTTTTCAATGCACTAGGACCTTTACTTACTGCCACCAAACACAGACTGATCAGACTTAACAATGTATTTGCGGGTTTTCAAAACTCATTTGGCATCTAGGCCATTAGGACTTGGTATATACATAGAAATGGGGGTTTGGATTAGGAAAGTTAAAAGTTGAAAACACCTCTTTGATGTGAATATCAGATCTAATCGTATTGACCAGGGATGGGCGACCTATGGCCTGTGGGCCAGATCTAGTCTGCAAAGTCATTTGGGGATTTGGCAGCCTTTGATGATGGGGTCTTTACAGGGGGTTGCTTACTAGGGCTGTGTGAAATTTTGCTGGGTGTTTCGTTTTGAAGCTGTTTCAATGCATTTCGAGCTTTAAACAGCAAAATCAAAATGAAACAAAACCCTTCAAAACAGCTTCAAAATGTAATGAGGGCTTTCAAAATATTTTGAGTTTCGAAGCCAGGCTTACTTGGCTGCAGCACTGGTTCCAGCTGGCAGCAGCCTGCTGTCATCCCTCAGGGGCCTGCACCCCTGGGAGGAGTCTGCCACAGCCCCCACCTCCCGGGGGTGCGGGCCCCTGGGGCACAGCTCATGCCCAGCACTGGGAAGATTGCTGCTGCCACTGGCCCCAGGCAGTAGCAGGAGCCTCCTGTCATCCCACGTGCAGATCTGCGTCCTGCAGGCATGAGAGGGCTGTAGGGCTGAGCTCCATGGACCTGGCAGAGCCACTCAGATTGCAGCTTGGTGGTGAGAGAGAGCCAGGGCTGTGCTCTGCCAGCTCCACAGAGCTCAGCCCAGTGGCGGGGAGTGGAGGAGAGCCAGTGCTGGAGCCACTCGGAGCACAGCCCTAGCCAGTTGTCCTTCCCCACCTCCCACTGCCAGGCTCCGCTCCATGGGGTTGTGGAGCCTACTGGAGCTCAGCCCTGGTGAGCCCAGCCCGGCAGCTGAAGACTCTGCCATCCCATGGAGCTGAGCCTGGTGGTGGGAGGCAGGGGAGAACCACTGGCTGGGCTGTACTTGGACCAAGGGCTGCACTCTGAGTGGCTCCACCACTGGCTCTTTGCCATTGCTCGCTGCCGGGCTCAGCTCTGTGGGGTTGGAGGAGCCACTTGGAGTGTGGCCGTGGCTCTCCTCCACCTCCTGCCACCAGGCTGTACTCTAAGAGGCTCCACCAGCCCCACAGCCCTCCTGGGGCTGCAGGACCCCAGATCTGCCCAGCAGCAGCCTCCTGTCATCCCACACACAGATCTGGGACCCGTGCGAGGAGTCCAGCATAGCCCCACAGCCCTCCTGGGGGTGAGGGCCCCCAGATCTGTGTGTGGGATGACAGGAGGATGCTGCAGGCAGCAAGTGACGTGAATTTTGCTTGTCAGCAGCTTGAGGTACAGTTTCTGAGAAACCCCTGCACCTGTCTCCTTCAAACTCCAGGGGAGAAAAAGTGGCTGTGGCAGCTCATCCTATGCCACCACAGAAAGAGGAAGCAGCAATGGGCAGGACCTACTGCCCACCCACCCTCTTCTGACCTGAGCTGGGTCCTTCTGGCCCACAACCTGAAAAGATTACCAACCACTGGTATAGGCAGACAACAATTATATTGACATCAAAAGGATAACAGCATAAGCTTTTACAATGCAATTGTTCCATTGACATGACTTGACAATGATACAAGTGTAGCAAAACCACTCCTACTTTAACTCTGCTTTATGCAAGCTCAAGGTTCAGGCAATTGATAATTTGTATTGTTACAGACTCTTGCCCATATAATAGTTAGATCACAGCAGCATCTCTGCTCTCCTAAGGAGCAATTTGCCTCTTACCCTTTATAAAGCAGCTAAAATGTCCATTTGCTCATATCCTCAGCTAGGGGTAGTTTGATAGACTGTTCTCTAAACTATATTTTCAAAAAGGACGAGCAGTTGCATGCCACACTCTCAATTTCAATATATTTTCTGTTATTAATTTTTTAGTTTCTCATAGTCGCTGTAGAAATACTAGTCATTCCCTATACACTGGCCACATTCCTTTGCAACATGCTAAGTTCACAGATAACTTCACAGATATCTCATGTAATAATCTGAATCTAACTCTGAATCAAAATCATTAATATTTTTGCTACTGTTTGTGTGGATGGAAAAAGGGGCTCTTTTTACCCTCTCAATGTCAAGCAATCTGGTTCGGCTTCTAAAACGCTTTGTTTGTGAAATTTAAAAGGAAATGAATTCACTGGCAGCTGTAGAGCTTTTTTCCAGGGATGAGTCTGGTGATATAGGGACCACTTAGACATACTTTCCTGGTATACTTAGCTCGGTGCATCTTCTCATATAAAAACATTTTGATAACTCCAGACTTTGTCATTCAGCAAGTTGTTTGACAATTCGAAATTTCATTTGGATATCACCTACTTGCATGGAGTCTATGTGTTCTTACTGCTCCTGGATATTAACATTATTTTCAAGAAATGTCTAAGCTTAACGAGCCTAAGCAGGGCTGCCCAACTTCCGAGAAGTTATGGGCCATACACTCTGAGGACTGCAGTTCCAGGGTTGGCATGAAGCACATGCTGAAGACCAAGAGTCACTTGTCTCCTGAGCAGTCCCCCCAAACATCTCCCTTGTCCCTGCTGTGCAGGCAGTCTGTCCCCTACCAAGACTGAGTACACCAGCAACCCAATTCCCCTTCCCTCTTGGTCACAGAGGTAGGCCCTCAACCACATAAGCAACACCCTTCTCCCCTCTGACTCATGCAGCCACCTGACCTGCAAACAGCCTGGCTCCTGCCTTTCTCATGCACAATGCGAGCAATCAGGCCTTTCCTCTCTTGTCACCTATGTAGCACAGTCACCTTGCCCCCCCCTGCTGTGCCTACCTCCCAGGCCTGGGGGAGGAAGTAGAAGCTGGAAGAAAGTAGAGGAACCTGAAAAACTAGGCTGCCATGGAAGAAGCAATGGTGAAGGGGAAAGGGAAGGAGCAGTGGCAACTTTGCCAGGAACCTGTGGGCCTCCTGCTAACTCTTTGGGGACTTCATGCAACTCACAGCCCACCAGTTGGTCTAAAACATCTATGAAGTGTTACAGTTTCAGAAGTTTGGCACTGCCTGTTCAGCAAAAGGTTGGGATTTAGAGTTCAAGTAACTCTAAACAAGTGGATGTAGCGAATGCTGATCCAAATGTAAATCAGTTATATAAACTACATATGTTATTGCGGATGATGTCTCATAAACTGAAATGAATGGGAAAAAAATAACTATTACAATTAAGTCTTTCTGCATGCCACAAGATTAGGATATTCTCTCTACCACTTATTTCATGTTAATATCTTCTTTAACCATACTGTTGAAGCCTTCCCTTCAGAGTTAAGCACACTGCTAATATAGTACTACCAGTCTTTGGTAGTCCAGAGACCACAAGGCTTCACTTAATTCACCCCAGATCTCTGCAGAAATAAAAGTCCCACCATTAAAGCCCATCTCCTGTGGCACCTTCTAACAAAGTAACTGGCCTTTTCTAGTTTCCTTAGTAATGAGGCAGGGAGAGGAAGTGAAAAGAGCTGCTTGTTCAGCAATATGATTTATTTCAACTTGGCAGCTTGGACAACCACTGTGCTTTTTCTCTAAGCTGTTTGCTTGATAGATGGTATCCCAGTACAAATGGACAGAGAAACTGCAGAGGTGATGGTAGCATGCCCTTAACTCATGTTTGGTTGATGAACCAGAAGAACCTGAAGAGTCAGAGAGAGCAGAGTGAATACAACTACAGAAAAAGAACACCAAGCTCAATTCTGATCTCATTCACAAAAATGATTTCACTGAAAACAATGGCATTGCACTCCTGTAACATCGGCATACATAGGAACAGAGTCAGGCCTATAGTCTTTTATGCTTGTATCTTTTTCAAATAGAGCTTTGGTATATAGAATCTATTATTCCTTATTTATGCAGGCATAGCTCCCATTAGTGTCAGAAGGAGTTACCGTTTACGTGCTTATTTTAAACAGAATAGACTCCCCTGTGGCATAAGAGTGGCGAGATGGACTTCCTTGAAATAAAGAATACTATCAAATGATAAGGCAAAATGCTTGAAATTTTAAACCCCTTAGATTATGATTATAGCTTCACTGATTGTCCAGATGAGGATAAGAGGGCCATACACAGGAACACTGGAATGTAAAAGAGCTGGCCGTAAGCTAGTGAATTTACAAAAATACAAGGCTCCTTAGGGCACAGTCTAAACAAGACAAGCACTAAGCAGGTGGCTGGTTTGCTGATTTAGTATCCGTTGTTTGGTCAGGTTTTTAAGAGTATCCAGTACCACATACAGAGTAATAAGTTATAGCAACATTCACAGGGGACATTTGCCTCTTGTGGCATGTCCCTATCTGCCCCTCTTCTCCAATACTAATCTAGTGGAGTGCATGAGTCTGCATGACTGTAAATGGGAACAAAATTAAATCTAATTACAAAGATTCTCAGCTGTAGTAAGTGGGCATAGCTTCATTGACTTCAGTGAGCCACATCAATTGACATTAACTGAGAATCAGGGATCTGGAACTCAGGAAGCTTAATTGAAGAATAGCCAACATCTGATTTGTATCACTGTAATTATTGTGACCCAGCACATGGAAGGGATGAATGAGGGCTAATACCACTCCCTTCACATTGGTGCTAAAAGGGTACAATGCATAGAGCTCACAGGATGAAGAGGAGCACTGTGCATCCCTGTTCTTTTCTGCACAGACCCAATGAATGGGTCAGGTTCTTGCCCCAGTACTCTGTGTTTCTCCCCTGACTGAGAACAACCTATCTTCACACCTTCATGTAACACCATACTGGCATTTTAACATCATATTTCAACAGGGTTGTCATTAAAGACTTACAGATAGAAACATACAGATTTACATTGTCTAATCAATGACTTGTGAAAACTTGACCTGTTCTGAGAAAATGATTTCTTATCTAAAATGATAAAGAAAGGTTTTGTAATTATTCATAACATTTATCAAGAGTTTTTATAATATAATATTGAACTACACTGGGTGGGGGGGACATTGCAGGTTACCAAATTTTGCCAACATATAATGAAGTCAGTTGTAATTTACAGGAGCAAATTTTTACTTGATATCATAGAATAGAAAACTGTCCAACACTTCTTTTTCTTAGCTCAAAAGTCATATATGTATCAACCTGAAAAAAACAAGTTTAAGGTCAAGTGCATAGGAACTAGAAATAAAATGAAGAGAAATTATTACATTTGATTTTAGTGGCGCTCCAACCCCTGCCAAAAAAAGAGATTAAACTATGCTACTAATGAACTTAACAATAGTTTGTATTTATCCCTGATTTCCATTATCCAAGTCTTTTTATTTCTACTTTCCTTTATCTACAGCATTATTAAGTGCATAGAGCAGCATTATTTCCTATAGTGCAAAAGCATCAGTCTCTGTCAAAACCTGAGTAGGAACTATCATTGTGGCTAGTGGTGCTGTCAATGCCAATGTGTTTTGTTCTGTTTTGTTAAAAGAAACCCTTTGCTTTCAGCCTTCTATTCAGAATTTAAGTAAGGGGTCAAAACTGGAGGAGAAAAGGCATGGTTCAAAACTACTTCTTACTATTCCAGATCAACTGGATTTTTTGGTATGACCAGTAATGAAAGAGTTAATGGTGACACAGACTGTTTGACATTGCAAACAATTAAATGAAATATGTAGTTTGTAGAACATTTAAAAATATTACAATAGAGTCCAGAGGTCCAGTCAGCAAAGTCTTAGCATTGCCTAACCGTAACCATGCTAGGAAACACTTTCTCCCTGAAAGAGTTCACAACCTAATTGCAAAATTGGTGACAATCATAGATAAACAGTATAGAAAACTCAAGGTAAAGCAGAAAACCTTAAAAACATGACAAGTGTGCTTGGGCAGAGCTAGGATTTTGAAAAGAGGGGTGCAGATGGTGTGACATGTCACCACAGAGATGACACACATTTTTCTCCAGTTAAAGAGAAATTAATAGCCCTACATTAGTCAGTTTAAAATCAAAGCAAAAGTAAATACAAGTATCATAGTATCTAGGGTCAGAAGGGGCCTAGAGCAGGCCATCTAGTCTGACCCCCCGCCAATGGCAGGAACGAGTGCCAGGGTCACAGGACCCC
>JAGPOW010001918.1:9243779-9262322 GCA_030014935.1 Caiman crocodilus | reverse complement strand
CTTGGCCTTCCTAATAGCCCTCCTGCACTCCCGAGCACAAGAGGAGTACTCCTCCTTGGAGACAACTCCTCTCTTCCAAAGGTTGTATGCCTCCCGCTTAGCCCTCAGGGTCCCCCGAATATCTCTATTAAGCCATGGGGGCTTCCGGGCACTTTTGCCCATCTTGCATTGGGCAGGAATGGTTGCCCCTTCGGCTCCAAGAGGAACATCCACCCTTCGTGGATGCCTACGTCCTCAACCCTACAGGCCCTCAGCTCCTTCTCAACTAGCCTCCTGAGCTCTCTGAAATTGGTCCTTTTGAAGTCTGGGACCCTAGTCCTATTGTGGGCTCTAGCCATACTGTGCCAGACAGCAAATTCTATCAGGCAATGATCGCTGTCTCCCAGGGAGTCATGAACCTGGAGACCTCTAACCAGATCGTCCCCCGAGGCCAGGACCAGATCCAGCAGCGCATCCCCCTGGTGGGCCCATGCACCTCCTGGACTAAGTGGAGGACCTGCAGCTCCGCCAGAAACCTCTGGGACCTCTCAGACTTAGCCTACTGCTCCTCCCAGCAGACATCCAGGTAATTGAAATCACCCATGACAATGATATCCCTTGACCTAGCTGCTTCCTTGAGCTGACCAGCAAGTTGGAGGTCCAGCTCCTCCCTCTGGTTGGGTGGTCTGTAGCAGACACCCATCATTAAGTCCCTTTCCCCTTGTCCTCCTTGCAGCCTGACCCAAATTGCTTCTGCCTGGTCCTCAGTCTCCCCAAAGTTGACGCTCGATGCAGAGAAACACTCTTTGACATAGAGCGCAACACCTCCGCCTCTTCTCCCCATCCTGTCCTTCCTGAAAAGGGCATATCCATTGATGCCCACCGCCCAGTCATGGGTTGGGTCCCACCAGGTTTCTGTGAGCCCAACCAAATCTAGGTCTTCTACAGTCACCAGGAGAGACAGGTCCTCCTGCTTGCCACCCATGCTGTGAGCACTTGTATAGAGGCATTTAAGGCTACCCACTGCCACCTCTCCCTCTCTGCTTGTTTTTCCCAAGCCACAACCACAAACCCTCGCCCGACTTACCTGGCTCAGTGGCAAAGTGTCCTCTCCTCCTTTGGCAGACCCGTCCCCCAGCAAAGCTAGTTTAAAGCCTGCCGCAAGAGATCAGCCAACCTAGAAGAAATGAAACGCTTACCTTTAGGTGTGAGGTGAAGTCCATCCTTAGCCAGCATGCTCCAAGTAGTGGAATTCTCACTAATTTGCTAACTTATATATTAGATTTTTTTTAAAAGCTATGCAAAAAAATGGTCAAATCATCACAAGATAGTGTTTCATTAGTCCTGTAGACATTATAGTTAATGTACATCTGTTAGGGCCTTGTTAAACAGTAATTTGGGGCAGCTCTAGGAGCTCATAACACCTGGATTGTCTGCACATTAAAACCTGAAAATAGTTTTAAGCACTCATTAGGTGGCTCAACATTTGCCACTCCAGGGCAGGACTCTCTCTGATTTGTATTACCCAGCTCATGTTATGCTAAGGCTAAGTACAGACATTCAAAAATCCCAAGGCAGAAGTGCTCTAAGAATCATACTTTTGCACCTTTTGCCAGGAAGGGAGGAGAGAGGGGGCAGCTTAGAGCCTGCCTGCACTGGCCAAGGCCAGCAGGCTGGGAGCATTCTGGCATGCCTCTCAGGAGACTGCCAGAGAATACCCAGCCCAGCTAAGCCCAGTTAAACAGCCAACCACCCCTGATTGGCCAGCATTGCCCTCTCCTCAGTACCTGACCAATCCCTGCTGGGTTTCAGCTGTCAGTGGCAACAGCTGGAGTACACACCCCACCTGGCACTGCATGCAGCTTCCAGCTTGCTGGCTTGGGTTTTAGGGGTGGGGGAAGGCTAGATCTGTGTGGCAGGGAGCTCCATCCCCCCCCCCCATGTCCACTCCAGTTTCTTAACAGCTGCAGTTCAGAGCCAAGCACAGTTTTTTGCTGCACCAGGAACTGGATGTGGGGTGGGGGGGGGGCTGGGGAATGCATCCACCCTGCTATGTAGAACTGGCATGTCCCCCCCGCCACCCCAAGACCCAAGCCAGCAATGCCAGGGGGCCTCTGTTCTCCCACCCCGCCACCTTCAGTTGCTGATGGATCGAAATTCTGGCAGCTTCAAGCTGGAGCTGTCAAAAGCCTGGGGTTGGGATGGTAGTTGGTGCAGAGGCATGAAGTCCCCCAATTGCAGAGACCCATCCTGCCCCACCCCCCAAGACCTGAGCCATCAAGCTTGGGGATCCACACAGCAGGGGAACTCCATTTCCCTCCCCACCCATGCAGCCATGCAAGGAGGAGAGAGAGCCTTTTCTGTTTCCTCTCTATGATAGCCCAGGGGTAGGGCTGGACTGGTGCTTGTCTAGAACAGACAAGCACCAGACAAGGCTAGCATGCCACCTAGGGAGGGGCCCCTTGGATGCTAAGGGACTGCAACCTAACTTGAGTAGTGAGGGGATCTGGTGCAGACATTCAATAGTGTTGTAACTTAAACCCCTTTAGTCTGATACTACATCCATCCAGATCTATCTTTGGCTGGGATCTGCCATTTTCAAAGGGGTCTCTGTGTGATAAATGTCTATTCAGTTATGGGTGTAAAGCATATTCTGAGTATTTATCACATGGTCCCCCCTGTTTACTGACTTGGTTCTTGCATGGGACTGCACTAGGTCCACTTTAGTCTGTACCTGGCCAAGGTATAGCCACTCTAGGCTACACTTAGCATAAACACTAGGCCCGTACAAAAAGACAACTATTCAATTTGTATTCAGATTCAGTTGATTCAGATTCAGCCAATTTAATTCAGAGATTTGAATTGCTTTTCCAAATCAATTCGGAAAAGATTCAGAGCTGATTTGGAGATTCGACCATAGGGCATAATGGGGAATCAATGAAATATCTATAACTTTGTTATGTTTTGGCTGCTTCAAATGAAACTTGGAGGGATGATAGCCCTTTCTGAGGGCATAAAACATGTCAAGTTTCAAGCTGAGAGGAGTAGGGGTTTATGGGAAACTTCGTCTCAAATTCTGAAAGCAAAACTCATGTCACGTGTGTTAAGGCACAGGGGGGTGAAAACTGCAGAGGTGGTAGTCCCTGCTGAGGTCACAAAGCCTGACAGCTGTCAAGGAGATAGGTGCAGTGGGAGTCTGGGTTTTGGGAACCTGCACCTCTGACTGCAGGCAGGCAAAACTCATGACATGGGTGCTTGTGGGACTGTACACGTGTTCAAATGTGCCCTTCTTAGCACTGGGGCCTCTGCACAACACGGCAGTGTGCCCCCGTGAGGCCTACTCCCCCACATACTCAATATACATTAGACAGTGGAATTCTGACACACTGCAACCTGCCAGATATCTGATTCCCCAGGTACCTCTGTACTTTTAGCTGCACTGCTACATCCCTTTCCATCCCCCCCTCCAGCCTCTCCCTCACATCCTGACACCTACCTTTCCATTTTCACTGACTGGCTTTCTTGCCTGCATTGCATTCCAGGCTGGCCCATGGCTTCTTTACTATTTCTTCCATCCAGGACCAGGAGACACACTAACTGCACATGCTTCCTCAGTCTGACAAAGTGTTTTTCACTCCAAAAGCTTCCTAAGATACATTTTTCTAATTATTTTGGGGTTTTTTGTAATAAACATAAAAACACAAGATAAGCCATCACACACCACAAGTAACATATATCCAACACAACATCTTTACTTCTTGCTGTCAATTCCTTTATAAAAAGAAAGGAATTGACTTTCATTTGGCACTTCCATCTGGGTACCTTTGATACTGCTGGTGCTATTGGTGTTGAGCCACCTAGGTTATTTTGACCTGCCATTAATTACAGTGATGGACTGAGCCGGGGCTGTAGGGGAGGAGGAGACCTCATTGGGGCGCACTTTCATGTTGTGCAGAGGCCCCAAGTGCCAAGAAGGGTGCACCTGAACACACACACAGTGTCAGGTATGTAATGAGTTTTGCTAGTCAGCAGTTTTAGGTAGTTTCCCAAAAATCCCTGCATCTATCTCCTTGTAACTTGGCAAGCTTTGTGGTCTCAGCAAGGGCTATGAACCCTGCAGTTTTCACCCCACTGTGGCTTAATATACGCACGTGACACAAGTTTTGCTTGTCAGCAGCTTGAAGTGCAGTTTCCCAGAAACCCCTGCACATATCTTCTTGAACCTTGTCAGGCTTTGCGGCCTCAGTAAGAAATACCATCCCTGCAGGTTTCACCCTGCTGTGGCCTAACATACACACGTGATATGAGTTTTCCCTCCCAGGACGTTGAGGTGCAGTTTCCCAGAAATCCCTGCACCTATCACCTTGAAACTTGGCATACTTCATTCCCAGAATAGAGGCTATCATTCCTGTAAGTTTCATTTGAATCAGCTAAAAACAACAAAGTTATAGATATTTCATTGATTCCCCATTATGCCCTTTGGCTGAACCTCCGAATCCACAAATCTTTTCAAAATCAATTCAGAAGCTCTGAATCAATTTGGAAAGCCTAAAGCTTCTAGTGATTTGAGCTGGATTCATAGATTCATCCTCCAAATCATCTCCGAATCCAAATCACAATCTGACGCTTTGCATAGCCCTAGTAAACACCTTACCAACTCCCACTCCCCACTGGCCTGAATTGGGCCAGCTACCCCCACGACCCTGACCTTTTCAGCACCCCAGACCCCTGATCCCATTTCCTTCCCACTTGCTTGTGGTTGTTTGTCCCAGGGGAACTGGCAGGGAAGGGTTAACCTGCTACCCAGCCACTTCTGCTCTCTGGGTGGGCTCAGACTGGAAAAGAGCAGCAGCAGTGGCCAGGCAGGAACATGAAATCTTCCCTTCCTGCTTCCCTGGAAAAGGCAGCACAGGCTGGGGGGTGGGAGGAACCAGAATGCATGGAGGAAGGTTCTTACTTTTCAGTCTTCCAGGACCCTACTGGCCTGAATGTGTGACAACTCCAAACTTGAGGTAGCACTACCACCACTCAACAACATTTGTGCAGTTCACAGTGTAACATTCAACAAGACCCTTATTCAAATTTGTAAAACAAAATATTGTGCTCTTCTACATCTTGACAGTGTCCCCAATACTTCACTGTCCGTCATTGACACACGAGTGAATATGGCTGCTTCTGAGTTAAGGTTTTTAGCTTGAATTAAAAATAGTCTGCAGGGCTCTGAAACAGGAGAGAGAGATTACAGGAATGGCTAATAGAAAACAAAATTGCAGGAGAAAGTATAGTTTGAATAGTGTAACATTAAGATCATTAACAAAGGTCATTAACACCTGTAGAATGAAGAGAGGAACCAAACTCATAATCAGCCATGAAGTCATGACTTCCTCTGCCCTTCCAGATTAGAAATGCTGTTGAGTTTTGGGTACAGCAGGAATTGTAGCAGGTCCAACCGCACCCCTGCACCCTTCCCAGGGCCATCGCTAAAGGGGGTGAACTGGGACAACTGCTCCGGACCCTGCACTTTGGTGGGTCCCCCAGTCAATGTCATATAGGCCCCACCATAGCCACCATGAACTTCCGCCAAGCGCTGCTGGCTCCAACCTCAACCTCCCTTCCCTGCTCTGATGGCTCTGGCATTAAATAGTCCCTATTTGTTAAATTGTAAAGTGGGTTCCCTTTATGTGAATTCGAGTTATGTGCTATTTTCCAGGAATGCATGTACAGCATAAAATGAGGGAAACATGTATTTCATTGTCCATTACATGTTTTCACATTCCTGAAGTTTCCTTCACTGGCAGAATCTTGAGAGACCATGCTGTGTTTTTCCTCTTCTATGACAGCCCATTCGAATCACTTAAAAGTAGTTGGAAAAATACAAACCTTCTGTATTCAGCCAAAAGTAAAATTAATTCTGAACCCATTTAAAAAGCTGGGGGGGAGGGGAAAGGGGGTTGTTGGAATGGCACTTGTCTATAGATTGTTTCCCATAGTATCTTTATCTTTGGTCAAGGAAAAAGTTACTCACATGTATTTGTTACCATAAACCAGTCCTCAGCCAGACTTGATAATCTGCTCAGATTTCTTCTGACCCTACATCTATGAACCTAGGAAACTCTGAATCTTCCCTGAAGAAAAAAAAACAATGGTTATATTAAAGTAGAAAGTATTTCCTCCACACAAAATAATCTTTGCTAGATATCTAAGTCACTTTGATGTGTTTTGATCATTTATTCTTAAATGAGTGCATTTACACACGCACTTAAGGCAAACAGATAAATGCCCGATCATTTTAAGCCCATGTACAGGTGCAGTGTCTACACATGGACCCATGACAGCAGCACTTTGAGCCAAGACAGAGCAGACCAGGGCTGGCAGCAGGCTCAGGGCATCAGCCCAGGTTCTGGGTGGCAGCACTAGGTGGCTAGGGCATGAGAAAGCCTAAAGTACAGAGCCATGTGGCTAGGCAGCTCCCACACTTTAGCACCCTTATTCTCCTGCCAGCCCGTCCCCATCTACGTGTGAATTTCAGCGCAGTTACTTACTCTGTGATAAGATAGCACTGTCCCCAGCAGGACTATATTATGGTGGAGTTAATTAGTTTACTGCACCTTAACAGTGGTGAATGTGTAGATGGTGATGCTTTACTGCAGAGCTACTCTTCTCTGTACTAAAGCACACATGTAGCTGCACCTGGCAGGCATATCTATGAGAGACGCTTAAAGCTCACTGAATTAATTCCACTGTGCATTAGCATAGCTGGCAAAAACTGGACTAGTGTGCAGTAACTCTATTCCAATGTGCATTAAACTTCACACAAAAAGCATCCACCTGTGCTAATGAGCAGTAGTACCAATTACAGTGCATTAAGTTGGTACTTGTTATTACACGTACTAAATTTAATGCACCATACTTATGCTGCATTAATGAACATGTAGACATGCCCACTATTTAGCAAACCGATTTGCAGTTATTGAGACCAGCTCCCCAACTTGAGAATTTCCTCCAGTGCAATTTAGACTCATAGAAAATTAGGGTTGGTGGTCACCTAATCCAACCCCTTGCTGAAAGCAGGACCGTCCCCAAATATATTATCTCAGCCCAGGCTTTGTCTATCTGCGTCTTAAAAACCTTCCAGGGATGGAGATTCCACATCCTCTCTGGATAACCTGTTCCAGTGCTTCACCATCCTCCTAGGAAAGTTTTTCCTAGTATCTAATCTAAACTTCTATCGCTGCAACTTGAAAGCATTGCTCCTTGTTCTGTTGTCTTCTACCACTGAGAATTGCCATCTCTTTGGAACCACCCTTCAGGTAGGTGAAGGCAGCTATTAAATCCCCACTCAGTCTTCTCTTTTCCAGACTAAATAAGCCCAGTTGCCTCAGATTCTCATAAGTTTTGTGCCCCAGCACTCTAACCATTTTCATTGCCCTCAACTATACTCACTCCAATTTATTCACATCCTTTCTGTAGCAGGGGACCCAAAACTGCATAGAGTTCTCCAGATGTAGCCTGAGCAGTGCTAAATAGAGAGGAATAATCACTTCCCCCAATCTGATGGTAACGTTCCTACTAATGCAACAAGAATATATTGTTACCTCATTACCTGTTAGAGCTGTCAGTCAAAATTGCACCACCAATGTAACTGGATCCTTATACACTTAATTGAGTTGGCAGTGCCACTCAAATTTGAGCTATTAATCAAGCGGTTAGAACAATTACCTAGAATATGCAATATGAAAGCTCATTTCTCTCTTTGTGTTGAAAGGATTTGAGCTTGTATCTTCTCCCTACTTTGACCACAGGCTACAGGAATCAAAGGTGGAGCCATCAGCATTTTAGTTTACACCAAGTCATTAAATGTTCATTAAACTAAAGAGCATATGTGCTATGGTCTAGTTCCTATACTCTCAACCTCAGCCACTGTTGAGTGTGGTGCACTCCCACTTCCTCTGGCTGTTTCACGTGGAGCCTAATTCAGTCAGTGTCTCAGAAAATGATCTCCCAATCGTGTACCACAGACAAAGGAATGGCATGTTTGTGGATTCTGATGAGTTTTACCAAGAGCTAGATGTCTAGCTGTTCATTATGGTCAGGACATAGGCAGTTCTTGGCATGTCCAGCAACAGAAATTTTCTAGCGAATTTGCAGAAACTGACATCTAGGGAATTAAGCACCTCCAAGCTTTGGCAGCAGGGTTTAGAGAATCTAAACTTTCCATTTAACGCACTTGCAGTGGCAGTTCTATACTGAAGTCCTTCTGTGGTTTCGGTGTTAAATATATATTGTTATTAATACTGCTATTAAATATTATTAAATGAGAAAGGCAAACCCATGTGAAATGGGACATTTAAGTTTTTAGCAGAATATGAGAAATGCCATACTAGTTCAGACCACAGGTTCATCTAGTTCAGCATCCTGCATCTCGCAGTAGCAGGAAGGATATGCTAAGGGAAAGCAGGACTTCAGACCCTGCTGTGCTTCAACTTACTTTTCTTTTCCACAGAAGGCCACATTAGAAGCAGGAGTCTCTTCACTAACTTACTTTCTTCTTTTGAGAATCTGGTTGTTTAAAACATTCAAAAAACCATAAGAAAAGGGATCCAGCACTTCTAGCAGGCTCGTGTAGGCAGTGCTAGACTCTTAAGCCCTTCCTGGTTGACACTTGGATTTAACAGGCTTGTTCCTCCTTTTTCCAGCACTGTTAAATAGCTCCTGCTCTGTGAAGGTTTCACAGAATCATAAAATATTAGGTTTGGAACAGATCTCAAGTGATCATCTAGTCCAAGCCCCTGATCAAAGCAGCACCAGCCCCAACTAGATAATCCCAGCCAAAGTTTTGCCTAGCCAGGTTTTGAAAACTCCCAAAAATGGAGCTTTCACCACCTCTCTAGATAACCTGTTCAAATGTTTTACTACCCTCCTAGTGAGAAAACTCTTCCTAATATCTAACCTAAACTTCCCTTGCTGCTACTTGAGAGCAGTGCTCCTTGCTCTGCAATTTGCCACAGCTGAAAATAGCTTAGCTCCATCCTCTTTCGAACCCTGCTTCAGGTAGTTGAAGGCTGTTATTAAATTCCCACTCAGTCTTTCTTCTCTAGACTAAATAAGCCCAGTTCCCTTAGTCTTTCCTCATAAGTCATGTCCCCCAGCTCCCTCACCCTTTTTGTCACGCTCTGCTGGACTCTCTCCAATTTGTCCACATCCTTTCTGTAGTGGGGGGGGGGGGTAACTGAACTCAGTACTACAAATGTGGCCTCACCAGTGCTGAATAGAGGGACATAATCACTTCCCTTGACCTACTACCAAAAACATGTACCACTGCAGCCCAGTATGCTGCTAGCCTTCTTGGCAACAAGGGCACGTTGTTGACTCATATTCAGCTTATTGTCCCTTGAAGCCCCCAGGTTCTTTTCTATAGAGTTGCTGACCAGCCAGTCAGCTCCCACATGGGGTTGTTCCATCCTAAGTGCAGGACTTTGCACTTGTCCTTGTTGAACCTGTTGATCCTAATTGGATCATAGACAGGCACAAAAAGGATACTAGCCCACCAAATGTTAGCACCAACTCATTGAAGAGATGCTTGGAGGGGTTGGATGTGTTCAAGTCAGCAGGCCTGGATGATCTTCATCCAAGGGTGAAGAAGGAATTGGCCAATGTCACAGCTGAGCCCCTGGCATGGCTGTTTGAGCAATCTTCGTGCTCAGGTCAGATCTCAGAGGACTGGAGCCTTTAGCATTTAGCATTGTGGGAGTCAATGCTAAAGGGTAACCAGTATGGATTCACAGCAGGTAGATCATACCTGACTAACCTTGTTTCTTTTTATAACCAGGTCACAAAATGCTTAGACAAAGTAGATGCCATCTACTTGGACTTTAAGAAGGCCTTTGATGCAGTATCTCATACTATTCTCACAGATAAACTGAGTGGCTGTGATGTAGATGATTACATAGTCAGGTGGGTGGCAAATTGGCTTAGGGGTTACACCCAGATACTGGTGGTGGATGGGTCAAAATTGACCTGGAAAGATGAGCGCAGTGAAATCCCACAAGGTTCGCTCCTTGAACTGGTGCTGTTCAATGTCTTCATCAGTAACTTGGATAAGGGCATGGAAAGGACTCTGTCCAACTTTGCAGATGATACTAAAGTATTGTGTAAAGTTAATGCACTAGAGGGTAGGGAAGGAATCCAGGCAAATATGGACAGGTTGGACAAATGGGTGGAACAGAATAGGATGCAGTTCAATAACAGCAAATGCAAGGTGCTGCACCTAGGAAGAAGGAATTACCAGCATGCTTACAGGCTGGGGAAGGACCTTCTCAGCAGCACAGCAGCAGAAAGGGATCTCAGAGTCATCATTGACACCAAAATGAATATAAGTCATCAATGTGATGAAGCAATCAGTAAAGCTAACCACACTTTACCATGCCTTAGCAGATGCATGAAGGTCCAGGGAGGTGATGTCTCCCCTTTATGCAGCACTGGTGAGGCCACTGTGTCCAGTTTTGGGCACCACACTTCAGAAGGGATGTGGACAACCTTGAGAGGGTTCAGAGGAGGGTCACTTGTATGGTTAGAGGCCTGCAGGCAAAGCCCTGTGAGAAAAGATTGATGGCCCAGGACCTCTTCAGCCTCTGCAAGAGAAGGTTGAGAAGTGATCTTGTGACTGCTTACAAATTTATGGAGGGGAGGGGAGAGAGGACAGCAAGTAATAGGAGATTCTCTGTTTACCAGGGCACCCCTTGGAGTAACTAGGAACAACGGCCACAAACTGACGGAGAGCAGATTTAAGTTGGACATCAGAAATATCTTCTTTATGGTAAGAGTTGCCAGGATCTGGAATGGGTTTCCAAGGGAGGTGGTGCTCTCCCCTACCTTGGGGGTCTTTAAGAGGAGGCTAGACATGCACCTGGATGGGGTCATCTGACCCCAGCACTCTTTCCTGCCCAGGGCAGGGGATCGGACTCAATGATCTGCTAAAGTCCCTTCTGATCTAAACATCTATGAATCTGTGAGATTACTTTTGGTCCAATCCTCCATTTTGTTGAGGTCAGTCTGAATCCTAGCTCTACCCTCCAGTGTGTCTTCTACATTTCTCAGCTTGTCGTCATATGCAGACTTGCTGAGTGTGCACTCTATGCCATCTTCCAGGTCATTGATGAAGATACTGAACAAAACTGGCCCCAGGACTGACTCATGGGGCAATCCATTTGATACCAGCTGCCAACTAGACATTGAGCTATTGATCACTACTCTTTCAGCCCAATGCTCCAGCCAGTTTTCTATCCACTTTACAGTCCATTCATCCAGCCCATACTTCCTTAGCTTCCCGCTGAGAACGTTGTGGAAGACTGTATCAAAAGCCTTGTTAAAATCAAGGTATGCCACATCCACCAGTCTCCCTACATCCACAGAACCAGTCTCCTTGTCATAGAAGGTAATCAGGTCGGTCAGGCATGATTTGTCCTTGATGAATCCATGCTGACTCTTCCAAATCACTCTTTTCTCCTCCATTTGCTTACAAATGGATTCCTTGAGGATCTGCTCCATGATTTTTTCCAGGGACTGAGGTGAGGCTGACTGGTCTGTAGTTCTGTGGATCCTTCTTTTTCCATTTCTTAAATATAGGCACCATGTTTGTCCTTTTCCAGTCAATCAGAACCTCTCCTGAGTGCCATGAGTTTTCAAATACGATGGGCAAAGGCTCTGCAATCAAATCTGCCAGCTATTCCAGCAACCTTGGGTGCATCTTATCTGGCCCAATGGACTTATACACATCTAACTTTTCTAAATAGTCCCTGACTTGTTCTTTCACCACCACTCCAAATTGTGCTTCCAGGTGCAGCAGTCTAGGAGCTGCCATTGACTTCAAAGCAGTCTTTGAAGACTGAGGAAAAAAAATGGCATTCAGCACATCAGCCTTTTCTGCATCCTCTGTCACAAGGTGGCCTTCCCCATTCAGTAAGAGCCCCCACTTTCCTACCCTTGCTACCAACATACTTGTAGAACCCCTTCTTTTTACTCTTCTCATCCCTTGTAAGCTGCAACTCCAATTGCACTTAGGCCTTCCTGACTTCATTCTCACATGCCTAAGCAGTGGTCTTACATTCCTTCAAGTTCTTTCTTCAAGTTTCCACTTTCTTATAAACTTCCTTTTCATGGTTTACTGAAGAGTTCCCTGATAAGCCAAGCTGGTTTTCTGCCATACTTGCTAGTTTTCCTGTGCATCAGGGTGGCTTATTCCTGCACTCTCAGTAAGTTGCTATCCACTACTACATTCCCCACCAATTCTACCCTGTTTGTGAATACCAGGTCAAGATCATGGCATCTAGTACATTGCTCCAGCACTTGCACCAGGAAGTTATCCCCAGTACTCTCAAAAAACTTCCTGGATTGCCTGTGCACTACTGTATTGCCCTCCCAGCAGATGTCAGTGTGATTGAAGTTCCCCATGAGAACCAGGGACTGTGCTCAGGAAATTTCTGCTAGTTGTTTGAAGAATGTCTCATCCGCCACTTCCTCCTGGTCTGGTGGTCTATAGCAGACCCCCACCATAACATTACCCTTATTGCTCTCCCCTCTAACCTTAACCCAGAGACTCTCAGAAGACCTATCTCCATTTCCATACAGGAGCTCTGAGCAATCATATGTCCTTCCTAAACAGTTTGTAGCCATCCATGACTGTTCCAGGCATGCAAGCTCCCACCAAGTTTCTGTTATTCCAATCATGTCATAGTTCCATGACTGCACAAGGACTTCTATTTCTTCCTTCTTGTTTCCTAGGCTCCATACATTTGTGTACAGGCACCTAAGGTAATGGGTTGATTGCCCTGATTTGTCAGGAAGTATGAAAGCATTTTCCCTATTGACTTCTCCTGCTTGCTCTTCCTCCAGGTCCCCTGCTTTCCCACTTATCTCAGGGCTTTGATCATCCCCTGGTAAACCCAGATTAAGGCCTTCTTCACTAGGTTAGCAACCCTGTCTGAGAAGACACTTCACTTTCTTCATCAGATGGATCCCATCTCTTCCCAGGAGTCCATCTTCTTGGAACAATATCCCATGGTTGAAGAAGGCCAATCTCTGCTGGCAACACAACTTGTACAGCCAGTTGTTGATCTGCAGGATGCACCTGCTCTTGCCTAGGCCCTTTCCCTTGACCAGAAGGATCAATGAAAAACACAACCTGAGCCCCACATACCCTCACCCCTGCACCCAGAGCCATGTAGTCACTTTTGATATACTCATGGTCTCTCCTGGCAGTATCATTGGTGCCCACATGGATTAGCACCATGGGGTAGCAGTCAGAGTGCCAGATGAGCCTCAATAATCCTTCCATGACATCTCAGACATGGGCTCTGGGAAAGCAGCAGATGTCCCAAGACAACAGGTCAGGCTAGCAGATGGCTCCTTCTGCCTCCCACAGAAAGGACTCTTTAGCCACCACCACCTGTTGCTGCTTCTTAGTGGCAGTTCTCTCAATCCTAATCACCTTGGTGAAGCCTGGTTTATCTTCCTCCACCAATAGAACATGCTCCTCCCTCTTTGCTGCTAAAGCTGCATATCTGTTCTCCATATGAACAGCTACAGGTGAAGGTGAAGATCTCTGCTTGCTGCCAGAAGTCACAAGACTCCCGCTTCCATCCTCTTCACTTCCTTTGCCTGGCAGCTACAGAGGAGTTCACATGGCCATCCTATTTCTTTGACTTCCCCTTTCATTCAGAGTGCCCTTTGCAGCTCCATGTTCTGAGGTATGTGCCCCTACTGCATAACCTCATTCTTTTTGCCTCAGGAGACAGACAATGCCTGGCCCTTTGCTCCATTTCCTATGAGACGCTGCCTTATTACTAAATGAGTCAACTTATTTAGCTGTCTTAACTTTTGGTTCAGTGCATTTTCCATGATTTAAATTCCACACGGATGCTTTACTCCTAGATCATATATAGGCAACTCCTTTTCAAAATAGTCAGAAATATCACTCTTTCTACAGGAAAAAAAACCCAAAACATTATTATGTATCTTTGCAAAAGTCAAACCCCCAGTATTTTCCAGATTACTAACAATGAATAAATAACTTGATAAGAAAGCTTCTGTATATGATCATTCTCTAAAGTACCTGTTTTATGATAAATTCTCTTGAGTAACTCTTGAAGTACACTTTGTTTTAACCATTTACACTTAAATTTGTCCATATGACCATGAAACCAAAATGTAAAACTAACTGACATTTCCTGTGATCAAAAGAATTGAATTATTTATATGCCAAATTAAAAAAAAAATCATAGTAACAATAGGGCATCTCAAAGATTGTGATTACCATAATATGATCAGGTATTTATAAGAAAGAGGGTCTAATGCATTGTTGGGCATCATAATGGTCCAGTGATGTCAATTCTCTTCCACTGGCCACATGTTTTACCAACACAAATATTCAGTAGATAGTTGTTTCTGAATGTTATTCAGAGATGCAGATTATCTGCTTGTTTTTGGAAGGAACTTAAGAAATTGGCATGCTATACAGGATAAAGCAAAAAGTGTTTTTAGTATTAATGGTAAAAATCTAATATAACTGGATTCTGTCACTTGGAGGGGTTTTCTGTTTGCCTGGAGGGAATGAGTCACAAAGAAAGAAGTATGTGCCTTTGGAAAGGTTTAGCATTTTTTTAGGTCTCGAGTCTCCAAACTTCGTACCAGTCATAAGAGTTATGATTGCTTCTGAAGTAGCCGAGATAAAAAACTAATAGTTTTATTGGAATAAATACCTAAAGGAGAAGCTGCAGAAGCACTTAAGAGCCATGTCATTTACAACTATAGGTAACTTAGTTGGGATAAAGGATTTGGATTGACAGCATAGTATATAAAGGTACTTCAGGGAAAATATGCTACAGTTGTTGAGGAGGACCTCACACTTAAATTCCTGCATTAGAGACAGTGCACTGAATTTAGGTGCAATTCCCTTTGTGCTGTCAACCCATCAGTCTAATACCCAAAATCACACAGCCCAGGAAAATTCAAGATACAAAATAAATTATTTGAAGGGTTACTTAATGCTCGAAGGGTATGATTTGTGGGAAAGAGGAGAGAAAAGCCTGAAAAAGGATATTAGAAAGCATAAGTATTGGCATAATTATAGGTACCAGGGAGGACTTTCAGAAATGTTCTATAGGAAGAAATGATGAGATTTGGACATTTCTGGGTATGAGGAACAGTCAAAGAGTTCTAAAAATTATGGGCTTGAGATAAAGGGTAAATACCGAGCCACATAACTGTACGATTACTATTAACAATATGGTAAGTATTGCTGGTTTGTGAACCAGCTATGTTAATATCAGGCAATTGATATTTTTCACTCAGGCACAGGATTTTCAAAGGGGTGTAGCAGTCCTAAGCTCCTTTGAAAAAGCTGAGCCTAAACACTCATTTTTTCATTTGTTTTAGTAAAATTATGCGAATACATATGTATTCAGGGCCGAACACAGAACATTTCAGTCACTGCTTTCTCAAATTAATACATTAATAGGGTTTATTTTGCATCTCTGCCTGTCATGGACAAGTACCATCTCTCAAGAAGTTACACAAGAAAATGAAATTTGATATATATTTTTTCATAATTCTGGAATAAATTCACATATAATGATATAGCTGCCATGAAATTCCACTTGAAACTTAATTCCAGTGTAATTCAAACGCACAACACTGAGTATCCATGCCAGCTGTGAGCAAAAATAAAGAGTTTTCAGCTTTAGCAAGACTGAAAGCAACATCTATAATCTTATTGGAAGCTAAACAGAGGCAGCAATGTATTTAGACACGTACTTGCATTTCCAGACAGCTCAGTCTTTTATGTAAAAAAAACCCCCCAAAACCCGATTGCATTGATTTTAAATATGGACTGCCTCTGCCAAATATGATGAAGCTGTAACAGTTCAAGGCATGCAAAGATTCAGACCCAGTGTGAGCATCATTCTCTGCAGGAAATGAACAATATGCAGGCAATATAAATAATTGATAATATTTTCAGAACACACCTGTAAATAATAAAGCCCAGTCAGACTCTTCAAGTGCGACCCAGAAGTTTGAACATTTCGCACAGGAGGCAGATATCAACTATGTAGGATAACACCAGACAATAAAGGTCACAAAAAGACATCCGGGCTCACACTTGAAAAATGGGAGCAAGCAGAATCCAGCATCACAAAACATCCCACTGCAGTGCTTTGGGCTTGTAGGAATCCAAGGGAAGGTTTAGAACATGGCTGAAAGAGTAAATTGAGGCTTCATCATACCCAATTACCCTGTCAAGTGTGTCAGAAAGAGCGCTTTCTTTCTCAAGGAAGGTTCTGGAGATAGACATGAGCGCTCAGGTCCAGATGCACAAAGTGACATAAGAATCCAGCTCTCATAGTAGAATTCATAAATCTGTATTCAAGCTTACTTCTCCCACTTCCTAGCAGACTACCCTAACCACCAGCCTGGTAGGCCAGGCTGAGGTGGAGGCACACTCAGCACACCCTGTTTAAACTGAGCCACTGTGTTAAAAGAACTGTGCTCAAAGAAAGAAGTCCTGGGTTCTAGTCCTTGCTCCCAATAAATTTTGTGTCATATATTTTATAACTAATTCTAGTTTCAGAAGCCTTGCATAGGTTAAAATATGATTCAGAAAACAAACAGAAACTTGCATAGCTTCAAATAGGATTTGAAATAGGTGGCTGTGACAGAAAAGGCTAGGTGGGCTGAATGGTCCTGAAGTTCTGGTGTAACAAGTTCTTGTTACAAGATTCTGCGTCAGAAAAAGTGTAAGGAGCAGAGAGCTGGGGTATAGGCCATACATATATTGTAGGCCTATGAAGCACGAGCTATGTCATGACCTGACCTAAGCTTGACCAGTGTAGCAATGACATAAGTTAAGCATGCACTGTAGACAGTGATTGATAAAGTGCATTAACATAATTCAAGGAAAAGGAAAAGGATCGGCGTAGCTCCAATGTATAACCAAATATAGAAAAACTCTGTTAAGCGTAGGGTGAAAGAGGACTGGTGTACTAGGCAACCATCAATCCTCTGGATTGTGGTGTGTATGCATAAGAGGTCTAGTCAGGTGCCTGATTAATCCACTTTTACGGACTCCTGTGACCATCACACCAAGACCTTTGATGCATATGCCTAGGCAAGAGCACGGAGGAGTAGAAGCTACCCAAGACCTATCATCACCTCTTTAGACCACAGAGACAGAGCCCAAAGGCCAGGCATTCAGTGCCTTGATGGTTGCTTCTGCCACAGACAGACAGATAAGAACTGCTGCTGACTGTCTAACACCTCAGTGAGAGCACATTTTCTGTCAGGGTGATGTTTCTAAGCCTTTCTCAAATCAAGGAGTACCCACAAGGCAGTGGGGGCTAGGGTTTTGAGGTGCCCTATACTTGCCTTACTCTGAAGACTGCAACATTGTGTTATTTTATAGAAGCTACCCTGCTATGAGTAGCTCCACCACGTTGCCATCAGACCCTGCATGGATGACCATGCCTAGGACTATAGCTCCAAAGCATAACCAAATATGGAAAGCTCAATGTTAAGTACATACTTTGGTTAAACCATGCAACTTCTGATTTCTCTGAAGCTCAGCAAAAAAGAGGAATCAAATCAATGAAAGACCCCAATAGAGAAGAGAAGGCGGGCCAGTGGACCTGATTTCCTCTTGAATCCAAGGCTAAGTAAGCACTGTTCTTATTCATACAGATAAGTTTCTGCTATTGTGTATTCTAATAACGTTTTCAAGTTTTGACCAGGTTAGTCTCACTGATCATCAGTCTCACTCTCAGCCCCAGTTAAAATTTAGAGTAACAGGAGAGAGAAAGGTAGTCCCAGGAAGGACAGAGAGAAAGTCCCAGGGAGGACAAAGTAGAGTAAAATGAATAATTCCTGTGAAGACAGAATGGATTCTGAGGAAGGACACAGGGAACTGAAGTAACACAATAATGATTGCTTGTTTGGAGCTATGTGGGACATCAGCACACTGTTCCCACCCCATTTCCCCCTCCCCCCCACACACCTCTTTGAGGAAGAAAACACCTCTCTTCCCAGGAACAAAGAAGTCTTGGAAGTGGAGAGTAATACACGTCACCACGGAAGACAGGGACAAAGAAGAACCAGTGTCTCAACCCAGAGGCACTCAAGAGTCCATGGTAGGGCTGGTTTAAGGGACTCCTGAAGAGGGAAGGCCAAATAAGGCTTCTTCTGGGGGAGTCCCAAGGCAGAACTTCCCTTTTGCAAGCAGCACAATTCCATGACAGTGCCCGACCACTGATCTACATATCACCTCCCTTACAAATATACATATATATTGGGGTGGAGGGGGATGCATGTACACATACATATGCAAAACATATGTATATATTTGTAAGGCAGGTGACATATCTACACTGGTAGTTCTTTTGGACACTGAATTCATGCCCAGTGAACCCTTGCTAGCAACAGATCTGTATTTGGGGTTCTCATGCCTCTGGTATAATGGTGTCATTTTCAACCTTGGATGTCATTCTTGTTAAGCCTCTGTTCTTCTTCTTCAACAAG
>JAGPOW010001918.1:9212847-9243380 GCA_030014935.1 Caiman crocodilus | reverse complement strand
GCTTTTGTGCTGTTGTCTTCTTAAAGTTGGGCTTGGAGTAGACCTTTTGAGGTCCTAGTCATCCCTAATTTTCTGATTCTGTTTTCCCTCCACTACATCTTCATGTGCTACTCCATTTCTGTTTTTTTAAAGATGTTTAGTTTCTGTCTCAAACACAGCAAGTCAAAAATATATATATCTCAAAACAGATAAGTAGGTTTTCAGTTACTGTTTACTCTTATAACATGCTCACTTTTTGTCCCCAAATTAACTTTCTCCAAAATTAGTGTGTGTTTTAAGTGAGAAAATGGATTTTTCTCTTCCTGCCCAGAATAGAGGTATAGATATGCTGTAAGATGGCTGCTGTTTCTTTTCCTTCTCTCCCCCCCATTCCAGAAACTGTATGGAAGGAGGCCAAGGTGCAATTACACCTACTCTGATCCATACAGTTTACTGCTGCCTGAATATGCAGCAGCAGTAGCATATTCAAGAAGTATTGATGTGGTCAATTGATTACATGGCTCATTGTAGTATATCAAGCTGCCCTTTCTTTGGCATTTTTTCTGTTGGTTAGGGTGAAGTTACACTTAAACTATATTAAAGGACACTTAATATTTGACACTCTGCAAAATACATCTCATTAACTTATGGTAAAAAACCCTCTGGGCATTTCAAAGTTAAGTCACTTCAGCCAAGGCTTAACTTTGGGTCGTGCTATGTAGCTCATATTAAGATAACTTCAATTTGCTCAGTGGATATAAAATATACAATTTTCAGTCTTCCGGTATCCCACAATGCATTGCTCCAAGCCAACCGCCCACCCAGAGCAGAGATAAATCCTAGATTTCCCAACTCCTAGCCATACCCCTGCTTGCCTGGGGCCAATGGTGAGTCACAGGCATGCAGGCAAGAACCGGTATTAACCCTTATCCTGCAACTGTGCACAACACATTCTAACATTAACGCGATTAATATTCCACAGATTTAGCATGACCTAAGTGGTCATTTCCTATTTCACAGTGCTACAGACTATTTTCAGCTCTTCAAAATCCTAGATATGCCCACAGAGTTCAGCTTCCAGCAGTAGCTATAGTCTCAACTACTGACAAATCAACTGTGAAAGGATTAAGCTTTTGCTTAAGGAAGAAAGGGAGGGTGAATGAATTGCTGATTAAGTTCTAGCTGTTTTATATGGCTAAAACTCCTGAAAAAAGTCCCCCCCCCAATTTCATTCTGCCTTCGCAAAACCAAGATACATGTGGTATGCAAGAAAATATGGTACCCCTCCCTTTTCCCCAGCAAGTATTCTACTCTTCTTTTTTGGAAATTCACATTCCACAAAGTGGAATTTATAATTGTTTTTCACAGGGAAAAAATATACCTGGAAAGGTGATGAAAACATTTTATCAAAGGTTTCATTGGAAAAACATACTTTTCATGCTGCTATCAGTTTCCAGCTGCAGCATATAGCATGACCAAACTGGCCATGAATGCTAAATCCCACACTGCATGCAGTGCTCCTACCAAATAGGCCTTGTGTTAGATCTGGAAAGGGCCCACTTTGTTGCAGGGCTGGATGGGTTTGACACTGATTATGTACAAAATACGGCAATAAGCATACTTTCATTATCATGAAGTAAATGCAATTTTTCTCTTAGAATAGAGATTTTTATATTTAGGAACATGCTAACTAGCTAGAATTACCGCTCAAAGTTCTCTTGGAATCAACGTGGAATATAGCAGGTGTTTCACAGAAGCTGTGGATTGATTTGAACTCTAAGCTGGAAAGTTTCTTTTCTTTCTTTCTTAACATTTCCTTTTCTTAAAGGAAAAGGCATAAGAAAGTGGGCATTACAAATTGGGCTGTTTCTGAAAATCCATTGTTGTTACTCATATTTTATTTTGCTAAACTATTGCAGTAGTTTACAATCTGCTTTGTTTAATGAAACTCCAGACCATGTAAGTATAAGCAAATTCATATAGAATTTGCTTGAAAACAGTTTTCTGATACTATTGCAAATAAATCAGCAGTTTGTTGCTCTAATATGGGGAGAGGGAACTACCATGATTTATCTACCAGTATGGACAGTATCTTAGAATAAGTTCTGAGGTGTTAACATAGTGGATGTTGGATAAGTTGGTCCAGTATGAGCCACTGATGGGAAACTAAATATTTATGGTAATTAGTAGGTCACCACATGGTCACAGAAAAATAATGGTGGTATCAATAGGCTGGTAGATTGCAGCTAGAATGCTAAAAAAACCCAATACTTCTGCAGGAGAACATTGGCTAGATGGTTTTCTCTGTAAATACAAAAGTAATGCTTCAGTGCAATTTACTTTAGAAGAGAAAAGTATTTCAATTTCAGAACTATATTCCATTCAGCTTTCAGTGGGACTCAGTCTGGTTAGTATGAAACTAATTCACAAACTAGAACAATATTTTGAAGACAATGTTATGTTAAAAGGCTAAAAGAAGAAAAGAAAAAGGGGAAAACAAAAGAACTGCATAAGCAGGGATGGAGGGGGCCATATCTCACAGAAAAGGAATAAACTACTTTCCTGGCTTTTTTCTTTCCAAATTCAGAAACATGACTTGGTAGTCTTTATTGCTGCCTCACTATTTTACTCCACTTGTACCAAGAGAAAAAAACAGAACATTTGCCATGTTTCCCCCATCCATTTAATCTGACACAGGATCTATATCAGACATGAGGGAAGTGAGCAAACTTGGCAGACAGCAATCAAAAAAGGAAACAGCTGAGCAGCAGTTAAAACCACGTGGAACTGTGCAAATGCCTGAGTGGAAGAGTGACCTGTGAAATGTCTGTCACCTGGCAGGTATACAGCATTAGTCAGTATTGTCATATCAGACATACGCCGGTTGTTTAATCCAGTCCTCTCTCACCCTTTTTGTGTTCATTCATAGAAAGAGAAAAGCACTCATAAATCTTGTGGAGTTAAAAGATGAGACACAGAAAGAGAATTATAACCATTAATTGGTAAAATATACCCTTATACCACATGGAAACCTGTGCTCTGCTGCCCTGAACAATACCATGTTAATGGGGTGACTCAATTCAGAACCAACTTGGGCTTAAGAAATTTTGATAAGTATTTGGTAGGAAGTCAAACTGATATTGTTAGCTCCCTGCACTGACTCATTTGATTGTGGAATGGTATGATTTTTCTGGTCCATCTGGAAGCAGGCTATTTTCACATTGACAAAGGAAGGTCTTTAATTGTCCTGTTGTTGTTATGTGTATGCAAGAAGCATGCACTTCTTCCATTCTTGTTAGTGCCCAGAAACCATTGAAACAAACAAAATAAACAATGGTTTCTAAACTTAGTAATTTGTCTTTGCAAAGACTGCATTGCTTAGAAAGCCATTTCCTGTGAAGCCTCTAGGAATTTAGCTAAATTGTGCTGGCATGATTACATTCAGTAATTACAAGGAAACAGAAAGGAAAAAGCAAGAAAGGTAAGGCCTCTATAGTCTGCTCTCAGGAATTTAACACCTTGAGGTACACATTTTTCTGAATTCTTCAGTAGACGCAACTGCCACAATCCTGTTAAACAAGCAATACGATTTATTTTATTACCTCTTGTGGAGAGATTTGAAATTGTACCCATTTGCTAATTATGATTATTCAGTACTACTACTGAGCAAAACATTGCAGTTTCACTACAAAGGAACATTTTTCTCAGTTTGTATTCTCTGAGGTTTGAATTTCTTTTAAATTATAAGAAGATGTCAGCATTCAGTTGGAGTTGGAAATGTGTTCATTAGTGCTGAAATAACCATAATGATTTAACTTGAGTAGGTGAGGGTTACCTTGTTGTATGTTGTTTAGGTGGACTCTTAATATCTCAAGCTATACTGACATGAAAAGTTAATACGTGCACCTACCCAAGAAGAGTTTCATTACTAACTGAACTTAGCTCTAGATAAGCTCTGAGCTTCAAATATGAATAAACTAGCCTTTTTTCATTGTTTCCAGTCTATGATTCATAGACTGATAGGGCTGGAATGGAACTTAATTATCACGCACTCCACTCTGTACAACTGCAAGGGATTTTGCTATCCCTCAAGTCTTAAGACACCTGAAGTTCCTGTCAATGCTATCCTCACTTGATTCTAAAGTCAATTCAAATAATCAAGTTTTGTGCAAGATAATAAGGATAATTTTAGGATCAACTTAAGCCTGTTCAAACTGTCAGCAAAACTGGATGAACTAGTCTAGTATTTGATATTCCAGAAAAGAACCCCAAGATAATAATATATTTATAGAGCACCGCCTTCCAATCCTAAAAAGGTTTCCAGGCTACAGAATAACCATAATCCTTCATTACAAGCTAGCTTTTCCTTGAGTTGGTGTTTCATTGATAAAATGGAAGATGTACATTAAATTTGGTGCATTCAGTTAAAGCATGGCCAAACAACATAGACAGTGAAGCCAAAGAGATAACCATGATAGCAAAGCACAAAATGCATTTCCTGAGAGAAATAATTAGAGAAATTACTTATGAAAGAAGATTCTGTCTCTCTCTCAAAAAAAAGAAAAAATATGTGTTTTAGCTATAAATCACTATTCTAGATCAGGGATGTTCAGACTTGAAAAAGCATGATAATGATAATGTGCCATCCAATGTAGCTCCTGTGCAGACTGTCCCTTTGCCTTTTCAAAGCAATCTCATTATACAGACATTACAATTTTATTATTCTAAGTATCGATTCCATTTCTGATCTCAAAGCCTCCATTCAACACATTTTTTCCTGGGTTCACTTCTTCCTATTTAGTGTCAGAAAACTTTATCTTCTCCACATTACTGGCAGCACAGGAGGTCATAGAGAAATCATTACAACTGATTTCTGTTCATAGAAGAGAATCTTGATTAACCTGACTGCATTAAAGTCCCATACTGAGGGTGTGTCTACACATCCATTTACAGCACAGTAGCTTACTGCGCAGTAAATGGCTTTTAGAGTGGCATGTACACATGTAAGCATTACTGTGCAGTAACATTGCGTGTGTTCCAGCTTGGGAGTAAAGTTATTTCCAAGTCGGAATACATGCACAGTGTTACTGGGCAGTAAGGTGTCTAAATATGGCTTACTGTGAAGTAACTAAGTAACTGCATAATCCAGGTAGCAAATGTATGCGTAAAAGTCACCATAGTTACTGTGCAGTATGGGCACACATATGTAAACACATGCCCATACTGCATAGTAACCTAAGTTACTGTGCAGTAACCATGCACATGTAGACATGGCCCTAAGTCCTGAAAAACGTGATGAAGCTGTAGATATATAAAGTCCAATTCACCACTGCCCAGTCTTCTGCGTAGTTATTCACAGAACAGAATGCTAAGTAAATCCAATTTACGTATATCATTTTCCTGAATCAGAAAAGTTGCACTTTATATCCCACTATGTACTAGAGGAAATGCAGAACAATGAACCTGAATCAATTTGAGTATCACTGTTCTTTTTCACCTTCACAGGTTCAGCTCAGCATTTGAATCTTAATGCACATCCTAATCTTGGTCTGGAAATCACACTAAGACAAAGCTGTATGACTAGCAGCCTGCAGGTCACATCTTACCCTCAAAGCGTTAATATGTGGCCACTTAGCTACTGTCCAGCTGCCACTGCTCCCCTTCTCTTCTACTTGCTGCGGCAGCAACAGTAGTTGCGGCCCCTGGAGCAGGACAACAGAGTAGAAAGCTTGCTAAGATCACTGCCCACGTGACAAAACTAGATGGCGTAGATCACCTGCATTGTTGTAGCAACAACGGGGTTCATGTGGCAGCACTGGTGGGAGGGAGGTGAAGGAAACAGCTCAGGCTGCTTTTGTGGCTAGGGTCCTGGACAGTACATGAGACTCCCATGGCATGCAGTCCATATGGTGTGTAGCTTGGGGTCAGTGACCAGTGATACACATAGTCCATGGCTGCTCTGAAGTTAAACAGCCCTGGACTACACTATGTCCTATCACAGGAATTCCAATACACCTGGATTTTAACTGTCATATCTGTCATATATGCTGCAACAAGCCTCCCTCACTTCTGTATCAGATGGAACCTGGAAGTGGAGAAGAATGTAAAAAAATAGAAACCAAACTTTTGTTCAATGTGCACCAAAAATACTTGGCTACAGTGGTTGATGTTTTTGTTGCATACAAATCAGGGTTCCACATCTACCCAAAGACAAGATCATTATCTTCATAAATAACTGTCCTTCTGCTCTAAAGTGAAGAATACATGCTGATAGTTATTGTTGATGGGTACTTTTGTGGCACTCACAGATTGTTTTCTTCAGAGAGAGGAGTCAGAGGGTTGCTTTCTAATTGAGTGGAAACTGAGCCTGCTTTCCACACTAAGAGCAAATTGGGGTTGCAAAAGTGTAAGCCAAGACAAACCTCAATCTCTGTATCTCCTTTCATCTTTTACTTCTGGTTTCACTGAGCAAGAGAGGTGTCCTAGGACTTTAAAAAACAACAGTGCCAACACACAAAGCCTCTGCCACTGAAAGGAAAGAAAAACCATTGACTTTAGTTGGAGTAGAGTTTGCTCAAGGTTTTTCAGTGGTTCATTTACTGTACAGTTTTCAGCTGCAGGGAAGTCACAGGTCTCAATCCTTCCTGGAGCTAAGCATACTCAAGTACTAATAATTCTGGCCCATTGTATATGTCCAAGCTTGATAACACATACAGTCTGGTCTTAATTAGTATGCATTTTGAGCAAAGATGAGTCAATATATATATAGCCAGTGCTAATGTAAAAGGTTGGACACTTTAACAATAAGTTGATGTTTTCATTTGACTTAGCCCTAGGAACAGCAAAGGAACTTTTTTAGGATGGCTCTTATTTTAATAGCAGACAAATATGTATGATCTTAGTTTTATGACAGATGTCAAGAATACTGAAAAGTACTATAAGAAAGATCATTTTAATGCCATAGCAATAGGAGGCATCTTGTGTGATTAATGGAACTCCTTTTTCCAGTTTACTTTTTCTTTGTCACATTACTGACAGCAAGAGTAAGTGATGTAGCAATGGGTGCCTATGCATCTGCTTAGTGCCTAGTATTATGATTGCTATAAAAAATATTCATTTATGGTTGAAATTACATACAAAACCTATGCTTAGGTCATGGTACCACTAAAATAAACTGACAAATGCCAGAAAATTCAAGTGCATGTCTAAAACATGGTGGTCCTAACTTAATTATAGTGAAAAAGAATAAATAAGAGTTTGCAGCTGAAAGTAGGATTTTCTGATATATTTGTCACTATGTGTCACAATAGGAAAATATGTATGGAGTTCTCTCAGAAGTGGTTGGGAAGAAATGACAGGTAAACAGAGCCCAATTCTGAATAGTCTGTGCACACTTATGACTCCAAAGAGTCTGAATACACATCAAGATCAGACCTGGAGTTGGATGTTTTAAATGTCCATAAGGCTAGGGACAGCCATTACACATAAACTGGTTTAAATGATCAGAAACTATAACAGAACAGATGTTTAATACACATAAACCAGTTTGAAAATGGCTGAACCCAGTTTGAGATAAATCTGGTTGAATGTAGTATCAAACTTAACTGACTTGACTGGTCAAACCAGTTTATGCAATGTCTGTCCCAGACTCCTTGCTGGTTTAAGTTAACCCAGGCTCTACCAGCATCCTGGCATGCTCTCTTAGATGAGCATGGCTCTGCTCCACAGCAGAGCTGGTCCCTCCCCTCTGGCTCCTGGCTGCAGCTCCAGCAGCCTCTATAGGCATTTGCCTGGCTTCAGCTCCCCCCTCCCCCCAACTCTCTGCTAAGCAGACATTCCCCCATTCCTCACGATACCTCTCAGCATTAGCTAGTAAGCCATGTGCTGGCTACCTCTGAGCTGTGGCACATGAAGACAAAGACAGAATCAATAGATAGCTGGTAATGTCTCTCTGTTGTTTTCTTAGTAAACACTGAGTTAGAGGTGATGAACATTCCCTGATGGGCTGGTCAGGAGTCAGGGGAGTGGGGGGGGGGGAGAATCCCCTCCCTAATCACAGCATCCTGCTGGGTCCTGGCCATGCCCCCACCCCCAGCTCAGTACTGTAGAAAGAAGGGAGGGCTGCTTGCTCTAGCACCCTCTGGCTTCTAGCCTGAGCCACTGCAGGCATATGCCTACATGTCTGGAATGTCTGTGCAATTACACAGTGATTTAGCCTAGCCAGGTTAGGCTAACCTGCGAAGATTGAATCAATTCAGTCTCAGGGTTCTTGAGTGTCTGTCCCTAGCCTAAACGATTAAAAAGTTAAAGCTTTGTCCACATCCCCACTCCCGGTGACAGTATTTTAGAAGGACTCCATAAGTCGTAGAGAAGAAATAAAGTAAAACCTTTAAAGGTACAGCCTCTGCCTTCTGTGCATCACATTGTGTATAGACAGGTTGAACAACCCATCTGTTTTCATAATTTTGGGAGCAAAGTGTTTCATTAGTGCGAAAGGAGCACTGTTACCACAGAAACTTTCCTTCTGCTAAGCAAGCTAAGGAGATTTATGTGACTGTAAGCCCCCCATTAGTGGAACTCACATTTCCCAATCCTATCTGATCCAGGCAGGATGCAGCTCTGTTACAGCTCTAAGCTAGAGAGTCTAGTTATTCTGCTGAAGCACAAGGATTCCTGCTCTAGGTTCTGGAAGTCCCTAGTGAAGTAATACTATTCCGGGGTTGAATAGAACACGTGAGGCACACTGTTTCCATGACAGGTAAAGTCAGAACCATGATCCATGAAGAATTCAATATCTGTTATCAGAAAACCACTGAATTTTGCAGCTCACACCTATTTGTGCATACACAAGGTCCTTTCTCATTGGAAAGGAGCTCCATTCTTATTTTTAAATGTTTTTTGTTGTTGTTGTGAAAATAGGGATACTGTTTTATGAACATAGCTTCTGACTTTAATTGTCCCAATCCCCAAGACATACCGAGGGAAACAAAGCCCTTATTTTGCCAAAGAAGGGGTTGATGGAAGATTAAATTTCCCTTCCCCCACTCACCTTACTGTTTCTTTTGGTAAGAAAAGAACTCTAGCAAGAGTGGGGAGAATATTCCAGCTTAAAACTCCCTCCACTAAATAAGTGGGTGAAGAAAGGCTGGTAAGGAACAGGAAATAAGACCCTTTGATTTTTCCCTGGAACAAAGAATGAATCATGAGAGAACCATTATGTGGTCTCAGGCTAGAAGGACTATGCACCACTCCTTACTCCAAGCAGGCTGTAAAGTTGCAATAAAAATAAAACCAAGTGGTCTTAATTTTGAAGCACTTCTCAAGATTGTTAAATATTACTGAAATGAATTTTCACTGCTACATATTGGAACAAGGAAAAATACAACCAGCTAGACTAAACTAGTCTTCCCAGAGCAGATGTGTTCAAAAAGTTAACCCCAAACTGTTACAAAAACAACATAATTGAGTTCAAAGAATGAAAAATGTCACTCCACTTCCTCTCATATGCAGCTTGATTTACTCTAATAATTGTATTTCCCCTGGGTTAACACTTGTCAACCAACTACGGGTTAGGGAAATGAGACAGGCTGATATTTCTCCACTCATTGGGTATAAACCTGCCTTGAAATACAGGGAACAACTCCAAACAGGAGTCAATAGATCAAACTCTCGTCTTGCCTCAGCAACTTCACTAAAGTTACTGGGGTTGTATAAACCTACAAAACAGACTGCATCCAATGAGTTCTTTTTGACAGTGGATACAAGTTTCTATGGAAGAATACCTTCTTAATATAAAGAATATCCATTATCCTTTTATTGACAACCAAAGGGCAGAAAGAACACGAACATAATAAAGAAAAAAAAGCCTCATTATAAAAATAAGTTTGGTCAGCTCTTCTACTAAAATGTCTGCAGTCACACTACAAATATTGTATGGTAGCAGCAAAAGCACACACATTTGAAACAAAGGAGGCTAAGCATGCTTGCATGACAAATAATCTCATTAATGAAACAAATGGCATATTGCCAACAGAATACTGTCTACCTTAAATTTCTCTGTGCCATGGGTTTTTAGATCAACCCATTTCATGAGTTGAAAGTATTTGAGCTTGCTTAATTGGCCCCCTAATAATCCGTTTTGTTTCTAGATTGATAGAATCACTTGTACTGCGTCCAAGGACTGCTGGAAGATTAGGTTGGTAATGAGATTGTACCTTTCCCTATTCTCGTTAGTTTGTCAGGACAAATAATTGATGTGCCATTTTCTGTTCTTGCCATGAGAACGGATTAATGCTGTGGCATTTTCTGTTCACAATAAACTGTTTTCTGAGGTGTTAAAAAACAAAAACAAAAAAGCAGATTTAGCACACTAAAAAGCGGTTCCTTCCCCCCACACCTCCAGAAAATAAGGTGAATTTTCACTATGCTCCCTGTTTTTATACTTTTATACTATTCCCAGCATACTCTTTTCTATACAAGAAAGCAACATTTTCTCGTTGGCTTATCATGACATTTTCATGTTTTTACTTTTTTTTGTTTTACATTGTCTACTTATTTTACAGACAGACCAAGTTCACATATTAAAGATTTGGATACTTATGTTCATGGTGTTCCACTAATCTGCACCATTGCTGGGAATTCTGTTTTCCATGGAACTTTATCCATGGAAACAATTGCCCATCTGTCCACCACGTCACTGCTGAATACATTTACAGTTGACATGAACATATTCCAGTTGATAAGCCACAGTGTATCATTCATTTAGCCCCTTGGCCAACTGATCAGCATGTGTGGACCATTAAAACCAGTTACAGTAGAATATATTCTAACATTCCAAGCATTTAATCTTTTTTTAAGTGTCAATTTTTTAAGAAGGCAAGACAGAGAAACATTTCCTTTTCTCAGCATGAAAAACATTATGTCCCAAATAGTGACAGATATGTATCCCATAACCTATCATGGGAGGCAAGATTCCCAATCTTACCAGTGAAGTGGACACAACTTATTTTAAGGCCCCACTGGCCTGAGATCTCAAACTTTGATCTCATGCATGGACAATATGTATTTTGGAAAAAAAAAACCAAACAGCTTTTTTTTTTTCTCTCTCAGATAGGATAACAGAATCCATCGTACTAAAGGATTCAATTGTAGAACTTAAAAACTTAATTTTAGAAAGGATGTAGAAAAGAAAAAATTAGTATTAGGTCCAGTCAAATGATAAACATTTAACATATTTTAGTGTTTTAGAAAGTGACAAGTGCAGCCGATGAAAATATGAAAATGCAGAGCAGCTTTTGGAAGTGATTTAAGATGCCCAGTCGAATTCACTTGTGATTTCAATGTCACCACAAACTTAACTGATGAAAACTTTACACTATAACATGTTCCTCATATATGCCCACAGTATATTTACATATTTTAAAGCACTTGTTTATAAGTATGCAAAATAAACATATATTGTATATATTCTACATTTCACCACGAACTGAGTCTAGTATTAAATATAATCTGTGTGCATATGCATGTATATGATATAATACTTAGAGCGAAAAGAGAACAGACGTACAGAATTTCTGATAGCTCAATAAAAACAGCTCTAAGTGACCTATAGAATTAAAGTACAGTAAAATTCCTGATACTCAGAACAAGTTGGGAATAGGGGGTGCTGGTAATGTAAAAATGCTGGTTACCTGAGGGCACAGGGTTTCCACTCAGACATGAAGCAGTGGCAGGGGTGGCAACAGCCGCATGCAGAGCAGTGGGCAGAAGGTGGTGACAGCTGCAATTGGAGCAGTAGCAGTGCAACGTGGTGAGTGGCTGTGACTGTGCATGAGCTCCCCCATCCAGCCAGCCGGGTGGAAATTCCAGTTACTAGATCATGCTGGTTAGTAAAATCCCAGATAACAGGGATTCTACCGTATATTATTTATCCTTTTGCTTGAATAATCCTATTAAAAAGAACATGCAATTAGTCATTACCGTATTTACTCAAATATAAGATGACGCATACCCTCCCTAATCAGCATGGGGGGAAAAAGCTCCCCATGTTCTATTTGCATAGAAGAAAACCTCATTAAATTCATTTTCTATCATTAAACTGCTGCCAAAAGCAGCATGGGCTCACTAATGGAAACCAACTATGAAGCTGATTATAACCAACACTGAGACTGAGTATAAAATGAACAGCCCATATTGGGTAAATAGGCTGATCAAACCTACCTCTTGGGGGAGGGGGGGTTGTTTTAGTTCTTTAAAGGAATTCTTTTTTCCAAGCCAAATCAAGTCCAAATCCATGATTCAGTCCAGAGTGGCCCTACAGCCAGCAAAGAACCTTCATCCCCACTAGGGGCTTCAGATGTTCCCAATGTCTTTTGGCAGGCATCCTATGTGCAGGTTGGAAACCCAGAGGCTTGGGGTTTAGATGCCCCCAAGTTTTGCCTGCTCTCAGCCATATGGTCACAGGAGCAATCTAGGGAGGAGCCTTTCATTTCTATAAAATGGGCTTTAAGCCCCAACACTTCAGTGGGTAGCAAACCATGTCAGGAGAACAGTTATTCCAGAGAGGTCTTAAGGAAAACTGCCTTCTTGGACCCAGATACGTGGTGCTTCCCCTCATACTGATTGAACCCACCACAAGGATGGGTTGGTAATATCCATCTGAATATGATATAAGGTAGTGCCTATTCCATGCAGTCCCCTTCCCTGCCATTTCTTTTACAAGTTGTTATACTGAATACTTTTTGACTTCTTCTTTACTCCCAAAGCTAAAATGCCCCCTTCTTTCCTATTTACAATGATTTCTGTTTCTTCATCAGCCTTAAATATCTGGCAAACATCACCAAATGGGGCTCCAAACAGTTTACTCAGGATCCCTATTGCCTGCTCTCTTAGATTGTCACATATGATTTCTGTGATCCCACCATCCATGAAGTGGAGGCAAACTAGGTTGCCCTGAGCCTCATCTGCGTATACATTTTTGGAGGAGTCCACAATTCATGTCAAGAACACACCATTCTAGTCAGCAGTAAGGCTTAATTAGCACATACAACCTTTGTGCAGGGGTATCTAGAGTACACATACTGAGCAGCGCTGAGATATGGGGTTACCATAGCAGGAAACACTAGGTGCATCTACACATTCATTAATGGGCTATACTTATGATGCATTAAGTTTAGTGCCTACAATAACAAGTCCTAAACTTAATGTGCTGTGATCACAGACACTTTTGTGACACTTAATGCTCACTGGACTAATCTATTGCAAATTAGCTCAGGTTTTGTCAGCCACATGAATGTACCATAGAATTAGTCCAATGGACATTAAGCATCTCATGTAGATGCCCCCACTGTTGACAAGACTAGGGCCCAGCCCAGTGAATTATATGATAACTCACGAGCTCTTCAGATTTGTACTAATATCATAAATAGTTTGTACTATATCTAAATACGTACAAAAGTGTTGCTTAAATGTGTGATTATGGAGTGCCTGTGCTAAAACTTGCACCGGACAAAAAAATGTATCAAATCTGAACTAAATTACTACAGACAGCTTTATTTCAAAGTTAGTGTTTTCAAATTTGCTCATCCCTTCTATGTTCTCAGGGAGAGCAGGGTCTGATGGTAATGGTGTGGGGAGGATGGGACACTTCAGGGGGAAGAAGTTGTCAGGGAAGAGGGCCAGGGGGCTACTTCTCAGATTTATTTTTCCTAATGTAGCAGTGAGAAGTGGGCAAATTCAAGGCAAGCCTCCAATAATTAGATTCTATACCTGGAAAATTATAACAAATGTATATATTTTCTATATATAGAATCTAATTTTGGGGGGGTTGTCTTATGTTCAGTCACCTTATATTTGAGTAAGTATGGTAAATTATCTGGGATTGTTCAAGATTTTAGAAAAAAAGATTTAAAATCTCTATTATAGGTTACATGGTTTTGTCGTAAAAGTACACACAAGGTTTGGTTCTTTATTTGTTTGTAATTTTTTGGAATCTCCTTAATCTTTCAAAGTACATGTAAAACACTACTATTTTTACTTGTGTTCTTCATCTGCTTTCCACAGCTGTAAGTGACTATACAGGATGCAAAACAAGTTAGAATCAGGATCACTAAATAGATGTAATTATTATAAGTACACTTATTAGTTTAGCCTGGAAATAGGATAAAATTGTGATAATTTTTTCCAGTGGCTGCCATAATACACACTTATTTCCATAAATTGAGCTTTATAAGAGAGTGTTTTCATGTGGAAAATGATTTTTTAGCTTATCCAGCTAACATCTAACTATTTAGTATGCCTTTCAAATGAGAAAAACTCACATTCCTATCTATGAAGCTTTGTCTATTCACGTATCTACCTTGTGTTTGTTTTGAATAAAATGAAGAGTAGGCTCATCTGTATTGTGTTTTTCCATTCCTACCCAGAGCTGGCTGAAGGTCAAAGAATAAATTACACTTGCTGCAATATACTTTGATGGGGTAAATCAATACCCATATGATCAGTACCTCATTTGACTCAAAACAGAGACCCAGACTGCCACTTGTATCATGAATTTTGCCATCCTTTAAAATGTAGCCATCAAAGTTTTCCACTGTTAAGGCAATTGTGGGTTTTGACAATGTAAGAAAATATCTGTTCCACAGGAAAGAACACCCCTGTTTACCGTGGTTAAGAAAATCCTGCAGAAATTTTCCATGGAGATTTTTTTTTCTGCAAGCTTGTTAGACCAACTTATAGAATTCAATTTTACAAAATTAAAAAAAAATCTAAATAACGACTCGTTCTCTATTAAATTCTAAAAACTTTCATTCAGTTTGTTGTAGCGTTTTCTAAGAAAGTTTCTAAGCGCTACCCCTTAAACTGTGTATTTCCCAAATGCAGTATTTTGTGTGCATTTTTAAATAGCTAGGGCCAACTCTGAGGTTCCTTTTATTTATATTAGCTTATCCTATATACACTATATCCTAGCCATCATTTTATATTTAATAGATCATCTAAAGCTTTCAATATGTAAAATCATTTTGCAAAATCTGACCCACCTTTGGAAAGTTGTGGATTCTCCTTAATAGTTAGGAGATGTGGTATGCCTTTTAAATGCTTTTTATCCCTTTTAAGTATACCTCATTGAGAATAATTTCACTGCTCTCCCCCTTTCCTGGGACGTTCTTCAGCATGGACGTCTTTGGGATGTAGGGCTTATGTTTCTCAAAACGTAATGCTCAATGTCCCCTCACATAGCCTTTTCCTCCAGGAGCCTATAACAGCAGCTGATTAAAACTCAGAGAACACATTCTTCCAGACAAAATATTGCTTATTCACAGTACGGTATGCAGGTGGATAGGTACAGGCCTATCAGGGTAATTCCCCTAATCTAAACTTAATCTTTTCTCACAGGGATGTATTTAGTAGCCATGATAGTCAGAGACAAAAAGCAATGCAAAACTGTCGAACTCTTGGTTCAGAGATGATACCTTTTATTAGACCAACTAAGACATCACACCAAAAAAACATTTTTTTTTGCAAGCTTTAGGGCATGCACACCCTTCCTCAGGATCAGGAAAAATTAAAGATGGTAAAATTCTCCATAGGTAGAAAATACAATTTGATTTTAATAGGTATATTACACTGCAATTTACTTTTACATTGGAAATAAAACTTTATTTTAATAGATATATAGTAAAATACCTGTTTTCTGACATTCTACTAACTGGCACTCTGCTGCTGCCACCATCCGCCACTCTGTGCCACCACCCTGCACTGCCATCACACCACTGCCATCCACCACCCCGTGCCACTGCTGCCGCCACATACAAGCCACATGCAACCCCCATGCACCACCACCGCTACCAACCATCACCCCACACAACTGCTGCCATGTGCAAGGTCCCCCCTCCGGCTCTAGTATTTTTAGATAACCGGCATTTTTACATTACCAACACCTGGCATTTCCCACTCATGCCAGAAAATGGAGATTTTACTGTATTACATTGCAATTTACTTTTAGATTGCAAATAAAAGTTTGTTTGTTTTTTACCTATGGAGACTTTTAATTCTCCCTAAGCCTGAGGAAGGGCGTGTATGCCTGAAAGTTTGCAGAAAAAGATATTTTGTTTGTGATTTCTTAGTCGGTCTAATAAAAGGTATCATCTCCGAACAAAGAGTTCTAGAGTCTTGCACCTTTTCTCACAAGATTTCATACATCCTGTTTTTCTTTCAATATTCTATGTCCCTAAGTAGTTCTGCCAGAGTCCCCCTGGTACTCCCTAGGTGTCCCACAAAAATGCACTCACCTTCCTTTTCTATGGTAAATTTGTTGGGAAATTTACTTTACCTCTGGTCCTAGGTTCAGTCCAGGAAAAGTAAATTGCAAGTCTGGTTAAAGAGACACAGGATCTTTCCCCAACCCATTATTCTCTATCTGTTACCTCACGAACCCTAGGGTATTTTCTGAACTGTACCTTATTTTTGCCATGATTTTGTTCCTTGTTCAGTTCTCTCATAATTGCAGGTTTAAATTCCTGCAGTCATGTAGGATAATGTCAGCCACAAATATGTTTATAAAGATTTAAAATGTAATATATCTATTAAAATAAAAACATCTCTAGCAATTTTCACACAAGATTTGGAATGAGTGATTTTTGCATCTGCATAGATGTCCAGCCCTTTCCTCACAGTTCTCAATTTAAAATAAGAGACTGATGAAATCTCACAGAAATCAAGAATCAACTGTAGTTTGGATAGGCCACCATATTTTTTCCATGTCTCCCTCAACTGATCACCAATTCATCAGTCAGTCCCTACTGAACGAAACACATAAGCACATGCCTAATTTGAAATCAGATGTGATGTTAACCACATCTACCCCTTGTGTGCCGTTTGCTATGGAATGTAGGACACTTTAAATAGTGCTACTCCGATGGGCCTTTGACTTTTCACGCATGACTTGTGCTTGAAGATAGACCTGAGTATATTCCTAAACGCGTTGCTAACATGTCCAAATCTGAGTTTCACATACACAGTAGTGTAACCAAAGGGAACAACTGGGGTACAGAGCACATACTTGTGAGGAGCATGGCACAAAAATAGCAGCTGTTGCCTTGTTGGTTCAGCTGCTGCCACCAACAGCCAGCTGCAGCTGCTGCCCCATGAGCTGCCACCCAGGGCATAGAAATGCTCAGTTATGCTTCTCCTATGCTCTGGCATTTAAGTGCTTAAGGACAAATGAAGATCTGGAAATTTATAAACATCTGGTCCTGAAGGCTGTAGATAGTGATCAACAATCCAAGTATCAACAGCAAGTGCCACCGCTTGTTTGATCACCAAAGTTTTTACTATTATTTTGTCCAGTTCAGGGACATCAAGACTTCCACCTCTTTAGTACATATGTGGCATAAACAGCAAGACACATACACATACCATATGTTTAATACCACACTAATTCTAGACTAGAAAGGTCCTGCTTTTCTCCTGTCACAATAAAGCTTCTTGAGTCATGATTAAGACGACTCAGTCACACACAGCTGTGAGCATTTTTTCCTAGGACATGTTTATAAAGCCATGTATTTATTTTGATAGTTATTATGAGATTACTCAGTAAAATGAAATTTGGGATGTATTTTAATAAAAGGTAATGAGAAACTAGAAATACTCTCTCTGAAACAAGCTACCATGGCAAAAAAATAGATGCTAATGGTGTAAGAATGCTCCATAGGCTTTTTATGTTTTCTTATGCAGGTTCCTTTGCACAGATGTGCTCCCTCGATGTCTAAATCCAAGAGGTTACTGCAAAACATTACAATACTTCCTAATTTTAAACAAGTTTCATTGTTCAGAAGGAACTCCCTTTGTGAATCAAGTTTCCATATATTACTCCAATATCTACACAACTATTTTCTTTTCATTCAGCCTTTATAGGCTAATTTGGAAATTTCAGATTGTATTGAATATTTGATATATCACCTCAGACAGCATCAAGGGGCACATTCAGATAAGCGTACTCATGCATTTCCCCAGGGAGAAACAGCAGTGGCACTTCTGTTTGTCCCCAGGGAACACCCATGCACACATGCTTTGGCATGCAGCAAGACCACATTGTACCACATTGCCCTGGTGTGGTAGGGGAAGCTGGGACCAGCCCCTGAGCTGGCCCCAGCAGCCCTACCTGGAGTCCTTACCTAGGCCACATGTGCTGCCCTGCTTTTTTCTGTTGCAGGTTTTTTTTTACTTTGGGATTTCCTGTTGTCAAAAAACTTGATGTGCTACAAACTAGCGGCATGGTGAAAGTCTGCAAGTGTGGCATGTGTGGTTTGTGGTGCCACAAATGGATCTCCAGTGCTGCAAACTGCATGTCTGTGTTTATCTGGATGCATCCAAGTTAAGCTAAAATTATTGTTTTAACTACTACTGATATGTGATCTAAACAACAGTGAAAGACAGCCACATTGTAATGTAGGAAGAGCAGATGTCACAAACGAGATAGAAAAGAAGCTCATGGGAGAAAGAACCAATGAATGCCCGTGTAAGTAGGATTCTGGAGCAGAAACTGATGCAAAAATTCTTGCAAGGACGATGTTAAAGGGAGCTCTATGGATTTGGGAAAGACTGCCCACAAGTTCACAGTCTTGGGACTTATACTTTTATTTCCCTAGGCAGATTCAGTGAGAGCTGGGTCACTGTTAGGAAACTACTGGACTTGTGCCTCAGGCTTCCTAATTCTTTACATGGAATTATTCCAGTAGAAGTCAAACATGCACAAGAAACTCAAGCAGTTCCCTGCCCATTGCACTTAGCTACAATGGGCTTATTCAGAGCTAACCATATATTATCAAAAGTAGGTTTTTTAATTCTCTTTTTACTAGCTGGGATCACATATAGCTATTTTATGTTCAAGGAATATCATTTTACTAGATAAATATTGGACTGAGATGAAATTCAGAGGAAATTCAGCAAGGACAAATGCAGAGTCCTGTACTTGGGACAGAATAATTGTATATTCAAGTACAGAGGGGGAATTACATGCTATGCTGCAGTACTGCAGAGAAGGAATTGAGAGTACAGTGGAGCATAAGCTGAACAAGACCCAGCTGTGCATTCTTGTTGCAAAAAAACCCTAACAGCATACTGGTGTTTATTCACAGAAGGGTCACTTGCAAATCAAGGGTAGGGATTCTTGTATTCTATTCACAACTGGTAAAGCTTCACCTGGAGTGCTGTAGCCAGTCTGGGGCCCCAAACACCAAGAAAAATGAAGACAGATTGGGAAGAGTCTATTAGAGAGCAACAAAAGACTTATTAGGAAAGGATGAAAGAAATAGGGTTATTTAGCTTTGAGAGGAAAGATTGAGAGGAGACTTGATCAAAGTCTTCAGATGCCTTTTCTCTGTGGCTGTAGGAGACAGGACTAAGATCAACGGTCTCAAACTGTAGCAGAAGACATTTAGTTTCGAGATTAAAAGAATTTTTTTTTTTTTATTATAAGGGATGTCAAACATTGAAACAAGCTACCCAGGGAAGTTGTGGAATCACAATTCCTAGAAATTTTCTAGAGCACGTTGGCAGATACTTGAGCTGGGTTGGTTTAATGATCTTGCCTTGAGTAGGGGAGTGACCTAGATGTCGTCATTTGAATAGGAATTGTTGAAGGGCAGGTACTTACATGTGAGAAGGGGCAGGGGTGACAAAGGGGTAAGGAGAGGATGCTGCTGCCCTCTGGGACAAAGCAATGCAGAGGAAAACAAAAAACAACAAACACCCTGGCTGTTCCCTGGGGGGGGCTAAGCTCACCTAATAAGCTCCAGCTACCAGGAAGGGATTCCCTGGCAACAAACAGGAACCGGAAATAAAAGCAACTGCTGAACAGCAGAAGAGGGGGATGAGAGAGAGGGTAAGGGAGCTGAGGGACAAGCACCATGCCTGAGTTGCTTCCTCCTAGGGTTCATGGGAAAAGGACTTCTCCTGACGAAAGAGTGAGGGAGATGACCAGACCAAGAGCAGAGGCAGGCAAGTCAAATGCTGCAGCTGAGGAGGGAAGCTTCCCTCCATCTTGGGGTCCAAGACTAGAGGGGAACCAGATAGCGGGACTCATGCATTTTGTCTATTTAAAGGTGAATAAATGCATTTGTGGCCCTGAAGGCAGTAATTATACCAGAAGATAACAGAAAAGTAGGAAAAAGAGATATGGACTCTATCTGTCCACTGGAAACATGGGAGTAAGGCTTAGTGGGGGAAAGAGCCCTGAAGACAGACCCTACCTGCAGCCTACAGGTGAGAGCAGGTCACAGCCACATGAGAAAGACCAAAGGTAGCCTCCTAGTTCCAAGAACATTACACCAATTTGTAGTGGGTGAGGATTAGAAGGAAATTTGAGAGTTGTGGCTATCTGATGCAGGAATGCCAGTGTGCGTAGGCCAGGGTCACCCATGGGCAAAATGATGCATTGTTCAGGAAAATAACCCTCCAAACCAACAAAGTGGGGGTGTTGAACTGAGGCACCTCATGAGTGAAGCCCCAGAAGGATGGAAACAAATACAGGAGCTCTAGTACCAGTAGGAATTAGCAGAATTGACCCAAGCTCAAGCAGCAGAGACCGAAGCAAATTCTATTTTGTTTAATAGACAATTGAATTTGAGTGAGAAAACTGAGGAAGAGCACAGGCAATAGGACACCACACAGAAGAATTCTGGGTACTCTGCATGACAGGGGAAGATGATCCAAAAGCATACATCAAAAACTTTGAGAGAATGGCCATTTCAGCTGGGTGGGATTAAACCCAATGGGCAGCCCAATTGGGAACTCTTCTGGTGGGGCAAGCTCAAGCCATGTACCAGAATCTTGTACATTCAGATACTTTAGTTACGGGAAGGTTAAAGAAGCTATTTTATTCTGATTGGAAATTTCACCTGAACACCACTGACTGAGATTTCAGCCACAAGCAAAGCAGAGAAGAGTGGAAACCAAGAGTCCTTCCCCATTGCTAAAGGATAAAATAGAGAATTGAATAAGATCCAAAGGAAAAAACTGTGCAGGAGGTACTTGACCTCATGACTTTAGAGCATTTTTTATCGGCTCTGGAGGAAAGAATCCAGCAGTGGTTACAGAGGCACTGGACCCACACAATGGAGGAGGTCTTGAAAATCACCAAGGATTTTGCAACAATGGAGATCAAACTCCAAAAAAAAAGGGGGGGGGAGTCCACCACCTCTGGTGGGAAAGAAGGGGCAGGAACTGAAAAAACCATAACATAAAGCATGGAGACCACCATTTAGGGGCAAATATGCTATAAATGTGGGTTACCCAGCCACATGATGCAGGACTGTCCCTTCAGCAACTATGCTGTTGTGGGAGTGGGGTTGTGGAGGCTGGAAACCAGAAGATCTCAAGCATGAGGCATAGTGAAATGCCCACTCTCAAAACATAGACTAAGGGTTTGGGGAAGAAAAACCAAAGCACAGGGGTACCCTACCCCATGATGACTGTTGGTATGGGAGAACAGGTGATTAGTGCCATGCTGGATACAAGATGTGCCTACATGATGATCCATACAACCATAATGCCAACTCATGTAAGAGTGACAGTTAGCCCTCTAAGCATGACCTGCCTGTACTGGGAGACTAGTACCTATGAGTGCCGACGTGTACTTCTGACTGTAGGTTCCAGTAGGTATCACCCAGGACCTCCCATGTGCTATGATATTGGACAAGAACTGACCGTATTTACACAAAGTCTGCTAAGCAGTATGTAAGGCAATTCAATCTCAGAAAGATGGTACTTCCAAGAAGACAGGACTTACAGGAGTTCTTGCTACAGAAGAACCAGACCTACCAGAAGCCAGGGCTGATCAAGAGATAACCTCAAGACAATGATAGGCACTGGGCAGTTTCAACAAGATCAGAAAGGAAGAAACCTTTAAGAACTTATGAGAGCATGGTATGACCAAGATTGATGAGGAAATCCTTTGGCCTGAGCTATCCCAGAAGTATCCCCAATTGGAGGTTAAAAAAAAAATGGCTATGTAAGTGGAATAGAGAAAATTGGGGAGAGAACAGTGAGCTTAGTTGTTAGTGACTCAAGTCTACCACAAAACCTTATTACACCTAGACCACCAGCCCCCTCTCGGGGGTCATCTAGGCTAAGATTGCACACCTTACCAGACAATTTTATGGGCCCTGGCTCCATAAAAGGTGGGACTGTTTTGCAACACCTATCCCGAATACCAAAAAGTAACTCAGGTGCAACTCAAGCAGGTGCCACTACCGACAGTGGAGGAACCATTCAGCTGTGGAACACTTAGAATAATTGGTCTGCTGCCAAAAAGCTCAGCAGGGTACCAGTTTGTGATGGTTATCATGAATTATGCAACACAATTTCTCAACATCATCCCCCTCCATTTGGTTACAGCCCCTAGAATTGCCACAGAGTTAATAAAGTTGATCCTTGGGGATAAGCCTTCCTTCACAAATTGTGACAGACCAATGGGAGAATTTTTTGTCTGGTATGTTAAAGGGGGTATACAAAACCCTGTGCAATTAATAGATTAGGTCCTCTATTTATCACCCTGATGGCTAATTTAAGCATTTTAATAAGACACTCAAGGGAATGTTAAATTTAGCATACAAGGGAACCCCAAGAAATGGGACCAGATGTTTCTGCCACTGCTCTTTGCTAAGGGAGGTGCCCCAGGCATCGACAGGCATCACCCCTTTTGAGCTAGTCTATGGTCATCAACCTCAAGGACTACTGGACATATTCAGGGAAGGATAGGAGGAAGGGGAATCCTCACTGCCCCCAAATACCCCAAAACACCTAAAGGACTTATAAATAATTCTGGAGGCAGTGTGAAGAATGACTAGGGAAAACGTAATGGGGGGCACAAGAGAGACAAAAAGGGAAACATAATGAGAATGCCCAAGACAGGGACCTACAGGAAGGTGACAAAGCACTTGTAATGTTGCTGGCCCATTCTAGCAAACTACTCCCGATGGCAAGGACCGCTTGAGGTTTTGAGACGATCAGGACCTGTAAGTTATGAGGTATTATGACCCAGACAACAAGTACTATATATAATCCTCTTTAAAAAAAATGGATAGAAGTAGAGGGTTGGATGCTGACCCCACATCCTTATATCAGTAAATTAGGGCTCTTAATGGCCAGAAAATGTTTCCAGACAAAACTAAACACAGTCCTGAAAACAGCACACAACTAACCTGCAACTAAAGCAACAAGTGAGGTGGGTAGCGAACGAGTACAGAGATAAGTTCCACAAAGAACCAGTGTTGACCACAGTAATTGAACACCAAATTACAACCCAATCTGGGGCAGTTGTTCATGAACAGTGGAGAAGGTTGCCCCATCATCTCCAAGGATCAGTAAGAGAGGAACTGAATCAGATGCTCCAGAAAGGGAAGATCACACAACCTGTGGTGCAGCCCACTGGCATTGGTTCCTAAACCAGACAGCATGCTACCATTCTGCATTGACTACCAATGTTTGAACTCCATAGCAACTTTCAATGCATTTCCTATGCCTCAGGTTGAAGAAATTTTTTAAAGGATATGACTGTTGACGCTGGATTTGGACCCAGCACCTATGCCTTCGTTCCGGGCAGGCACAACCCTCAGATCGACCACAACACCTGCCAGTTGATAATAGGTGAATTTATTGATATGGAATAAAAACAAAAAACAGCAATACAAACAAACAATTCTAAATCTACCAATTCTAGGGCTGTCATTAGAGTCAAACTACATCTGGTCAGGATGCAGGCTCCACTCCTAAGCTCTTTCTCTTACGTGTCAGCAATCTTAAGGAGGCTCAAAGTCCCCCTCCAGTGGGGTTCATGAGATGGGCTGCTGGTGTGTGCCCTCTGTCCATAGCAGCCTCAGTGACCTTTCCTGGGAGACAGGGATGGGAACCCTTCTTAAAGAGGGGAAGGGGAAAAAACAGAAAAGAGAGACAGGGAGGGATGAGAAGGAACAGGGAGGGAAGGGAGGGACCCTTTGTTAATCTCAAATCTTTGCTTTTGTATTGTCCTTCCCCCTTGATGACTTCTGAAGACTCTGCATCCATAGGTATCTCTGGTTTGTTGTCGCTCTGTGGTCACACATCCATGTAGCTTTCTGGGCGTTTTCCTAATTTGGTCTGTTCCCCAAAAACCAGGATTCAGCCCTCCCTTTCTTTCAGGGACCTTATAGCTGGTGTCACTTATCTAGTGTTATGGGACAGTATGGTACATACTTCTTTGGTTCCTAGGCTGTGTGCCCTTATTGTGTTAAACAACCTGTCTGCCTTGAAGGCTGTGATCTCATATTATGACATCCCCCCTTCATTCTCAGGCTGTGTCCATCTATTGGCCTTGTTGTGCTAGACAGCCCATGTACTTCCAGGGCCACGAGAATCTGTGCATATGTCTCCCAAGCTCTTTAGAAATTCATTTGACCCCTACTGTCCATCTTGATCCCTTTTAATGCATATACCTATAAACCAATTCCCAAAAAACAGGCTTCAAAATACTGTTTCTAAGCCAACAATGACAAGCTCAGTTTATATCAACACTCGATTTAATGAAGGGTTATTGGCAAATCCCAATGGCAGCCACAGACAGAGAAAAGGTAGAGTTTGGTATCCCTTGGGGACTTTCTGAATTTCAATGTATGCCCTTCGGGTTACATAGTGTGGCAGCAATGTTCTAAACTTGGTGAAAATGATCCTAGCCCTACACTATGCCTATGTAGCCTCATACACTGACGATATAATAATCTTCACCACAAGTTGGGAGCAACATCCCCTAGCATTAAAGGCAGTCCTAAAGGAACTGCACAGTGTGGCTAACTGTTAATCCCAAAAAGGACAAAAGGAGACTCAATATGTATGATTCTAGGTGGGCCAAGGAAAGGTACAACACCTTTGAGCAACAAAATTGTAGCACTCAAGAACTATAGGCTACTAGCAACTAAGAAACATCTTTGATCATGCCTGGGGCTAGCCAGTTATTATTGCCGGTTCATATTACAGTTTTCCAAGTTACCAGCTCCCTGACTGACCTCACCAAAGGCAGGTTGCCAGAACCACTGTAATGGGCCAATGCTATTATTGAAACCTTTAAGGGGGTAAAAAAGGCATTGTACCACAAACCAATATTGTTCACCCATGATTTTGAGATCCCATTTACCTTATAAGCTAATGCCTCAGGGATAGCTCTTGAGATCGTACTCATCCAAGAATGGGACGCAGAAAAAGTTCCAATTGTGTACACACGTAGGAAATTTTAGGAGGCTGAAATGACATATTCCACCATAGAAAGATAATGTCTAGCTATAAAGTGGGGTATTGAACTTTTCTATTACTATCTGCTGGGCCAACAGTTTACATTAGTGACAGATCATGCCCCTTAAAAGTGGTTGCAGAGGACTAAGCAGACAATCCCCAAATCATGCAAGGGTCATTAGTCTTGCAACTTTTGTGTTTTGCAACAGAGCATCAACCAGGGAAGAGGCACGTGCTTGTGAATTTCTTTTCCTGTCAGTATGAAACTAAAACAGAGACAAAGTCACCAAGGGTATTCATCCAATATGAAAAAACCCAGTTGAGAAGAAGTATAGGTGGGGTGATAAAATCACGTGCCATTCTAAATGGTGGGGGAGAAAGGGTTGTAATAGGAATTGTAGACGGCAGGAACTTATCTGTGTGTGGCAGGGGTGACTGCGGAGTGAAGACGGGATGCTGCTGCCTGCTGAGACACAAAGCAATGCAGAGGAAAACAAATAACAATGAACACCCTGGCAGTTCTCTGGGTGCACCTAAGCTTGCCTAATGAACTCCAGCTGCCAGGAGGGGGTGCCCTGCAAGAGAACAGAGACAGGAAATCAGAGCATATACTTCAGTGTTTCCCAACCTTTTGGTTCCAGCAGCAGACTTACCAGGCCTCTCCCATCCCACAGCACACCAGAGCAGGTGTGGGAGGGGTGGTAAGCAGCCAGAAATGGAGGGGGGGTGGTGGTGAGTGGCCAGGCATGGAGCAGGGGGGTGAGCAGCCAGGCACAGATGGGGGGGGGGAAAGGAAGTCAAGTGCAGAGCGGGGGGGGCAGAGGGGCATGGCTGAACACAGCATGTAGATGCAAATCACTGACTGGAGCCATGGCCCTGTCTACCTGTGCTTCCAGCCAGCAGGGGCTGGGGGGAGGAGGGGCTCCAGCCAGCAGGGGGCGGGGGGAGGAGGGGCTCCAGCCAGCAGGGGGCAGGGGGGAGGAGGGGCTCCAGCCAGCAGGGGGCAGGGGGAGGAGGGGCTCCAGCCAGCAGGGGGCGGGGGGGAGGAGGGGCTCCAGCCAGCAGGGGGGAGGAGGGGCTCCAGTCCAAAGTTTCATGGCGCACTGATTGAGAAATGCCGAGCAGCTCAACACTGCAAGTGGGGGAAGAGAGAGAGGGCGAGGGAGCTGAGGGACAAGCACCATGCCTGAGTTGCTTCCTCTCCAGGTTCATAGGAAAAGGACCTTGCCTGGCTGAAGAGTGAAAGAGAGGACCAAACCCAGAGCAGTCAGGAAACCAAACCTTGAAGCTGAGGAGAGAAGTCTTTCTCCCTCCCGGGGTCCAAAAACTAGAGGGGAACCAGACGGTGGCACTTTCATGTGTTTTGTTTATTTAAAGGGGAATAGATGCATTTGTGGCACTGAAGGCAGTAGTTAAACCCAGAGATAACAGGAAAGTGGGAGAGAGAGAGATGGACTCTATCTGTCCACTGGAGGCAAGGGAACAGGGTTTAGTGGAGGAAGGAGCTGTGAAGACAGATCCTGCCTGCAGCCTATGGATGATAGTAGGTCACAGTCACATGAGAAAGACCAGACGTAGCCTCCCAGTTCCAAGAACACGTTCCAGTCATGGAGACAGAGCTGTGGTTTTTCAGCGCAAGGACATCAGTGCAGGTACACCAGGGTCACCCATGGACACTCATGAGTTCCCCTCCAGTCCTATTATATTATGAACCTAATACTATCTCTGTTAGACTAGCTTTAGCATCAGAAAAGAAAAGCTTGCATTTAAAATAACTTGAAAAATACATTTTAAAAATCAGAAATGTATTTTGATTTAACGGCATTAAGCAGTTGGACATAAGAAAAAAGTGTGGCTTTTTACATTTTTATTAGATACACATAATTGAAATGGGGGAAAAAAAGCACAGACATTAGAAACAGAAATTGTTTAGCATCTTTTTAAATGCACAGTAAATCACAACAAAAGTAAAGAGTAGTTCCTATGCAGTAGTTGTGCATGAGTTTTTAAATATGTAGTATTTAATGAATCACACCATACACACACACATTCTTCCTATTATTTCTCTTCTAAAAATTCAGATTTGTTTGCATACCATTCTAACTAAACGATGCACCCTAGCCTTGGATTCACCTGACTGAAAGCAATTGTCACCTGTCCCATATTTCTGTAGCACTGTAAAACTGGAGAAGAAACGCTTGTTTTAATTTCAAGGCTGTACCATAACTTCATGGTCCAGATCTGACCTTTCTGGAACAACAATGGTTTGTGTAGTAAATTTCAAAGCTTCAGTAAATTGTTCAAGCGTTGTGCTATTTCGACATATGATTAATCCAAAAAGTTTACATGATCCCCAGTCTGCAGTGGGAGTTGCCACTGATAAGGATGGTACATCTTTGTGTTTTGCAGCTATGTTCAGAAAGCCATATTCAAACCTGTGTAGCTTATGGCAAATACATTACTGTTGCCCTGGGGCTGCTGTAACTTGGACTTTTTTGTTTTCTGAACACATTTCAAAGTTTGGGGATTTTCTTCTTGAAAAACAGTGCATATTTTATATACCATACAGAGGAATGCCCTGAGGCTTACCTCTCAGATGAACAACATATCAAGGAAAAGTCCACTTGCACATAGTCCTTAATCATTCACAACTTGCATTATGCAACACAAGTAATTTCCAGAGGTTTTCCCCATATAAAAATAACTGCATTTGATAGAAGTGGCAAGAACAGCTGTTTGTTGAATCATGTATGAGATGATCTTATGATTAATCCAAAGAGTAACCCTATATTAGAAGAACTCCACATTTTGTGATCTGGATGTAAGCAATGGGTTGTAAGAATTTAGTGGTTCTGTAACTGAACAGATAAACTGCAGAAGGGTTCAGATTAGGAAAGAAAAAAAATCAATAAGAGTGTCAGTTCAAAAACTGAAACCATGTACAAGTGAAGTCTGATTAAAAGGCATATAATAGGGTATATTCTCCTTTCACTGGATTAGAGATTTGTGTGCATCTCCTTAACAATAACAGGAATTACATATATTGAATTCCTGTGGAGGTGAAGAAAGTAAGCCAGAATCTGAGTCACAAGCTGTCTTATAAAATATTGTCTATATACTTATTATGGGATAGTTATAGAAGCATATTTTGTTAACCTTATCTTCATGGTTTTCTGCAGCTTTGAGTACAGAAATAGGTACATGCAGTCAGAACTTTACCAAGTTTCATTTCTATACATAAATCTTTTAGGGTGACATATATAATGCTTATCTGACCTTTTACAATTAAGTCTTACCTTGGCTCTCTAATATGTAACACCTCCTGCCATTTATTCTGAAAAAACTGGAGATGGTACTTGGCCCTGGCAAAAAATAGTTGGTCCTCACTCATGTTATCTAGACAGGATCATGCCCTAAGAATAAATAAATAAATAAATAAAAATAAAAGAATCAAACTCTTTGTATACTAAGATATTTGGTATTGTCTTGCCAGTGAGATGGATGAAATAAAAAACAGTGTGAAATGGCATTCTTTCAACTGGTGCTAACCCAATTCCTTTCTGAGCTCTGAAAATTTCCTAAGTAAATATAACATTAATCCTCACTTCTTGTCATAAACTATTGCAGGCTGCTGCTGTTTTTTTTATTCAGACATTAATTACATCTATCCTTCCCTGAGAAGGCTGCATATTGGAGGTGAGGGAAGTGACACAAGTTTATTTGGAGACAATCTTAAAACATTCCCTTTAGTGCAAAGTCCAACTTATATCCTCTTGGGATAAATTGCAAAGGCCTAATTATACATCAGAGGGGCTACAGGATCCAGCAGAGGATGAAGCCATGTGGGGCAGCAATCCAGGGGCCTGGGGGAGCAATTGGGGGTGGGGTGGAGCATGTGAGCCCTGCAGGGGAGGATAGCCCCTGTTGGGGGGCTGTGGCCCCTGGGGGAGACTGTAACCCCTGTGGGGGGGGCATAGCCCCTGAGGGGGCTGTATCCCCTATGTGGGGCAGCAAAATATATATTCAAGTATTCATGAAACCTGTATTTAGAGTTCACTTTATCATTATGAGAGACACGAGTAGTCTTCCAAATTGCTTTAACACCGTAGATATAGCAATAAAACATTGTACTGATCACTGACTCTCTCTCTCTCTATAGTGGTCATCTGTTCTAATTGTGGAGGAACATGGACTTTGGATATTTTATAGTGACTTTAGGATATTTTTTTTATCAGGGACTTTTCAGTTTTCCAATAGGGAACATCGAAATTCCTGTTAAGGAAGGCAGTGGCAGGACCCTGCCTGCTCAGACGGGCACCTTGGACACAGCTGGCTGTAACAGAACTCCTGGCCAACTGGGGCCAGGAGGACATGCCTTGACAGTTCAAAGCAGGCCACCACACCCGGAACATCTTCCGGGCCAAAGCTGCTCAGATGGCCAGGCAGGGGGCACACATGGCAGTAGTGCTGCACAAAGGCCAACTGTGCAGTCATACCCCACTGGCAGCTGGCCCAGAGGGGAAGATGTCTCATCCAAGTCTGGCAGGTGGGCAACAGATCAGAGCCAGGCAGCAGCCCCCAGTGCCCGACTGCTGCAGTGGGTAGAGGGTGCAGGGAACTTTCAGGGCTGCTACAGCAGTTCAGTTGGCACAAGGGGTAATGTCCCCAGGTACCAACTGGTTGGGCCTCAGAAGCTCTGGAGAGCAAGTAGCCCTGAGCTACTTGCCAAGGTAGATTTTTGCACTGCTGGGGCCAGGATAGGGCAGCTTTTTATACTGCTAAGGACAGGACAGGTGCTGGTGGTGAGCTCTAACTCCCACGGCTGCAGATCTGGGAGGAGCCAGGCAGGGTTATTTGCCCCAAGTGGCACAATTTGTTCCAGAACAAAATGCATGTTTGAGCATATGTGCTGAGGCAAAAATTTGCACCACTTCTATTTAAGCTGCTGCAAGCTCACGTACGTGCTTATATGTGTGGATGAGGCCAGAGAAACTACAAATTGTATTTGCAACCTCTCTTCCCAATGCCACAGTGTGTCATATGGATGACATTTCCTATATATCTATCCACATTTTTCACATTGCCACAAGTCCTAAAATTTGCACTATTCCTTCCCAAACCTTACCTAAATAGTGGCCTGCCCTAGCCCTTCCCCACCCTTTACAGAAAACATGAAGATGGGGCTGGCAACTAACGACCACACAGAGCTGAAATAGCAGCCACATGCTAGAACCATCTGGTGTCATGCACAGCACTCAGGATGGCTGCTATGCCTTACATAAATCTTCCCTGTG
>JAGPOW010001918.1:9151262-9178057 GCA_030014935.1 Caiman crocodilus | reverse complement strand
AAAAAAGAAACAGAACAAGTGAAATTGGCTCTAAAGAACTTACCACACTGAAAAGTAATTATCTTATTCCTTTATGGCAAGCAAGTAGACCAACCATTGAAACAAATCGATGAAATACTAGGGTCTAGAACTGATCAATTACATGAAAAGGTAGCCAAGCAGAAACAAAGAGAAAACAGTAGGATACCAGTACACAAACTTAATTGCTTAGATTTCTTAAATTTCCAAAGTGAAAGGTAATACATTAAGGAACCTAATTAGATATTGATTTAAATAAATTTAGCCTCCTAGTGACTAAATAGTGTTTATTAAAAGTTCTGATGTAAATTAAAAACAACAAGGGAAAGCCAAATATTTTTGCATCCTTAGTTATCAGTCAACCAAGGTAAAATGAAAACCTCATGACTACAAAGATTTGATTATATTGAAGAACATTGATATAATTTCACTTGGAAACCTGTTAAAAGGTATTAAAAAATGGGAAATAAGTATATGATACCACTGAAAATAAAAAGGAACGCTTTGGGCACATTTACATGTCTCCCTATGTCACTGAAGTGACCTGCTACATCACTGTAGTGATCATGTGAGTCTACATGCGATCAACAGGTACACTGCCATAGTGGCACACTCCCCCGTTTTAGCGTGCCACCACAGCAAGGTAGGAATGAAATCTAACCATGCATCATACACACAATGCAGTAGGGACCGTTACTGCACTGTGCATTAGTACTTTCAAAAGGAAGTATTGAAGCACAGCACTGTAGCAGTGTTGCTGCACAGCTATGTGTAAACACATTCTTTAAGTACAAAAATTCACCGTAATCTTTTAGCTGAAAATAAATACTCAGAATGTTATAGCGTTGCATTTAATTTTACTACAATATTCTTGGAATAAAACAAATCACATTACAGCACTGAAGTCTCCAAGAAGGATGATCTTTCCTCTTTCAGGAAGGTAGTTAGCATTTCATCAGAGTCAGCATAAAGCTGTTCTTTCTGTTCTTCCTTGGCATTGAATGGTGGGAGTGTATGCATGGATGACTATCGCAAATGAATCGTTGGTCAGTTGGAAGCAGAGAATCGTGAGGTGCTCATTAATGCCTGCCGAGAGTTCAATCATTTGACTGACAATCTGGTTCTAAATGGCAAAACCAACACCATGAATTCACCTGTCACGTGCAGGCTTCCCTTTCCAGAAGAACTTACAGCCACCCACCTCCTCCCTCAGTTGGCCTTTGTCTGTACGCCTGGTCTCTCTGAGAGCAGTGATACTAGTGTTACTTACATTGATGGAGTTCTCAAGTGACAATAGCAGTTCTGCATTCAGGTCTGTCACTGTTCAGGTAATCTAGTAAGGTTCATACATTCCAGGATGCAAAAAACATGTTTGTGTTTCAACTACAATTACAGGGATCCTCCTAGAAACAGCTGGGTAAGGTAAAGTGGGACAGCCGATGTCTGAAGTACCTTCCCCTCCCCATGGGGAGAGAGCAGAGAGGACTGCTTTCTAAAAAAGAACTGCTCATTCACAATCACAGCTGCCAAATCACCCTCCTCTCCCATATTAAGGGTGAAGTGACCATCACACAACCACTGCCTGCACGCGGATCCATGCGTAGGGACTCACAGTGATCATTTAATTTATCTCTATGGCCACTCATCCATTGCTGCCGGACTTTGTAGAAATTATAGGTATTGGTATTTGTTATTGTACTAGATGTTGCAGCAGTGGGGGGAGCCTGCATGCGACTTGTTTTACATGAGGAGTCCGTTGTGCATCAACAACCACATGGATCTTGGCAAAGAAACCTCTAACCTGACAATTGTGGTTACTCCTCCACTGCAGCCTTCATCTGCCTTTGGAGACACTGAGAAGTATGCCTTCTACATCTGCCGTAGGCAGCAGAAGGGCTAACAGGGCTTAAACCACCCAAACGCAGGGCAGTGGTGGCAGCACATAGGGCTGCAGGGCAGCCCAGGTGCAGGTTTTGGGTGACATGCAGCCGCATCCTGCTGCAGCCTGGCAGCATCCAGAGCACTGCACACCACAGCAGGTAAGTCTGTCATGGGAAAGGAGTATGGGGGGGGGGTAGATTGAAGCTCCCACAGTGAGGGAGGGAGTGGGACAGAGGAAGGGGCTTGGGTGAATAGGGCCCTGGGGCCAGGATGGGTGGTGGGATGGGTTGAAACCAGGTTGCTCATTCAGGGACGTGGAGGGGATCCCGCTACTGCACACACCTGGCAAAGGCCTATGGGGAGGGGGGGAAATCTGTGTGCAGGATGGAGACGGCTGCCACTGCAGGCTGGGCTGTGCACTCCACTGCTGCTGCCTGAGAGTGGTGTGATGCCATGTGCTTGCAGCTGCCAGGAGGGCAGGGGACATGGAGCAGCCTGGTGGTGGCAGGCACGTGGCATTGCACTGCTCCCAGGCACTGGCAGCAGGGCACAGAGCCCAGCCCACAGCAGCAGCCTGTTTCTACCCCATGCACAGATCGGGGGGCACATTCCTCCTGTGCCGCTCCCCCCACCCAGGCTGTGCACGAGGTGGGAGCCCCCCATGGCTCTGGATGAGCTTCTTGGGCTCCGAGCATCCTTTGACCTGCCCTGGCCCTGGAGCCCCATTCACCCCAACTCCTGCCTCTACCCACTCCCTCCCACATGTGGGCGTCAATCTGCCCTCCCCATCCCCTTCCACGTAACAGACTTACCTGCTGGTGGTGTGCTTAGGCACACCCAAATATTTTCTCCCTCCACCAATGACATGTGCCCACTCCACTATTTTTGCATTGTGTTGGACTTTTGTCTGATACTTCACCTTTGACCTTACCACTATGGGTGACCCTACCAGGAGTACAAGATGGTGTTGCTCTTACGGTCATCAGTACATACAGAGCTATCCACCCCATCAAGGTGTCAGTCCATGTTGTGGGATTTAAACATGATTTAATATCAAAAGCCTTATTTCCATTAGGGAAATTGCCCATTGCCATAAATTGGTGCAGATGAATCAATTCATAGGTCAACTGTGAGCAGAAGCAGCCCTGGTTTCTTTGAGCCTACAATAGTAGCTGAACCACATTTAGCATCTGCTCAACTTCATTTGTGATAATATATAGTAAGAGACATGCAGGAATAAGAGTTCTCTTTGTGCACATGGATCTACGGTAACCGGAAAACAGATGTGGGTGGACCTTGGGACAGCAGCTTTGCTGACTCTTGTCAGTGAAAGCCCAGGGGCAGGTTAGCCTGGCACTCTGGCAGACCACATGAGCTCTGGCCAAGGCTAGACCACCACACTGTCAGGGAGGACAGTGCAGTGCTGCAAATCTCCATTGTGTGCCAGCAGAATGAGATCTAACATGAGTCACAATGGGATCTAATACAAATGTTTTATACAGTGCTCTAACCTACAGTGGTGCACTCTGATACCACATCCATCCAGGGTTCTCTTAGAGTAGGATCTGCCATTTTTACAGTTTTCTGCGTGCCCTAACTGTTTGTTTATGGCTGTAGAGTAGGCCTGCACAAAGCTTTTATTGCTGATTTGATTTGGAGGAGATTCAGCCCAATTTGGCAGCTGAATCTCTAAATCCAAATTGAATTTTATTAATTCAATATTCAATTCAATATTAGGAGACTAATAAAAAGGTCTGAATGGATCTGAAGACACAGAATCTATTCATAAAAGATTTGGAGATTCGGCAAGCCCCTGCTCACTGCCGCAGGGAACTGGAGCCAGACTCCATGCTGGTAAGTAGGGGAGGGGGAAGGGGACCATGGGGGGACCCCCACCAGGCTCCATCCCCTGCCTGCTCCCCCACACCCCTGAGCACCCCTTGACCCCAGGACACTGGGGCCAGGTGGGGCAGCACTGACAGAGCTGGGAGAGCAGGCGGGGGGAGCGGGGACTGTGCGATTTGAAGATTCAGCCAATTTGGTGGCAGCTGAATCTCTGAATCACCAAATCAAATCACTGTGCCCCAAATCAGCCAAACCCAAAGCAAATACTAGCCAGTTTACACAGACCTACTGTACAGCACTTTCTTCATGCTTATTACGCAATATGCTTAACATCTGTATCTGGCCATAGTTGCTGTTATATAGGAAGTTTAGTGACAAAGAAAATGAGAGACATGTGTCCATGACACTTTAAAGCAGACTAAATGCTTTTGTACCACTTTAATGGTTTCAGTGTTTGTATACCTTGGTGGCATATTGCACATTAATTCCAGCCACTGTAGATTTGGCGGCATAATGTGCCTTAAGTGATTTAGGGTGCAGCAAACTAAAACTCCTTCAGCAGCAGAGCAAAGCACCAGGCCCTGTGCAGCTCAGGGACTCTGCAGCCTGGCAGCAGGCTCCACCAAAGAAAAGCAGTGACCCTGGTCTTTTCTTTTTTCCCGCTGGAGCCTGCCTGCCTGAGCTACGTGGGGGCCTGATGTTTCCCCCTATGGCTGCCGTGCCGACTGTAACCATCTGAGCCAGGTGACACCTGGAGGGGGACACACCACTGCTGCGGAGGGAAGCACCAGCCCCTCAGCCTAGAAACCACTCCACCTGTTAGCAGCTCATGCTCCCCTCCTTGCTGGAGAGGCAGGTAAGTCAGCACAGTGCGTGCATGACACCAGGGTTTAATCAGCCCTAAATCGAAGCGGTGTTTTTTAAAATCCATCATTTTTGATTTAGGACTCCCGTTTCGTCTACATACACCCTTAGATACCTAGAGCCACAAATGTCATTTGCATCTTACAGATGAATTAAGATATGGCCTTAGATGTCCGTGTATTACACTATTCACACTACCTGGATCCTTATTCAGTTATGACTTTTGCTGTGTGAGAATAAATGCCTTGTACAGATTCAAACCCTATTGAAGTCATGACAGCATACAGATCGGCACCTTTTAAAATAGTTTTAAAAGGACTTAATTCAGGAATCCATTAAGCAAATGCATATGTATATTCCTATCCAGCAAGAGACAAGCAGTCGCTTAACTTCAGGCACATGTTTAAGTAACATTGATTTCAATGGGACTTGTATCAAGTTTATTAAATACTTGGTTCTCCTATTCAAATTCTCTTTGTAGGATCCAAATTTACACTCTCAAAGTTATGAAAGATTTACCAAAGACTTCAACAAAAAGACTGATTTTATAAGATTTTTTTAGAATAAATAAACCACAGGTAGAGAGACAATATTTAAAAAAACAACTCCTAGTGCCTCCATCACTCTTTCATATCTTACTTTCTAGGATCTATTTTTGACAGGGTTTCTTTCAGAAATGTTGTTATCCAAAGTGCATTCTTTGAGTATCCCCTATATTTGGATGTTGCTTTGATACAGGACTGTACAATATTCAATCAAGCTTATAATAAAATTATGTTACACTTTATTTGACAAAGAATATTTTGTTTCAGATACATTCAATTGCATAAGAAAGGGATCATAAATCACAAATCACCAAATTGACATGAGTTACTATCAACAATTTTAAGTGACAATTCCCAAAGAAACAACTAGTTTGTGTCGATCATTCCTTCACACATACTTTTCCAGCTCTACATTTTTATCAACACTAAAATTAGAACACAATGCACTTCTGGAAATGTGCATGGGCCAACCCCCCCAATCTGTTGTTACTCAGCAAAAAAAGGTCCTTTAATTCCATTTGAAATGTATGAGGCTTTTTGCCAGAGTAAGTAAGTTTACCTGAACTTTAACTACCCAAGTCAGGGCTTCAAAGAGTCTTACTTATTTTTCAGAAGTGCTCTAAAAATGGACTTTTAAGTTGAACGCATGTTTTTGAAATGTGAACGATATGCAGCGTGGAAGAAAATATAATCACTGTTAAAAAATGATAAAAGGCTATTTATACTTTCCTTAATTCTCTTCTATATTAATTTAGGCTACAGAGATGCAACACTCAGTCTCTGCAGCAAATTCTCCAAACAATTCTGCTTATGAGTGTTAGACAGTTGACTAATTAGACAAAAAGCTAGATATTATGTTTATCCAGTCCAAGAATATATAAAAAGGTATTTTGCAAGTTACCTTAGGCCCCTAACCTACAATGAGATTTATGCCAATAGACAACTGTTGTAAGCTCAAAATCAGTAGCCATGTTAATATGCAGTCATAATGGGTAACAGAATGACTCAGAATAGATACAAAGATTTTTCAAATTTTAATAGCACACTTGAGTAAAAACTATTTTTATAATAGTACTTCTTGTTGGAAAAAAGTAAAAGATTGTTTATGAATAAGCAAAAGTAACTTAAGTATTATGCTTGCATTCCAAATACATAAATAACGGCATTGTTAATTGAGTAAATTTATGGTACATGAATATATCCCAACAGCTAAGATAGTATATGGCTTTATATATACAACATTTAGAAATGTAAACAATAATGATATATAATTCCTATTGCCATCTGCTGAAAGATGGATCTCTGCATAGTTCATATTCTCACTGCCTAGGCTGGTGAGAAATATATGAAACTGTAGGCACATCTACACATGCTGATTTATGGTGCTTTGTCCCAATTTCAGGTACGTTAAAAGCATGTGTCTACATGTGAGTGCCTTTAATGTGCCTTAAAAAATGGCAATTTTAGGCTATTTATACCTAAATTTGATACCTGCAAAAGCACATGCAGATGTGTTAAGGTGAACTAACACTGTATGACTAACTTCAGTCCCACATCAGTCTGCACACATGGCATTAACATGCTTTTAAAGTGTGCACATATAGACATGAGCCTAAATCACCTTAGTAGGCATTAAGCTAATGTACATTAAATTTTGGCATGTCTACATGTATGTGTAACATGTCCAATAAGTAGAAACTCCAGCTATACTCAAGTCAATACTCCATTGTCTTTAATGGAGCCAGATTTCATTTTAATTATTGTAATTTTGTTCACCGTAAGATAACACTGATGTGTCAAATGCAGAGGACAGAAAATACTATGGAAAAGGTAAGTTACTGTTCAAGTTATAGGAACTGCTCAGAGTTGCTTGCACCCTCCCAGTCAGAAGACTGGGTACAAACTGCTTGGGGCATTAGTGAGCATCGTTTAAGATCTTCATTAGGCATGGTATGGGAATTGAAAATGTACTGGTCTGACTTCTTCAGCTGCATATTGTTCCTATATTACTCCTTCACTGAATCACTTTCTTGGCAGCGCAAAGTTTTTTCACATCTCTAGGGATGTTTTTCTGGCCACAAACATGAATGCCTAAGAAAAAAAATATTGTTTTTCCTTTGCTTTTTTATGAACAAAGCAAAACTATGGCAAAGGCAGTGATAAAAATAAAGTTGAGGGAAAAATACTTCAATTTTTTATGGTGTCTTTCTTCCTTTCACTGAAATCAATATTTTGCATTGGGATTGCTGTCAAGCTATTAACAAATAGTTGTTCATGCAAACTTTTTTTTGAATTGCTTCCTTCCATAATTCTATAATAGACTTTAATTTGAAGTTTTGGAAGCATTCAAAGTTTACCCAACTCTGCTTGTTCTGAAATCAATTGTAAAGTTTTTAGTAGTTTGTAATTCTGCAAACACTCCTCCAAAGCAAGCATTTTTTTCCCCTTCACAACAGATCATGATTATTTGAACACTGCAAACTCTTTGGATATCACCAATTTGGAATTTTGAGAAGATTTTTACATTGCAAAGCAAACAGTACTTTACTCTGAAAGGATGGGTGTTTGCATGCGTGTGCATCATCATGTGCATACATGCATAATGATGTAGTGTCACAAGCTCATATCACAGGTAGATAGATCATATCACAGGTTAAACTGTGTGTGTTAAATGCACCTAAAGTGCAAGTGTTCATGCATTTAATCAGTAAAACACATTATGTGCACTCATATTGTAGCACAGTTATGACTGTGTGACGAGTATCATCTCCAGAGCATATTAAATAACTTATGTTCAATCATTGTCAGACTGCTCCACGGATACTAATACAAGTATATTGTGGTTCTCCAGCATCCCAAGATGCACAACTCCTAGGCCCCCCACTTCTGCTCCATGGGACAATCTATCCACTTGCCTGAAACCAACTGCCTAAGGGTGGTACTGACCCCAAAGTAACACCCCATCTACTTGCAGGGGTTGACCCTGGCCCACATGGCAACACCCCAAACTCTCACAGAAACCCTCAAGATTCATCGTGGCTTACCACTTTTGCTTGAATGTGACAGTGCAAACAATGATCAGCTTCACGAACCAAACCGAACCAAATGAGAGAACACCCTCCTCAGACCCCAGTATGCAGGCTGTAGTCCTTTGGGATTTCAGGTCCCTCTCACAGCTTGAAATTGTGCAGACAGTGGGCTGAGAGCAGTCAGGCAGGGCACAGGATGGAAGCATCATTCTTCAGGGAGGGAGCATGGTCCTAGTTTGAGGTGTGATCAATTGCTACTTTCATTGCTAGGATATCCAACAGAGCTATGAAGTTGTAAGTGCAGGCATGGCAAGATTTCAAAAGCTTCATATATGTTCCATAGAATTGCAATCCTAAGCCAAGAGCTGCCATAACAATGCTTCTCTTCAATGACTCCATGGTAGGGGTGGGCAACTATTATTTTGGTTGGAGGGCCACTTTAGGAATTTGAGTGATCTCTTGTGGGCTAGCAGCTGCTGACCTGGTCTGCCATGGTAGGAGGTGAGGAAGCAATTATTACTATCCATTCTGGGCCCATCTGCCCTGCACCCACCACCAGGGATGCTGGATGGAGCAGGTGGCCACAGGTTTCCATGGAGACTGTCCAGGCAGGCCGCCCTTGGCTGGGTGGATGGGATGGAGCCGCAGGGATGAGACTGCAAGGCAGTGACAGTGTGGGATTGAGAGTCAAGCAGGGCCACAGTCCAATCCCTGCATGTGTGGGAAGCAGATCATGGCTTTGCCCAAGACTCCAGCCCTGTGCTGTCACCACCCTGTAATCTCAGCCCATGCCCTGGCCCCAGTTCCCAACTCCTGGATGCTGTTCCATCTACCCAGCTAAGCATGCCCTGCCCAGGGGGTCCCAGCCAGTCTCTATGGAGATGCCATCCACCCTCTCTGTCTGGCACCTCATGCGAGATGAGATGGGCTGGGGTGCCTTGGAAGCGGAGGCAGGCCTGGCAGTGGTGGAGACACTAGCAGCAGTAGGTAGGAGCTGCTATGGGGGCTGCTGGGAAGCAGGGGCTGACCACCATCATGCTGTCCCTGCCCTGCTGCATGCCCAGGGGCAGCAGAAACAACCGTACACCCCACATTTCAGACTGCCCCCAAGGTTGGGCCAGGCAGGGACAAGAGACCTGCCACAGACCAGATAAAATCCCTCGGGGGGGGTAGGAGGGGTGGATAAAGTTCACCCACCATATTTTGCCTACCCCTGCTCTGTGGTGTATGCTGGCATGATTGATATGAGAAGCAGCCAAGCACATCTTTCAGAATTGCCACCTAAAAGCTCAAAGAGCTCAGATGTGTGCTGACAGGATTTTTTTGCCAGAGAAATATTAGCCAGAACAGTGGTGTCCTGAGGCAGGGACCAACAAGTTATCGGAGGGAGAGACTTCATAAAGGGTAATCCTGCCAGTCAGTGGGAACCTACAAGGGGAAGACCATCATGTCACTGAAAATAGATAGCTAAAAAAGCACTTATCATGATGAGGTTCTGTTCTCATCTCACTGGCCCATGAACATGACCCAGGCTGAGCCATGAGCCATGTTTCCCATCATACTATCTTCAAAATCTCAGACAATTTCAAGGTCTACACTTCTGGCAATGCCCTGCTGTCTGCATACCTGTCAACGTTTGAGTGGAAATTCAGAATTCACACACATAATATCTATCAACATTGGAAATAATCTGAAAGCAATTTTTACATTCTTCATTCCTCAGAATTTTCCCTCTCGTGAAAGAGTTGGGAGGCTAAAGCACTGGTACTACCTAAGGTCACAAAGGGACACTGCCACTCAGAAGCTGCCCCTGCCAGGGGCCCTAGTAGACAACATCTGCCTGGGGCTTTGACTAGTAACCCTAACACAACTAATGACTCCATCTGGTCATTTTCTGGGCCTTCTGACTGGCTACTGGGAAAACAGCTTTTCTATTTTGCTCCAGCTGTGACAACAGACACAAGGCCAGACAACAGTTCTTACTGACAGTCTGCCTTGGTAAGCCTTTGTAAACTAGTATTCTTGGCTTCCTAGTTTCCTGGCCCTGTTCACTGTTCCTGGACTTTCATTTCTTGATTTTTCCTTGAACTTCAATGTAGCTTGTGATTCAAAGCTTGCCCTTGGATTTCCCCTAGATCTGTTCCTTGACCCTAGAGATTGGGTCTGTGTTTTAGACTCTGCCCCTCCTCTGGTGCCCTAAACACTAGGCCAGACCATCCATGACCCAGCCCATTACAGTCCCATAGCTGAAAATGTTGGTAGGATCATTGAGATCAAACTTTGGAGAACTTCACTGAGTCTTCCACACGCCAAGCCACCACCACTAAAGGCTGGCTTGTTGTCTGAGTGCCAGTGCAAAGGAGATGCTGATAACTCTTCAGAACACAGGACTGCCAGTTCCTGAAACTAATGAAGTGACTGGTGCAGGGCTCAAATAGGGTCCAGGACTTGGCCCTTGAGACATTCCAGTCCATCAGAGTCATGCTAATCCTTCCTTGACAGGGTGGCTACAGCTGTAGCCCCTAATACCATTGTCCCAGGGTTTGAGTGCAAGATACTCCCACTACTCTGAGCTCACTAGTAGTGCCCAGCAGCAGCAAGGTGGCACCTGACACTGGGCCTGCAGTACCACAGCTTGCATAATGTTGTGTTGTCCTTCCTGCAAGTGGGCCAACACGATGCCCTTAACAGCATCATAGTCCTTAAGGCTAGGGACAGACATTCAAAAAGCCCAAGCCTGAATTGATTCACTCTTTGCAGGTTAGTCTAAGATGTGCAACGTAAACTGATTAATAGCCGGACAGACATGCTCTGTTAAACCACAAAATGCGGACACATGCCTGCAGTGACTCAAGCCAGAAGTTGGAGGGTACTAGAGCGTGCCTGCCAGTCACTACCAAAGGGGAGGGGAGGGAGATGCCTTCCAAGGCTCTCACCCCTCCCTGCTGGAGTGGAAGGGGCATGGCCAGGCACCAGCCAGGGATAGCACACAAGGGATGGGGAAAAAGTCCTCTCTCTAAAGCAAGAAATTGAACATAGCAATTTGCAAAGCACAGAGCAGAGAACTACCAAAAATCTATACCTAAGCTAGAGATACAGCCCAGTAAAACACAGCATACACAACTTAGTCTAACTTAAAATGTAAACCAGAAAGACAAGAGTTAGTCTTACTAATCTTGAGGGCAGAACATCTCCTTACAGCCAGACATTCAGAAAGGCTTTCTTTACATGTTCTGCTTTAGAACGTACATGTAGCTCCCTGCATTCCTTGCTTCAACTTCTCTTAACTAAGTCTCCAGCATGTATGATCACTGATGAATGTGTGTCAGGTCTTTGCCAACACTTTTCATCTCAGTCTGGTCCTGCAAGTCTGAGCTCTGAGCTCAGAGCTGCAGCAGGGCTTGGAACTACACACAGATCTGCTTGCTTCTCTCGCCTGCTCCAGGACCGCTGTGCAAGACACACAGACTGCAGCCAAAGCCCTGGTGTCCCAGGAGAGAGTGGAGACAGAAGGAATGATTAATTCCATCCCTGCCTGTTTTCTGGCAAGCCATGAAGGTATGGCTGGGGCTGGCAAACAGCAGCTATAGTCCCCAGGGTTTTCCAGCAGGAGGAGAAGGGACAGAGGGAGAAGTTTGCCACAGGGACCATGGCAGGCCAGCACCTGTCACACTCTGCCCCTGCTCTGGCTAGAGAGCACACAGGAGGGGTCAGCTCTGCTATGGAGTGGAGAGCCCTACCCAGCCCAAGAGCATGCCGGGATGCTGGGGGAGTCTGATTTATCTGAAACCAGCAAGGGGTCTGGGACAGACATTGCATGCACTGGTTTAAGCCAAATCAGTTCAGCCTGATACTACATTCAACCAGGTTTATTTCAAATCAGTTTCAGTCATTCTCAAACTAGTTTACATGCATTGGACATCTGTTTTCTTACAGGCTTAAACCAGTTTCTGATCACTTAAGCTGGTTTATGTGTAATGTCTGTCCCTAGCCCAAGGGATTTGCTTGGTTTTGCTACTTGCCATGTCCAGACAGCCACTGGAGAGCTGATCCCATTTGGGACTGTCAGTCAAGAAGGGATTGGAGATCCTGTGCCTGGACAAGGAGGGGTTGGAATTTGCATCCTCGGTGAGACAGCCAGGAAATCACTACCTTCTTCTGTGCGCAGCTGTTTTTGGCCGTTGTCGGAAAAATGCAAAAGGCACTTCAGTGAAGAACGTCGGAAGGCCTGCATACTGGCCCTCTAATAGCAGCGTATAAGCTGTGCAAGTCACAGATCGTAATTAATATTTCCATGCGATTGCTCCAAACCTATTCTAAATTTATTATGAAATAACATTCCACACAGTTAAAATGTCCTCTGTTTCCAGTGAGACAAGCCCCCAAATTCCATGATTTTGGGAAGGTCCTACAGATTTTAGCTCAGCTTCTTTGGTCATCATCAATAATGTTCGCTGACTAAAAAATTCACTGAAAGTGTCATTTGGATTAATTTGAATATTAGGAACTTGACATAGGACTGTGCAAAATTTCAATGAAACCAAGTGTTTCATTTCAAAGCTGTTTCAATGAGTTTCAAGCTCAAAACAGCAAAATCAAAATGAAACAAAGCATTGAAACAGCGTTAAAATTAGACGAGGGCACTCTAAATGGTTTTGAAGTTTCAAAATGTTTTGAGTTTTGAAGCGGCCCAGCAGTGGAAGCCAGGGGAGATCCAGGGCTGTGCTCCAAGTGGGTCCACAGCCCCATGTAGCTCAACTTGGCAGGAAGCACAGCTCTGGCTTTTCCCATTTCCTGCCACCGGGCTGTGCTCCACAGGACTGAAAGAGCTGATTGGAGCACAGCCCAGCAGCGGGGGGCATGCAGCACCAACACTGCACTGTGCTCCACCTCCCACCACCAGACTGAGCTCCATGGGGCTGTGAGACACCCAGAGTTGAGCCTGGTGACAGGAGATGGAGCACAGCCCCAGCGTCACGCTCTGCCTCCCACCACTGGGCTGAGCTCGATGGGGCTTGCAACCCCATGGAGCTAAGCCTGGTGGTGGGAGGTAGAGCACAGCACTGGGGCTGCCCTCTGCCTCCCACCACTGGGCTGCACTCCGAGCTGCTCCATGGGCCTGCGAAGCCACTCAGAGTGCAGCTCGATGATAGGAGGTGGGCAGAGCCAGGGCTGCACTCCACTTCCCACCACTGGGCTGAGCTCCATGGAGCCACTCTGGATGCAGGCTGTGTCCAGCACCAGTCTCAGGCGGCAGCAGGAGCCTCCTGTCATCTGGTGCAGATCTGGGGGCCTGTACCACCAGGAGGGCTACAGGGCTGTGCCCGACTCTTCCCAGGGTTGTGGGCACTCAGATCTGTGCCTGTATGACAGGAGGATGCTGCTGCTGCTTGGGGCCAGTGGCAGCGTCTCTCTTCCCTGGCACTGGGTGCAGGCTGCACCCAGCACTGGCCCCAAGTGGCAGTGGCAGTCTCCTGGCATCCGGCACAGATCCAGCAGCCTACACCCATGGGAGGAGTCTGAAATATTCCTGCAGCCCTTCCAGGGGTGCGAGCCTCCGGAGCTGCGTGCCAGATGACAGGAGACTGCTGCTACCTGCAAGTTTTGTCCTCAGAAGGCTTTGTGCCCATAGAAGGTGCTAACATCCCTGTAATTTGCATCCTAAACAGGCATGAAATAACAACATTTTAAACATTTTCATGATTCCCCATTATAGCCTATGGGTGAAATGTCAAACCAAGTCGAAACAGCGAAAAACTTTTGACAAAACGGAACAGGAAGGACAGTGCTTTTAAATTAAATGAAACACTGTTCTTTGAAATGGCAAAATGGACATCAAAATGAAATGATGGTATTTCACCCAGCCCAATCTCACATTCTCTATATGGAAAAGAGTGCTCAACTTATGTGCTGGAGGATGGAGGTATTTGAATTACAGAGTGGCATTTTGTTTAATAAAACATCACTGAAAGCTTTATATTTTCCCATAAAGGTTGCTATGAAGGAATGAGGACTGAATCAATCTTTTGATTTACAACCTTTAGAAATCCATAGATTTCAGTGAAGATGCTGGTGGTTTCAATTGAACAACAATAGTTTGACACTAGTTATTTTCTACAACTAAAGAAACAGACTTATTCTGGCTTTCATGTTTGTTCTCAATTATCATTAATTAATTCCCATATGCCCCTGAAACAGCTAGCTATTTGAAAGACACTGAAGACTTTTTAAAGAAACTGGACTCCACTGACCAATTTCCAGCAAACACCATATTATCTACCATGAACATCTCTGGTAATCCATCTATGTGGGAGATGCTGATAACAAGTCATAAAGAACATTATCCCAAATGATATACCCCGCCATAAGTAGTTCACTACATTGCCACCAAGCCCTACATTTGGATTCAGTTTAGAATCATACCCAGGGCCAGTAATTGGTAATTTAGCTGGTAATCCAGTGATTGTAATGAAGTATGAAACCATCTACAGCAGCTGTTTTCAATGGTTTCTGATTCAAGGCACCCCTCTTCCATTTGAGAGCAATTCTTTTTTTGCAGAGAACTTGGAAAGACCACAACAGATAAGAATGTTTTTGGTACTATCCTATTTGAAATCTCTGATTTATCTTGTGAATCAAATCATAGCACCCTGGTTGATAATCACTGCTCTACAGCTTTGAAGGATAAGACATTAATAATATCCTTCATTCCACTGATATATCGTAACTTGCATTTTCTTCTGATAGATTTCCATAGCCATAAATATCATGGCCACAAAGAATATTATAGCTCTTTCCTCCATACCATAAGCTAAGAGTTTCATTTCCTAATTCCTATATCTAGTTTAAGAACTTGTACTTAAACTAGAGTATATTAGTTGGGAAGAAATCCAGGCTTGTTTTAAAGACTCCAAATGACGGACTATTTACCACATGTGTTGGTAATCTGTTCCAATGGCTAATTACTAATCATTGTTAAAAATGCATCTCTTATTTTCTACTTGAACTTTCCTAAATTCAATCACCTTTTGTTTCTCTCAAGTTGATAGCTATGTTCCCCCATTGTCTCTAGTAAACAGACCTTGCTGTTCTTGAACAGGTTGCATTAGTTATAATTATTAGTTTTTATTTTTGACTATCCAAGAGAGAGAGATTATAGCTTAAATTCTCCTACTCCTTGCTCATATTGAAAGTAGTTTACCCAGAGATGTAATAATGCAGAAGCTGTAAAAGGCAAAGGAAAATAACAAATGCATTATTTTAAGAGGTTGTTAAATCATGTACTGAATGACTCAGTTAACATCATGCTTGCTTTTAGACAAAGGCCGTACTTTTATGTCGCACTCCAACACCTGGGTTCACACCCACCATTTATTGTTTACTAAAATCAAAAATAGTGCTGCGCCACAGTACTAACAGGACACTGGGTTATTAAAGGCACAGTCTTTCAGATAAGATAACAACCCTAATAATGATTCTGGCACAAAGATATGCATCTATCCAAAATCATGGTACACTGAATCTACCTCTGCTCTTTTAGCTATCCATGCCAACAAAATCTCATGCGAGTCCAATGGGAACAGGACTGTGCCCATGGGTCACACATCTCTGAGCTTTGCTGTCATGGTCCAAGGTATAGGCAGTTGATGGGTGGTTCACACAAGCAATTAGTTGAAGGTCCAAGGGATAATGAGGCCCCAAATTGGAGGATGAGAATGAAAACCAGAACCAAAACACTAGGCAGAGCATAGTCAGGGAACCAGCCAGGTCAGATACCTGTAAGAGATAACAAGAAAGGCAAAGGCAGAGGTCAAAATCCAAGCAAGGGAAGCAATGGGTGCTCAGATCTAACAGCAGGGACTGTTGAAAGTTGGCTCCCAGGTACCTGAATCAGCTTGCTCCCTGACCTTCCTTTGCCTAGTGTTTTGGCCCTGGTTCAAATTCTGACTCTCTGACCTGACTACACTTCAGACCTTTGATTAACAGCTTGTGCAAACCACCAGTCACACTGCCCATACCTTGGAGCAAAACACTCCACTCAATCCACCACCTACACCTCGGTGGATGACTTTCACTCCCGTCATGTTCCCACCCGATTACTGACTTGGCTGTGGAGGTGCTGAGCTTTGTGGGTTAATTCCAAGTAGTATAGTAGTTGAATTTCAGAAGGTGGTCAATATAATCTAAGAGGAGGAAGGAGGAAAGGGAAACAAAAAGTCCAGATTTCTAAATTGGGGGGCAGGGGGAGGGAGTGGTTCTTCAATTTCCATTTTTGTAACTGGCTGGACATTTACTCTCTCCTGCACTGTCCCTCCTGTCCTGCTACTGCTCAGTCTCTCTCTTTCTCTTTCTGCTTCTTTATCCAAGACTTATGCTGCTATTTTCAAAAGTTTAGGGATGAAAATGTCCAACTGAATAGCCCTAAATAACTAATCAGAAGTGCTTTTCAGTTGTGGCCATGTCCCCTGAAACTGAAGGAAAAGTGGCCCATTAAGACAATTCTGAGGGACTGGATACTCATAAATTCCAAAACATTTCAATGGCTATCAAGGTTTCCTAATCTTAGGTGGTTTTAACCAACAGAAGCAAATTAAACCACTCCACAAAATGCTCTCGTTGGTTTCTCTACAGCCCAGACCTAGAAACCTCACACCCACATGAATACAAATAAAAATTAAAAAGTCAACGACTAGATAAGATGGCCCAATTCACACTGATGAAGAGAGGCATGCATTTGTTGCTGGGCTTAGTTGACAGGACTGAATGTAGCCATGATCGCCCAGGAATTACACAAGGGACAGGAATTTTTTATGGGTAATGTCTTTCATTGGACAAACTGCATGGTTTGGATAGACTTGAGCAAGCTTTTGAATGTGAAGCTTTCTACTTTACTGAGACCTGATGAAGATACAGTGATGTTTTAAAAACAAATATTCTTGTATCACAAGCCATGACTCCAATAGGTCTATTCAAGCATTGTTTCTCACTAGCCTCTCTCCTAAAAATGAATGTGTAAATGTCTTAATTAAAGAGAAACATGCATACATTATCTGGCATGGATTGAGCAATAAATAATAAGGGAGTGCGAAGTGGGCCATATTGGATTCGGATTCAGCCTGATTTGGAAGACAGTGATTTAATTAATTGATTTGGATCACTGTCCCGATTTGATTCAGCTAAATCCAAACCTGAAGATTCGATGTTAATTCGAAGAATCAGCAATTCACCCATAGACGTAGCTTTAAATGTTTTTTCTACATACCTCAAGGTATCAGGCCTGGCTCATGAATGCTGTGGTGGTGGGGTGGATTCCAGGTATGCTGCTTGTCTAAATAAAAAGTGACCAAACGCCAGTCCTATGTAAAACAGAGTGAATTGTGTTCAAAGTGTGAGGGAGTTACGATCACAGTGTTAATGAGGTGTGACACTGCACGGCCGGCTATCACAGTCTCCTGACCGAAAGTAGGCAGACACACAGGGCACATTCCGATTGGCTTTCTAGCTTATAAAAGGGGAGACATTTCTGGAACCAGATGGGAATCCACACGACACTGGAGAGGCCTGATCATCCTTTTCAGCGATCCTGCACCCACGATATCCCTTCCCCCTGGGCGCCTCCATCACGACTGAATATATCATTCAGATGTGTTTAGAGCTCTTGAGATCCCCATAAGTTTGGTTTTGAAGCTGCTGTAAAGGGAACTGCCAGCACGAAAGTGTGAGTAAAGCATTTATTTGTTACATCGCCTCTTTAGGTTTTGGTTTTTTTTTTTTAACAGGAAGAAATAAGAGAAGAAGAAACAAGGTCCCTTAACACTTTCATCCCCGGCTTGTTTGTATGATGGTTAAATACCCCCCCACCCCGTTCCCTGCCACACTGCTGAGCACAATGCCCACCCCACCCCCCAACTCCCTACCCCTCAACTTCCCCACCATCTCAGTGCTCACAAGCTACCCGGTACTTTGAAGTATGTAGAAAAAGACATGTTTCTATGTTCAAATCACTGAATCTCTCTGAATTGATTCAGAGGGTTCTAATTCAATTCAGAGAAATTAAAGGGTGTCCTGATTCAATTTGGATCCGGAGATTCACCAGCCAAATCAGGCCGAAACTCCATCAAATCGAATCAGCAACCGAAGCTTCACACAGCTAATAAATAATGGCTCTGGAACACATAATTTTTTGTTAAATGTGATATACAAGCATATTTTGCTAGTCTCTTGAGTCTTCCTTAACATGTATTTATGTTTCAAAGATAAAGTAATGAGTAAATCTTTCCAATTCAGAATTCAAAAAACTCCCTAGTTCTTTCAAATATTCCCCCAAATATTAATTCTGCTTTTAATTCACTTGGGGCGGAAGAGCCCAGTAAAGGCAGACTATAGCTCATCCATTTTGCCCATCTTGCCCATGCTTGTCTATTCATCCAAAGTCTTTTGGATTATTTCCAGCACTCATTCAAAACAACAATAGATCTCCAAAGAATTAAAGCCTGCTGATTCAGGTAACGGTTTGGCAAGATTGATTTTTGTTCTTGTTGAATCTGTGTCACTATTGTTGTAGTATTGATCTCTCCCAATGTCCACATATACTCTATTATGTGTATATACTTGCAAACAAATCTCAAACCCTACATAATACTGCACGGGAGAAAGGCATAGCAGATTTTCTTGTGTGTATTTGTATCTGCCTGACTCCTACATACAGCTTCCATGGGAAAATTGCAGAATGCCTACGCACGTTAATTTTTAGTGCAGCAGGCCGCTAAACCTATCATCTCACAAAAATGTCCTTTTATAGCCTTGTCAATCAGTGTATAATTAGCTGAATTTACATGCAGAACAGATGGGAATTTTGGAAATGTTTCTTTTACTAAATGTATGTGAGGAATTAAAAAAAAAGAATCATGACTTGGGGATTTGATATATATGTATTCCAAATGTGATACTGAATTTAATTAAGTTCTAAAAATATATGCAATAAAAATGTTTGGCAAAAATGCCAAACATTATTAATTTTAAAAAATGGTTGGCAGTATTCACAAGAGAAAATAAAGTAAATAGATCAGTTTATTTTGAAAGCTAAATTTAGAATTCTTTGTACTTGTGACCTTAATGGATGTCCTCTTCAAATGGAATTTTGAGATGATTTAAGACTGTCCAGGGTATATCATCCACAAACACAGCTGCAAAGGCATGTAAAGGTCAAAAAAAATTCTTCAACATAGTGAAACCGTAAGCTAGCCATGGAGAAAATTCTTGATACAAATAAAGTGAATGTAGTCTTTTCCATAAGCTAATGATTAGCCCTTAAAATAAGTTTTATGAGAAATGGTGGGAAACAAAAGGAGGATGGTTGACCCTAAAGCAGATAAATTAAGAGAGGCTGGGGCCAACTGGGCAACTCGGATCTCAGTCCTACAATGACCTAGTGAGCTGCATGTCCTTTTTTTATCATTCTGGTAAAAGACTCGCCATCACTATGGCAGAATGGCCAACTCTAGACTGTGCTGCTCTTGGTCAAGGCATCTGAATGAACACATCTGATGGAATAGAAAAGACTTGTAAATATCATACCAGAATCATTAACAAAACTAATACTGTATTCTGATACTATTTAAATAGAGATAGTAGAACGTCACATTTTCATAGCAAATTTCCATTCCTTTTCTTTCCTCTCTCCTAGCTGAATATACATACTTTCTTAAATTGAAGTTTAAATCAAAATGTTTTATTGGACTTCTAGAGATGGCTTTACCACCAGCATTTTAGGTTAAAATATCGCATTGTGCCATTTCATGATAAACATGCCAAATGTTTGTAACTTTATCCTGCCTACTCTCATCCCTTTTTCAATTTGTTTTTACACTTCTTAAAGCTCCTAATTCCATTGAATATAATTTTTAAATGATTGAAAGAAAAAGGGGAAAAAAAAGTAGTAAAATATATGTCTCAACTGAAAAATTAGAAATAAAATATAGCTAATATTTTGGCAACTATTTTGGAATAAATAATACAATTATTTGAAGAATAAAACTTAATATCCACTTTTCTACAACTTTTTTTTTTCAGCCAGATCTAATTTTAAGAATAAGTATTTTATTTGGTGTTAAAATTGGTGTACAATGGGCTGAGTTGTCAAAACAGAAGCTCAGTTAGGCACATAACTCTATATTTAAGGTAAATAAGGGACCAGATTTTTAAACCAGCATTTTCCATACTCTCAACAGAATTTTATGGATGCTGAGCACCTTTGAAAATGTGGTTTTTGTAGGGTCCCATTGAAAATATTGTCCTATTATTTTTCTTGCTCTTATACATGTCCCTATTTGAATTAGTTACAACTATATCTCTTTATATGGGGCATGTCTATACATATCACTATGGTGATGCGCTGCAATTTAGCACTTCCTTTTGGAAGTACTAAATCACAGCACAGTAGCAGCCTGCACTGCGCCATATGTGCAGTGCACAATTATTTTTAGCAGCTACTTCGCTGTAGTGGTGCGCTATGCCAGGGGAGTGTGTCACTATGGCAAATTAGCTGCTGGTCATGTGGAGACGCCTGCAGATGCTACATTACCAAAGTACACTGCTACAGCAACATAGCATCACATCTGGAGGTACTTACTAACTTCAGCAGAAATAAGATCTGTTCCTTTATTAGTATGAATTACCATAATATTAAGAATGTATAATATAATTATTGTCTTGCATGTGTTTGGTTTACTACTTCCAAGAAAAGTTAAGGTCAAAGGAAATGGGATTTTTATTACAGAGATTTAAATAAATACTAATAGTCCCAGCTATGGAAGTATTAAAGCACAAGAACATTCAAACCAATGAACAGTGCTGTTTCTCCTTAGGACACATAGTATAAATTAACTATACCTTGGCAGGCAGTTTGACTGCAGGACCCTTGGAGGATGAGTAGAAATAGATGAATGGAAGAGACTTGCTTGGCTGTTAGGTATATCAAGGCAAATGACAGGCAGATTTTTTTACCTCCAATGAAACCAAATAGCCAGCAGACCCTTTTTTTTTAGGTTCAAAAAAAAATCTATTTGGAACCTAGGACTAGAAGGGACCTCTGAGGTCAGAAAGTCCCATATCCTGTTTGGTGAACAATTATGTTGTATAATTCTGTTAATACATTTATCATCTCAAGAATAGTTATGCTTGGAAGTTTTCTATCATAAAATAGATCCCAAGTAAATTTCCCTCCTCCTCCTCTCCCCATGCTCTTAAAATGAGTCCCTTACTTTACCTCCATAAACTTATTCAGAAAGTAGGACACATAGATACTATGGTGGTAAGAACCATTGTCTGGTACTGATTAAATAGAAAGGGGGATTAAATACACTTTGTAGCTTGGGAACCCCATAGCAATTTCCACCCCTGCCCCCAGTCCCCACTTACTACAACTCTCTATTCACTTTTCAAATGTGATTGGCTAGTTTGATTTTTAATATAAACTTAGACCTTGAAATAAAGTAATGTCCACAGACCCTTTTCTGATTTATTACATTTTGTGAATTAGTGCATCGGGCCCCAGTTTTACAGTTCTATCCTTCTGGGCTGGCCCTTATATTATGGTGGAGCCTCAATTAATCCTATGGCCTGTCACAGGGGCAAGGGTTAACTTAAAGAGATACAAATGCAAAAGTAGGGCCTCTGCCTGAAATCCTGAAAACACATGCATATATCCTTAAATTTACTACTCAAGATTGAAATGAGAGGGCCCATCCATGGTGGTAGATTTAAGCACATCCATATGAGTCTGTAGGATTGAAAATAAAGAGAACACATAAAACAGGAACTATATTTTGCACACCTTGGACAATGAAAGAGGATTAGCAGTTTTAGAAAATGAAAGATTAGATCCCAGAGGAGTGCATGATATTCATTTCTGTCGCAACTGTGATTTACTGTATCATAATATACATCACAGTTAGTAATAAGAGATGTCTGACCTCACACCTTAGTAGTTTGCAACCAGATCTTGGAAAAGAAAAGTGGCAAGACTTCTAGATTTTCACATAAATTATTCTGAGTGTGACTCAACAAAGGATTAATTAGTGAGATGTTAATTATACACACATTTCAAGAAAGAAGCTTAGTTAGTTACTTTTTAGACCTTCCACAGTACAAATAACAATTAATAATATCTTAATATCTTATTTCTGGATGCTTGCAGACATTAACCCCCCCCTTCCCCTTTAACCAGAAGCAGCAACATGTTACTAAAACCCAGCTCTGTACCATCTGTAAAGATCAGATGCTTCAGCGGGGCTTTTTGGTGCTTGTAGCTAAAGCTGATTCAACCAGCTATTAGATGGAAGAGCCAAAAAAGCCGTGCTAAAGTACCCAATATTTATAGATGCTGCAGAGCTGGGTTGAAATGACACACTGCCTTTTCTGGACATACACAGAGCTTGGCACAAGAACGTGCCAAGTTTACAGTGCCATTTTTGAGGGGGAGGGGTTTAAAGTCTGCAAGCAGCTTTATTTATACATCCAAGAAAAAGATAAAATTAAGTGTATTTTTGTCAAAATAAGCCTTTTTATTTGCTTTATCACATTCAATTAGGAATACTTATCTTGATTTATTTGTCTCACTTTCTGAACTTATAAAAAAAAATGTTACAGAGTACTGAAAATTATTGTAATTGCTCTTGTAAAAATACACGTTCATTCATTATGAATTTCATAAGTGAATAACTTCTTTATTCTCCTGCAGCCTGGAATGTTTTTAGATTTATTTTCTAGCTGATTAATGGTCTCAGCTCCCAGTTACTAATTTCTACTAAGCTGTCTGATGGCAGCTGAATTCTGGTAAAACACGCACTTCTAAAGCTTACATATATATAAAATGTTGTCTGAACAGTTTTATATACTTAAAGCCTTACACATAGATCATTTGATCTTGCTGTCAAATTAAAATGCAATTTAACCACAGATTCTCCCAGCCTTTGCCCGGACCACACCTGCCGCAAGAAGAGCCCACTTCTAAAAGCACACTTTGGATGCTTGGAGGGCAGACTGAAATAAATTTACTAGGAAAGATTAAATTACAGTCTTCAACCTTTAGTGTCTGGTACTGTGCTACAATAATTTCATGTAGAATGCTAAGACTCTTCAAACATGTCACTTTAACATATGCCTTTCTTCTCCCACTTTTATGATGCTTTGACGGCGGCTTAGCGTAGAAGCCTCACATATCTGGTATGAGACAGGAGTTGGTACATTTTAAAGTGCCAGATCTAATTATTAAATAGAGTTCGATGTTCCAAATGAAACCAGCTCTTGAGACTGAACATAATAAAAGTGATGCGCTCTGTAACATTCAATATTTCTTCGCCAATTCTAACTAGCCCTGCTACTTACTCTCAGAAGATGAGATAGGAACCCAGGTTACTTTAGCAGCAGATTTAGATGCATCTTGAGTGAAATAGTTAGACAGCAAGTGACATGGCTTTTTTCTTAACGTAGTGACGTACTTCAGGCTGGTAACAAAGAACAGAATTCTGCCCCTTAACTCAGACAGTTCTGCTTTGAACCTGGGCATTTAAAAACAAAAACCAAACACTTTCATAGCTGCCGGGTTTCCCCAGATCTCTTGCAGGCTAATTTATGTCTAAATGATATTTTATTAAATTTCAATATGCCGTTTTAGGCCACTTAGAAATGCTGCTACAGGGAGCCTACCTCTAGAGGCTTACTAGTGCCTGTACCATTCAGTCTCTCCCCTATCCAGTAGTCTTTCCTGGCACACCTTGATGTTAAAATTAATAGGAGAAACTGCACAGAGGGCAAGGCATGCTTTTGAAAAGGTGGTCCCTGTCTGGTCTGAGCATCCCTCCCTCCCGCAGCCTTTTCCCAATTTTACTTTCACTGACCCCTCTAGCTCAGGGCCCATGTTTCAGGGCCCCAAACTCCTGGCTGAGCTCCTGTCGCGTCCTACCACCTCAGCTTTCAGCATCTCTGATATCCACTACATAGGCTGAAAGGAGCCTTCAGTCCTGTTTTTCCCCTGCCACCTGCCTTACAGTCCATGCAAGATTAGCCTCGTGTGACCACAGAGCACACTTTAACCCTCTGGCTTTACAGCTCATGCAAAATTAGCCTCCTTCACCCACGGAACACATTTTGTCCTTATTCCCTGTCCACTCAGTGCAATATCAAATTCAAGGTGTCACCAGTCACCCTCTTTCAGTGGCCTCCACCTCCTCTACAGCCACAATCTGGCCCTCACTAGTCCAGGTTCAAAGGAATGTCCCACGTGAGGTTTGCCATACTCCTTGGTGGTGGGCATCAAGTAGAAAAGAAAGCAAAACAGAAAGTACCTCACTTCCTATGCAGGTTTCCAGCTGCTCTTCACTTGGGGCTGCCTCCCGAGTCCTCTCTGCAGTCTGCACTCCAGTCCTCATACGTCTCAGAGAAGGCCTGTCCCTAATGGCTTCTGCAGCCAGACTTCCCCCCCACCCTCAGGCTTGGGCTTAACCAGGGTTCTCTGGGTCATGCGACCCTGCTACTTCCCAGCCCTGGGGCATCAGCAGGGATCCTGGTTTTCCCCAATTAAAAAAAAAAATACATGTGTCTCTACAATTAATTGTGTACAATTAATTGCAATATGTATATATTAATTAATTAATTATTTAGTTAATATATAGGTATTAGTTGAACACAATGATTTATTGTTATATTTACAATATAAAGCAATTTGGAAGCCTACCAAAGCTTCAATTACTGAAGTAAAATTAATTCTAAGTGCCAGTAAATTTTGGTATTTGATTTTGGGGGTTTTTTATCATGGAAAATCAGAGATCCCCTTGCCCCCTTAGCTCTGCGAGTGATATTCACTTCTTATCCATAGCCCCTTGGGCCCTCACTCCATACCCACAGTCCCCTGCCCCACCTGCCCTGCCTGGGCCAAGCCCTACAGGACCAAGGACCCAGATCCACAGTCCCCAGGCCCCTGAAGTAGCAGTGGCGTGAAGCATGGAGCCTGCTCCCCATCTCCCATAGGCAGCACTGCTGAGCAGAGCTGATCACTGTGGTAGGTGCAGGCTGATCACAGTGGGCTCGAGCTGGGGGGGGTGGGGGCTCCCTGCTGCTGCGTACAGTCCCGGGGGGGACAGGGGCCTTGTGCCCTCCAGATCTGTGCATGGAATGGGGGTCGGTGTAGACTGTCTGCTCCCCTCTCTACTACCCTGCCCCCAAGGCAGGGGATGTCTTGCCAGGGCAGCATGGGGCTTGTAGCAGCTGCAATGAGCTTCTCTGCCTGGCCGAGTTCTGCACTGCCACGTGGGTCCAACCTACCTGCCTTCAGCAGGCAGCCTATCTGGGGAGCACATGCCCCCATGCCCACCTAGGAGCTTGTGCCATGATGCTGGCCCCACCTCCCTGCCTCCCAGACAAGCCATCTGCAGCCCCATCCTGCTCCATGCAGGGGCTCTATAGCCATGCATTGCAGCCCTGGGCCCCAAGCATCACTTGGCTGGGAAGCAACCTCAGCTGCAAACCCAGCCCCACCCAACTCCACCCCTCTCTCCATACTGGACCCTCAATTCCCTCCCCCCAACTTGCATCCAGGTTGCATGTGCACATGGCCCTCCTCCCATTTCCCCTCCCATGGTGGAACTCTGCCAACCGCAGAGAGGTCTTTGTAAAAGAGAAAAATCTACATGATTTCTCTGTTAAAATGAAACATCCATGTTTTTCTCTGGTAAATGGGAAAATCTGCAGTCTTTTTCTGTTTTTCCATAAGAAATGGAAAACCCAGATCCCCAGTCATCAGGCTGTGCCTGCACCTGGACCTGGCAGCCTCGTTTCAGGTTCCCATGCCTCGGAGATTGCCTCTGGGGTCACTACCGGGGCACAGGCAGAAGAGACACAGAGGTGAAACAGAAAAAAGTGAGGGAAAGGGGGAATCAGCACCACATGAACAGGAAAATAGGAGAAAGGGACCTCTACCTGGGAAAGGATGTACTGGCAAACATACAAAAAGGTAAAGAGGAAAAGGCAGAGGGAGAGGGTGAGAGTTAGTTACTTCTGCCAAGGATATAGGAGGTGGGTGATTAAAATAACTATGCTGTAGTTTATTATAAAAATGAGCACAAATGCTGAGCCACATTTCTTTTCAGCTATACATATGCATCTCCTATTGAGGTCGGTTAGAATTTTTACTGCACGGCCACTTTCTTAGGCTTGGGCCTTGGTGTGATCCTCTGCACAGCACTCAGTTTCACTCACCACAACACAAAGGTTAATGTTTTTCCCCCCAGCCTAAACATGTAATTTTTATTTCAGTCAAAGTTTCACTTTGATGTCTTTACATTTGCAGGGTGACTGTGTGTCTGATTATTGCCACATGGTGTCCAACCATACACTGAAAGGTCACTCTGAAATAATTTTATTTCTGTATGTCACAGCGGGGTCCTACAGGAAGGCCGTGATCTCCTGAAGGCCCTCTACCCGTGCCAAGTCTGGCCCAAGGCACCCTCAAATTCTTGCCCGCCACGTCTTTGATGTTAAGGATATATGGGAGGCTGCCTTTATACCACCCTGGGCACAGCGTATTGGGACCTCTGTCCCCGTGATCTCTCAACCC
>JAGPOW010001918.1:9133057-9146373 GCA_030014935.1 Caiman crocodilus | reverse complement strand
TTTTTTTTTTTTTTTTTAACATTTCGCATGACAAGGGAATTGGTGGGTGCAATTTTCTGGCCTGTGTTAAAAGGAGGAGGACAGAGCAGATGACAGAGTAGATGATCACGATGATGCCATCTGGACTTAAAAAACTATGAATCTCTATTTAAATTCTCACTTGAACTTAAGTAATCCTCCCCCGAACACATGAGTATATTGCAAATTTTTTTTTGAAAGGAGGTTACTAGCTACTCAAATGTGCTTTCCCAGACTATATCAGGTTTATTTTATGTAGTTTTGAGTCATTATACTTTTTTTTCTTAATACAGTATTATATTATATTGTTAAAGATAAAAGCTAAAAGCAAATAGTAATAGGAGTATCAGTAACACAAAAAACCCAAATGGTTACACGTGTAAGTATGTTCAAAAGAAATGTAACACCACCAAAAACAACAACAAAGTAAAATACTTTCAGGAAAAATATGCAGTTTTTTGCATGCAATTGTATAGCCATACTCTATTTTTAATAGCACATCTCTGAAAAAAGCCATAATCTCTTAGGCTCACCACCCAGGGGCTTTATTCAAATGACCTGATCATCCAAATTAATATTCTTCTAAACTATTACCTTGTGAGGTTGTAGAGTGGTTCAGGTAACAAAGCTTGCTATTCTGCGTGTGTAAACCATGCTAATACACTGGAACTACATCAAGGGAAAACCTTGGCCCCACTGAAGTCAATGTCACATTTGCCTTTGACCTCAAGAAAACCAAGACCTCATGCAAAATCTCTTTTCCAAGCTTTTCTTTTAAAGTTTACCTCAAGAATCAAAATAATTATTGGTATCCATCATATATTATAGACAGACAAACAGATGCATTTGCATATATTGTGTCTTTTACATAGATATATCAAAATCCAACTTCTCTAGTAACAAATCTATCAATGAAAAATGCATCTAACTGCCTGAAACAGAAATTTATTTTTCATCAACAGCACTCCCTTAACCCAAGTCAGTTCCACAGAGTCTTGCATCTTTTCTTCTCTTCCTTTCCTTCTCTGACAATTCATTTAGATGTTATAGTTGATGTAAAGCTTTAGTACTTCTTCATCTTTATACATAACCTGCTCAATCTTATTTGTATTACAATCAGACCTAGAAGCCTTAATTAAGTCTTCATTGTGGGGGACTAGATGGCCAGAATGTAATCCCTGCCCAAAAGTTCTTATACACCTTGGTGCCCTACACTGTGTGAACAAAACAGGCAACCTATACACAAAAAAATGAACAGAGTTTAGCTAATTAACACAATTGTTGCCTTGCATTTGCCTGGCTGAAGCCAGGTTTAATTTTTAGGCACCACTGCAATGATAAGCTCAATGAAGGGAGTTAAAAGAGGATAAAGTTATACATATTTTATAAAGCATTTTTCCCATGCCCAGGAGGTAGCAGAGGAAAAGAATTTGCCTAACCAGAAGAAACTGCTGCTGTGACCTTCTGTGCTATCACATTTACCAAAGACAGCCTCTTTCCATTCTGTCACCTTTTATAAGCCTTTCACCAAATATTGTACATAGAGAAGAAGACAAGCAGGAGCTTGTGAGGTATCTATCACCTTGGTACAGTGCTATATTTATTTATCATAAGGCTAAGAAGCCCTTAGCATGCATGACAAATCCCACTGTCTTCTAACAATTTCACTTGAGTTTGGATTGCACAGCAATCGTCATTCGTAGATTAAAAAATGCTTTATGATGTCAGCGTTAATAATGCCACATAACCAAAGCACAGTGAGGGGAACTAATTTGAACTAGCTGCAGAACTAGACAGAAAATGCCGGTCTCTTGGGGCTCTTTTCACATGTGCTCCAAGAAGGGGAGGGGAGGGCGATGGGGGAGAGGTGCTTTAATAAAAGCAGAGCAGCCTCCCTGCACATGTATAGGCACCCCTAATTCTCAGCCACATGCACTGGCTGCTAGACTGCATGCTCTTTCTTGGGCTGCACTCATTCTTGAGTGAAGAATAAGCATAACAGAGACTGAAGTTTGGGTTCAGCCAGAGATACGTTTCTACTCAGGCACAGCTGTATAAGGTTTTCAAAGGTGCTTGAAAATCCAGAAGACTTATTAAGATGGCAGAGACCTGATCCAAAGCCAATATAAACTGGTAGAAAGTTTTCTGTTGAGCGGCTGAAAAATTGGACTGGGCCTGTGGAAAGAAGAAATGATGTTCCCTAAAATACATGCTCCCTGTTGGCAAGCTGTTATTTTTTGTAAGGTTACTTGGGAGGGGAAGCTTTCACGAGGAGACTGCATCCTGCTGATGTAAAACAAAAACAACAAATAAGAACAAGCCAAAGAGATCCAAAGAGAAATGTATAATGAAAAGAAAACTTTGTGCACAGTGTGTTATTTGTTACCGCTACTATGTCTGGAGAACATTTCCCCTTTTCTCAGCACTGTTAAGTTTAATTGTCCCTTGACTATATGGTTGTATAGGTTGCAACCACAGGGAGGAAAAGTGTGGGGGGGGGGGAACCCTTTGCAATGTCAGTGTCAACCAAATTAATTTCTCTGTTGGAAGCTTGGATATGACTTAAAAACTCAAAAAGCATCTCTGACAATTTGTTTCAGTTCCCTTTAGGGTAGCTGTCAGCCTCATCACTGTAAAGAAGAAAGCACTTCCTTGCACAACATAGATGAGGAAACAGAGTTGTAAGAAAGGGTTAATGGGCTGGATGGCAGCATTTTCTAACCACTTTCTCCATTTCCCAGTATTTGGCTATATACTAAAATGCTTCCAACTGCAAAGAAAATGTGGTCCTGTTTTGATGAGGTAAGTCCAAAAAGACATTTCATTACATAAAATCACATATGTGGGAGTATCACAAATAGATATTGATCCAAGCTACAAAATGTGGATGGAGATTTGGGTTCGGATTTCAAACACCCTCATCCTCAAAGTTTAAAATATCTCAGTTTGCATGCATCTCAGTTCAAAGCCAAAATAGGAAATAAAGCAACTGCATTCATGAGGAATACAAATGTTAGAGAGACTGTGTTTTGCTCTACATCTGTGATTATGGTGACAAAATATATATGTACAATTCCATATACACCTGTGTCTAAGGATCACGACTGCTGCAGGGAACATACTAATGCATTCCTAATGATAAAGGATAGGCCATTTAGTTCTTTGTGCCTTTCTACCATTTCCCTTTTCCAAACATTTTGTATGGACTGTGCATACAAAATAGTGAAATTAAATTTATTTCTGAAGACAGATTTTTTTTTACTATAGTCATTGACATCACTAAAAACAGAAGACCATGCTAAAATTAAACTGAAACAGAGTAGCCACCCCAAAAAGAGAATTTCTAGAAATTATGTTGCCTTATGACTACAAGTCTATGAATACTACCATTTAGGGCTGCCTTCTGAGGGACTCTACAGATTTTGTTGCAACACCATCCTTAGGGAGCTGGAGTCTGAGACGCACTCAGGAAGAGTATACAAATCATAAATAACTGCATTAACAAAATGTTAATTATGTTGCTATATCAGGCATTCAAAAGAAGGAAACGCCTGATTTAAAGTTTGCTGTACACATTTAGTTCAGTCCTATTCATATGAACATCATATGCCATTTTTTATACCTTAATCATATCATTGTCATATGAAAATTCCTTCTTCATTCTGTACATAGTTTGGAGAGTCTTGATCTTCTGTATGCGAGGTCCCAGTAAGTGTGATAAAGCACAGAAAAGGCTGTGGACACTTGTGTGTTAAAATATCACAGGGAAAAAAAAAGCACATTGGCCCAGATTGGTTCATCAAGCCAAGGGGGTGCTTGTTCCAAGAGCTGGCTCTGAAGCAGGCAGCACCTGCTCCTTCAGGCACTGCTGGCTGCCAGCTCAGTGCATGGCTGTGCAGAGAGTGCGATATCTGACTCTAGTGCCATCTCTGCCGCCTCTTTTACTTGAGTACCAATAGACACATGTTTTGAATATTTAATAGTTAAGAAATGCACAGTTCACCCCTTGCAATCCTGTTGCTAATTAGGATTGAATTCCCTGAATAAGTTTAGCTGAAAAAGATTATGACCAGCAGGGAAGAAAGGTTGCAAACATTTCTCTGTTACTTAACATGATTAGGACACCTATCCTGATGGGGCTGACACAAGTTCATTCCATCTTTTCTGCCTGAGGTCATTTGAAACCATATCTCCAATATCTGTGAAACGGATATGGGCTAGAGACTTAAGGCCTGTCTGCACAGCAGCCAAAACAAAAATAACTATTTTCAGTTTTAATTCACACTTCTAGATATCTTGGCACAAACATGATTTTTTGGCTAATTTAAGTGATGTATGAAATACATAACTATTCATTGTGGGCATGAGCTGACACCAGTGTCCCACTTCACAGGTGAGGCTCCTAATCACCAAGCTACAAAATCAAACTCATTGTCTCTGGTGCAGTGAATACACAAGTATTTTATTAAGAAAAGAACAGTGTTAAGAGGAGGGACTGAGACAGACTCACCCCAAATTACCCTATAGTATGGTAGTGAGGATGCCTGAAATAAGAAGGCAGCTTTTTATTTTGGGTCAAATGAAATACTTCATTTGCCCTTCCTGCTTCTTTTTCTTTCAGTGTTTCATTTCAGTAAGAAAACGTAGATTTTGTCATTATTATTCAAATAAAACATTTTCTGCTATTTAAAATACTTGTACCATGGCAGTCTGAGTTAAAACAGTTCTAGGCTATGGAATTTCCCTTTAACAGAGATGCTGCCTGGACTCCATTTTCCTTCTGGGAGAAATCTTTGCCTATCGTTCTCTTCCTCTCCGAAAGATATTGGGAAGAAATGCCACAAGGCACTCTAATGTATTTTCCTGGGCTTTGCATACATTTTCCTATTGGCTCCACATACTGCTGTATTGGTGATGCTATATATAATGCCCTTTCTGCATAAATCAAAGAGTCAGGAAAATACAGTGGCAACATTATTATATATATTTTAGAGAGGCAAGTTAGCATTTTTGATGGACCTGAATTATTTTCTAATGTACTAGAAATCTGAAGCAAGCCATTTCCAAAGTCATGCCTAGCTGTCCTCTGCATACTGCACTTCAAAATGTTATTGTCAATCCCCTGAAATATAATGCTTCAAAACTGTGGAGAAAACATAATCCTTCATACTTTTGTTCAATGGTTCAGTGCAATTTGTGAAGTCAAATAAGAAAGTTGAGCTGCTTCTGCCATCTCTACTTCATAGACAGTTCTTATGTTTAAAACAATATCAGTAGATTCAGGGTGCTCAATAAAATCCCAATTTATGACTAAAATTCTGTTTAGTTGGCACAAACCTATTAATTCAGCCAAAAAGAGTGACAGTAATTGCAGCTGGCTAAGAGTTGATAAGAAAACTCAGTCTACTAATTTAAAAGAGAATTTACAGACTGGCAAAGTCATGTCAGACTAGAAAACTAAAGATAGCTGCACTTGGTGTTTTCTAATTCAGAAAAGGAGGAAAATTCATAACATTTGCTACAATAATAAAAAAAGAGACATTTTCAAAGAGATAGCATACAACCACTTTGTATCTTAGTTTGTCAGTGTCTACTCCAAGATAAATGAACTTTGTCGTACACTCAGAATGACCCCGCTTGCACAGTTAAAAAATAAACATAAATAGATGACATCAGAACTGACCTAGTAACATCAGCACAGATTTGGTGCTGCAGGCAATGAAACTGTGGCCTCTCAGATAATTGAGACTTCTAATTCCAGAGAAAGGAAAAAAAAAATCTAACTATGCAAATAAAAAAAATGAAAACCAAAAATAACTCACTCAACCCACCCCACGTAGAGTTGTGTCACAACAGACAAAGAGTGCCCCCTGCTGTCTTGAGGAGGGACTCGCACTGCCAACCTGAGTTCTTTAAAATAGTAAAAACTAGATTTATCATTATTACAGCCAGAACAGTACAGAAAATACAGAGGTATACATAATCGTATTTTAAAATGTTTAATCAAGTTTGGATAGTATTTAACCCATTTTAGGGGGTAAAATGATTTTATTTTTACTTTGTAAGATTTTATAACAGTTTTAAATTCCATTTTGCCTCTGATGGGTTTCTTCTTCTCGCTTCTTTTCTGCCTTTTTCCCCATGACCTCATCATTCCAATGTTCTTTTGTTTGGACAATGAATATTGCATTAGAAAAGAAACTATTCCATCTGACTTGCATATGCAATAGATGTGTGTGCACCAAACTCTGTGGTCAAATGAGTAATAAGTTCTTTCAAACATCATTTATTTTCTCTATTCTTATAAAACAGTTGCCAGAAAAAATTACAAGCTTTTATTTGGACTTTAACATACATTTCCAACTTGAATTTTGTTTAGAGATTTTTAATTGATGTAAAGCAACAGCGTGCTATGGCTATACACAAAGTAAGAAAATGCTATCTTTATACAAAGTCTTTATCTGTAAGAGCTCTCTCTCAAAGCTCCTTGTAAAGAAAAGTATAGCTAAAATACTTTATCCTTTTACTTCTCTCTTTCTGCTCAGAGGAGAACGTCTTTTAGCTCTCTCTCCCCCCCCACCCTCCCCCAAAACCTCTCGGGCATCTGCTCTTACTCCTTATCTTCCTGCCATGAATCATTCCCACTGCCCTAGAATTGTTCCCCATCTTGCACAACATTTCTTATTCTTTTGAAGAAATGTATATCTGTATGCTTTCCCAATTCCCACTGCTAAGCACCATCTAATCTCCAACCTCCCTTTCTTTCCTCAGCAAGGTTTTTGAGGATCGATTTCAATTTGGCTGTCATCCCCGTTGTGGCTTTGAGCAAGTCACTTCACCTTTTGGCCCAGATCACAGGCTCCATGGTACTGACCTTGTTTCCCTAGCCATTGTTAAATTACAATATATAGTATGTATGTGGCACTCCATCAATGATATTCATTAATAAAAGAAACTTTCCTTCCTTGGAGGTTTCCAAAGCATAGCAGTCAGTTCTAACAAGGTGATATTCTTTTTGCATCTTAGTGGTGAGCAGGACTCTTGGGCTCTGTGGCCTTCTGGATTTGCTTCCCATGCTGACAAGCTGACATCTGCCACTTCTGATGTTCTGCGAAGTTCTAGGCATGACTGGCCTGTGGAAAATTAATTTCCTTTACCATCCTCCAAACTTCTCATGTTTGGTGTGGGCAGGCTATGGTCTACAAGTGAGAACAAGTCCCCTGGAAACAGTCTTTTTACAGGATTGAATTAAGGTGCCTACCAAAACTTGACAATAAGCTTATCATCAAAGGTCAAAAGAATGACCTTTTCTGGGTCTCCTCCTCTGATTCTTTGTAATCCAAATCCTCTTTAGAAGAAGAACCAAAAGAGAAAGAAATAGACTGCCTCTCCCACCCCCTCCCTTTTTTTTCCCCCCACTCAGGCAGCACTGCAGTGTATCTGTTTCTCAGGCTTCTGGAGAAGCTTGAGATCTTTATATTAGCCAAGATAAAAATAATTATATCAAAGATACAAGTCCTCATGCTTCAGGTCATAGTTCAACCGCTCACTGTGGGAGTCTAGGAAGAACTTTTAGACAACTCACTCTGTAATTGTCCACGAGGGGTCTCTTGTATCTTGTCTTAAATGTGCTGGCATAGACAGGAGATGACAATTCTTGTGTAAAGATAGTTATTTTTCCCCTTATGCTTTCTTGATTTTTCCTCTTATTTAGATATGGGATATTTTCTTGGATATGATGTTTTCTTCAGTATGGCATAAGCCTTCATTAGATTGGGGCAGGGGGAGGGAGGAGTTAATTACTGCACTTATTTATTTGAAAACAGAATTCTAAAGTTCCTAAAGTTTGGTATAGTTTGGGTTTTTGGGTTTTTTTTCATATAGGGCTATACTATGATACCCATATTCAGAAGAGTATCATATTACTTCACAACGAGTCTCACCAAAGTCAGTGAGGGGACTTTCTTACGGAACAGCTTAATTCAAAATGCATCAGAAGCCGGCCCATAGACACAGATGGATAGCTGTACTTAAAGTCTGTTTTTGGGGTCTACCCATGCATAAATAAGAAAATTTCTCTGAAGGCTGTCACCACTATTCACTCCTTCCTTTGGATTGTGGAGTGGCAAAGAGTTTTGCAGTATTTATCAAAGTTTGTTCTATCACTTATTTCTTACTTCAGTTTCTCTGGCATTTATTCCACAGCACACACTCTCTTCTCTTCTCGCACACTTATAAAATTCATGTTCACAACTACTGTAGAATATGATGAAGTGCCTTTTCCCTGAACACCTTATGGCTCCAGCAATTTCTCCCACACGTAAAGCATTTTGCATTTGCAGGTGGTTCAGTAGTACGATTTTTCAGCCTAGCTTTATTCTCTCAAGGAAGAATGAATTTCAAGTACCAGCTTACAGGCATGGAAGTATTCATTTAGAGTTTGAATTTGGATAATATCTCACTAATCTATCCCTTTTAGGCTATTAGAATGCATAAATGAATAAAGCTGATAATGCTGTGTACAGTACCAATGGCAAAATGCATCTCTAAAGAGAGAGTGAAAATACGTGACAGGTGCAGATATAACCCATTACAAACAATTAAGTAGAGCAGCAACATAAGAAAAAAGGAGATGAGAAAAATCTAGTTTATATTTACAATTCTAAAATATATTAGAAGATAAATAGGAATGGAAAAGGAGAAACCTTCACCTAAAAGGATCCAAGAATAACTGTTTCCATTTGACAAGAATATCCAGAAATAACACTCAGCTGATTGAGTGGAGAAATAAGAGAGATAAGGATTTTGATTCATATGCAATACTTCAGTTCAGTAGGCGCTCAGAATTTTAAGAATTTCAAGTAGGTTTATGTCAGTCGAGCTTATGATGTACTTTTACACTGAAATGTTCAAGACACTTTATTCTGTCTGCACAGTATCTAATAATGAGGACAAAACTTGGACCTCTGGATTCTTTTATGTCTACCAAATAGAGGAAAGATAGCTTATTGTCTGTGTGAATAAAATTGTATGGACAGTAACCAAGAGTTAAAGTGACAGGACCAAAAGGAAAAGCATCAAATATAAACAGGTTATGCAAATTCAGATTGCTTGTGTAAAGCATTATCAAAGCAAACAAGGAGAGAAGAATTAATGAGAGACAGTAAAACCAAAATCCCTACCCAAAGCAAAGGTAACCTGAAAATACTTCAAGTTATGTCAGATTTTCTCTGTCAAATTAATACTTTATAGGTCAATAAGCCAAGTCATCCAAAGACATGGTAATAGATAGTTTCTCCTTCCATTGCACAAAGACTGCTTGGTATGTGCTTATCTGTAAGTCCAGTCTGTTTTTTGGACAGGACACTGTGCCTCATCTACAAGATTTAGTTGAATAACTATTCCAATCCTGTTTCATCCTAGATCACACAACAAACTCCTTAACTTACCCCACTCCAAGAGGTGCTGAGTGGTTAGGATATTTGTATTCGTACATATTGAGAAAAAAACACACCCAGTTCACAGTCTCTCAAAATACATAGTTTTTATTAGTTTCACCTCAGGGCAGAATTCACTGACAATGTCATGAATATGGAAAATATTACACTGAGTACTCACATGACCTGGCAATGTTATGAATAGTTAAAAAAAAAAAAATTAACACTTCCTCCACAAATGCTCTGCCAGGATCCCCTTTCTCCCCTCTTACCTCAGCCCTTTTCCATATTCTCATAAGCCTTTCAGCATATTTACCAAACTTGGGCATTATTTTGGGGAGAAACAAATTCCAGAGGTGCAAGACTCAAATGGTGAACACTGCAAAGAGCTTCTCTCTCAGTGCAGCAAAGGATATAGGCCTGAATTTTTAGCCTGCGGTAAAACCGAGTAGTCTTCAAGACTTCTTTAAGACTCGAGTGTCTCAAAAATCAAATACTCTTAATATGTTATTTCAACCACACTAGGAAGCTATAATAGCTGATTAAAGAGAAGCTGAGAGATCCAAGTATCATCTAGCAGAACTGACAGGTAAAGAATACACCACAGTAAATGAAGGAAATTATGGAGAAACTGAAAACTTCAGGCAAAAAGGACAAAAAATTCAGATCGTAATATTAGACCTGATATACCAGTGCTTCACTGGATATCACTATGACATGTAAAGCTTCTGGAAATTTTCTGGATCATACATCCTCCTCACTCACAAGAAAGACAGAATTTTAATTTACCCTTGCCCAGACACGTTCCTGAACTTAGATCACTCAATAAGAATTTGATGGCCTTCAGAGAGATTTTTGTGTTATAAGCTATGATAAAATGTTACCCTTGGGATAGTAAGGTGAATAAACTTTTCGAAAGAGTTTAACTACACTATAAAGTTTTCATGACAACAAATCTGTCAAGTGTCAGGAACACATCCCAGCACTTGAAAGTGTAATATCTCTGTATGTTGACAATCCCTTCCTCCAAAACAAAATATTCGATTCATAAGTTATATGATTGACTAAAACTTTTGCCAATGACAGCAAACTTTTTAAAAATTTTCTTTTCTTTTCCGCTAACAAAGTAAATAAGCAACATTCACCAAATAAGGTCTCAAAGTTATTTTACAGCTTCTATTTACCCTCTACCTGAAAATGACAAAAGCCTGGGAAATCTACCCAGGTTAAGAAAGATCCAGGAAATTTAGTAGTCTAACATTTGCATGTGCCTGAGCAGGTCTCAAACCCATGAAACAATTAACAGCATAGAGGTGTATTTCACATGAATAACATGTAGGCAAGATGCACAGGAGTTCGCTGTTTATAGAGGATTTGTGGAAAGAGAAACCAAAGTACTACAGTACAAAAAAATGATGGTGCCGACATATATTATTATTATGAGCCAACATAGCATGGAAAACGCATTTTATAGTGATAGTTAACTCAGAAAAATTGAAGTAGTCATTAACTTACTTAGCTCCCTAACAGGGGGTAAATTGGACTTAAAGAATGGAGAGGCCTTGCACTGCATCTTGTTAAAGAGGTGAATTTCAGTCATCTTCTCACATATAACATGCACCTTTTCCCCAAAAATCATCCCCCCTCCAAAACTGGGGTCTGTGTATTCAGCCAGGAATCTGATTTTGACTGGGACAGAAGCATCCTGCTTTGATTTCTGCTCCAAGTGCAGCAGCTGCGGAAGTACTATTAAGGAAGCTGAGAAAGTCTGTTAACTTAATGGCTAATTGTGCTTCACAGGTGTTAACAATCATCTCTTCTTTTTAATAGTATGGATGATCTACTAATTAAACTAACTTGTTTTAAGGTGATTTTGCTGTTTGCTAGTTGCTCCTGGTTTCCATCCTTTTCTCTTTTCAAAATCATAGCTCCACCTGTAGTATGAATTTTTGCATATTAGTTATTATGCTTAAATTATAACAGTATTGAATTGATAACCCTCTATGATTGTATTAGCTTTATTTTTCTCTTTTATGAACAACTAACACTCCACTTTGTGCTTCTTCCCTGCTTGACATGAGTAAATGAACTTCATATGCCCTGTGTAGGTGAGTGTCTGTGAGAGAGGGTAAATGGTGAAAGAATGACCTCAAGTTGAGATAACCAGAAAATGGATAAGAAACAACCTCTAATTAAAAACTGAGCAAGAAAAACCCCAATGCTGAACAAAGACTTGAAAACCCTATAAAAGCGAGATGCAGGCAAGCCAAGATGGGTAATCCACTCTTTGCAACCTCCTGGAGCACAAGTGCATCTGTTTACCCCTACTCATCACCCTCTGAATCTGGACTGGCCATCCAGTGCTAACATGGAGTAACTTCTGCTGGTAACCATAACAGCTTATTGGAGTGGTTTTGTCTGCATGTCTGTCTATGTTTATATGCTTGTGGGTGTCTGTTTCTATGATTGGTGTGTCCAAGAGTATGCATCTGCTTCATGTAATAATAAACGTGGCATTTGGCCTTATCCCCCTTTATAAGGTCTTGTTCTTGATTTGAGCAATTAGCCATTTAAAGTAACTCACCCATGGAGACCAGCTCTCCAGAGCAGCTAGGGTTTCAGCTTTATAGTTAAGCAGGAAAGGGAGCATAAAGCTAATACAATCATAGGGGTTTAACTAAATATTAGTCCCGACTAATCTATGCAGTCAGAATTAATCTGTAAAGTCAGCCCTGATCTAGGTAGCCTTAACTCTGGAAACATCTTTTTGTCTGCATTCTGACTTTCAAAGACAAGATGGACTTTATAGTCTGGATGTATTTCACATAAAAAACATGCAGTAACAAAGCTGTGCATCTTGGGCAAAAATACTTCATGCTCTGGGGGAGGGAGATCTGTCAAATAGGCCTGTGTGAAGTGGCTAATATTCACTCTGGATTTGGATTCAGCTGATTCGGGGACAGTGGCTCAATTTGGTGATTCAAATCACTGTCCTGAATTGATCCAGCTGAATCTGATTCAGAGATTCAGCAACCACTGAATTGGCCAAATCTCCGAATTGGAAAAGCCCCATCCCCTGCTTGCTCTCCCAGCCCTGTCAATGGATGCCCAGCTCCTGGCTCTTTTTTTTTTTTCTCTCTCTCAAAAAGTCTCCACTCACTGACTGCTGTCAGGTGGGGGGGGGTGATCCCTGCTGCCCCCCACTGCCCTATGCTGGGTGGAGGGCTATGCCATGAGCCCCCCAACCCCTGTCTGCTGTCCCAGTGCCAGCTCCTGGCTCTTTAAAAAGAAGGGGGGAAAAAAGCCCCACACTCATCAGCTCCTGCCAGGCAAGGGGGCTATCCCCACTGCCCCCAACTGACCTGTGCTGTGTGGAGGAGCTCTGCCATGAGGACCCAGTAACTCCAAGGCTGCTGCAGTAGCCAGTGACTGTGGGCTTTATTTTTTGTATTTATTTATTTTTGTAAAGGACTGGGAGCTTGGGCAGGCAGGGCAGGCATGGAGGTGGGGGCTAGGAAAGGGGGTGGAAGGGTCAGTGGGTTCATGACAGAGCCCCCCACGCAGCACAGGGCAACAGGGGACAGCAGGGATCACCCCCCCCCGCCCCAGTCTGGCAGCAGCCGGTGAATAGGGGCATTGTTGTTGCTGTTTGTCATATTGAATGTAATATTTGAATGTTTGTAATAGTTGCCCATCAGCCAGTTTAGGAAGAAGATAAGATTTGTCTTCTTATCTAGGCCATTGTTTTGGTCTACATGAGGAAGGTCCTGACTTTGCTCAAAGTCTTAACTCTTGAATTTTATCTTTAGAGGCCTTTAACAAAGTTAACCTAAAAATGACCCTTAAGCAAATATCCTGAGA
>JAGPOW010001918.1:9101002-9125255 GCA_030014935.1 Caiman crocodilus | reverse complement strand
AAAAAAAAAAGAGGGTAATGTGACACTGTTATATTTTAGCATATTTCCCAATGGAGCTGTTCAACTTCAGTCTTAAATAGTTGCTCCAACTGCTACAAATTGATTTATCCTATGATGGTCAAACTTGCTGATGAAAATGCTAAAGAATGATTTAATTCTGTGCTTTCCCTTTCTTCCCCTTCTTTTTTATTTCTTTCTTTTATCTCTTTTCTGGCTATAACAAGTGTTAAAAATTTGCAGCCTTCTATTTATTTATGAAGCAGACAAAACCAATGCATTAGATTAAAAGAAGACCTCTGGAAGGTTTACGTAAGGTAGCAAACTTGCAAGTCAAACTTTACAACCTATAAGTTTTTCATCCCAGATTGAAGGAAATTGACTGGATAAAGACAATAAAAATGCAAGAATAAAGCATGTGAACACCCAAGAAGCATGGGGAAAATAATTATTCCAGCATTATAGTGTATTTTATTCCATTTACAATAAATTACAGATTGAGAGTCAAATTGTTTCATTACACACACCATACTTCACCATATTCTATCCACTGTGGCTATGCGCATTTGTTATGGAGAACCGGATAACATTCATGCACACAAAGTTACAATTATATAATAGAAAACTTAAAGGTGAATATACTTGAGATGCAGATACCTTTGTTGAGTAATAATGGAGTTGTTTGACATAACAGTTTTATAAACAGCACTTTGAAATGTCTGCAAATTCCTACAAACAAGTACTGATAAACATATTTGGTGAAACCTCCACATTGAAGTCAATGGATGTTTATAAATATAAATAAGGCAGGATTTAATTTGGTCTTACCATGCTGTTGTGTATTCTATATGTTCCAGATATACATTTCAATAAGATCAAAAATCAGGCCCACACTTTAAGGGTGGAAGACATAAATGCAGCTGCCACCTGTAACTCAGAACATTTCTGCAAAGTGTTTTGAGTTATAACATTAGCCGAGACCAAACAGAAGTTCACTGTTGGTTCCAGGAAGGAGGGGAATCCAGCTGCAGTGTCCAGCAGGTCCCCATTGCTATCAAGTTCTCACCAGTATTCACTGTTTTCAGAATGGGAAGAAGGAAAGACAGGGGAAGGTGTTCATTCTTGAAGCTCCCCAGTTGGTGGGGTGAGTGGGGGCTCCAATCCACCCACCCCGCCCTCTAGGGGAGGCTGAAAACTCTCTCAGCTCCCTTTCCTCCTCCCATTCTGAAAACAGTGACAGGCTGGGAGCTCGGCAGACAGAAGTTACAGAAGATGTTACATTTTGAAATGTCTTTATCTGATATCTCATATGATGAGGGGTCAGATTTTCACCTGATCATCCAGTTTTAAAGCTGTTTTCAGCCATGCACTTCTGTTTGATCACAGCTATAACATGCTTTCTGTGGTCAGATGAGACAAAAATTGGCATTTCTGTACATACCCTAAAACTTGATTAGAAAGTAAAAGGCAGGTGTGGGAGGCCAACAAATGCACAAATTTAAACACAAAGTTTCTCTTCAAAAGAAAGATAATAATCAGCATCTACCATATTTCACAGAGTATACGTCAAATTTTGAAGCCCAATTTTTAACTCTTAAAATTCAACCTCAACTTATACACTATAAGTCCCCTGTGAGCAGCGCCAGATTTGGTGTTCAACTGGTGCAGCCCAGGCAGCATTGCTCACAGGGAATGGGGCCAAACCAGCTGAGTACCGAGTCTAGTGCCACTTGCAGCCGATAAGGATGGGGCCAGGCTTAGTGCTTGGCTGGCGTGGCCCTGTCCTCTGCAAGCAGCACTGCCTAGGCTGTGCCAGCTGAGCACCAAGCCTGGTGTCACTTGCTGGGGATGGGGCTGCAACAGCCAAGCGCTAAGCCTAACAGTGCTGCAGAGCACCAAGCCCAGTGCCACTCACAGGGGACAGGGCTGGGCTCAGTGCTCAGGTGGCACAGCCGAGGCAGTGCTGCTTGCAGGGGATGAGGGTAATGCACCCTCATTCCCTGCGAGTGGCAGTGCTTGGGCCTCAATAGCTAAGCTCTGAGCCTGGCCCTGCTCGCGTGGGATGGGGTTGGGCTCCGTGCTCAACAATGCCACTCACTGCAGACAGAGCTAGGCTCAGTGCTCGGCTAGCAGAGCCCCATCCTTTGTGATTAGTGCTAGGCTCGATGCTCACCTGGCATGGCCCAGGCTTTGCCTCTCACAGGGGATGGGGCACACCAGCTGAGCCTGGCCTCATTCCCTGCAAGCAGTGCTGTGGCATGTGCCCCTCACCCAGGTACCTGGCCCACAGTGAGGTGTGCAGGGTCTGGTATAAGTTAATTGAATTTATCTTTTCCAATAACATAGGTCAACTTATACATTGGATCTATGAAATTCATAATTTTCTGGATCAGAAAAATGGGGCCAACTTACACAATGTATTCACCTATGCAGTGCGAAATACAGTACATTTTGGGGCAGGAAACATCAGGTGGGGATTTTTTCAACCAAGATAGCAGTTGCTAACTACTAGTTCATATTTTATGAAACACAAACCTATCTTTCTCCAGTTTTATTCTCCATTCTCATAATTTATCTATATTTAATGTTACAATCTTGGCTTTTGGACTTTTTAATTTCTTATACAGAACAGAATTATCAAATACATTTTTTTCCTGAAGATTTATTTATAGTAATTGCATTTAGTTAACTAACAATTGTCCTTTTTTTACCTACATATAAATTTTGAAGGTCTTGCTGTGGTATTCCTTTATTGCATATTTCCAACTAATATGGATATTTACCTTTCTTCTAGGTTTATATTTATTCTAGGAGTTGAATTCCTAGAATTTCTTGCAGAAATTCTCAGTCCTAAATCAATTGGAAGAAACATCTCTTCCCTTGCAAGGGAATAGAAACCCCAAAAAACTGTGCTATTCTGAAGTATATTTATGAGCCCTAGAGAGAAGCAATCTGGCAGAGGGAAGTTAGCAGCAGGATTTATTCAGATTCAAAGAGACACAAAAATATAAATCCACCCCCCTCAATGTGCTGGCAGATAAAATTAACACCAGGCTCTGAGACCCCTGTGGCATTTTGCTGGCAAGACATTAATGAAAATAAGTACCTTAAAGCCAAGTGTTTATATGCCTAATCTTGCATAGGATCACTCTAGGACAGATATTTGAATATAGGTACATTTCTCTAGTGTTATTTTTTTGCAAACATATTGCTTTTCTATATTGACCAAACCCTATCCACAAGCCAATATTCTGAACCTATAGTTCCTTAAGAAAAACCCTAGAGGAAGAGGAATTGTCAAATAGGAGCACACTGGTGTCCATCACATTCTGTCCCTGGCAGTGGCCAGTACGGTCACATAAAACTAGTCTGTAAGAAAAAATATCATAGACCAATAGGCAATAAGAGACAGAGAATATGATGACTAATATATTTTCAAAGAACCTGGGGGATTATTTTGCTCTTTAAAAAAGTTTTGTGCGGGATAATTGCGGCTATTTTAATTACCATTAGAGAAGTGTAGTCCATCCCTTTTTGACTTCCATCAAGGTTCTGGCTTCACTGCTATCTAACGGAAACAAGATCTACAATTTATAACTATGCTCTCTCTCAAAATAAACAAACTAGATTCTTTACATCAGTTTAGATTGGGGTTTTTTTTTGCTTTTGTTGAATGTTTCTTTTTTGTTGTATTTTTGTATGTTTTTAAGAAGAGATAATAGCAGCAATTAATTTATATCATTAATATATATATTTAAAAGAGTGCAAAAACAGACCTTGAAGAAGGGTGTTTGTGCCTGAAAGCTTGCAAAGAATATTTTTCCACCTATTTAGTTGGTCTAATAAAAGATATCACATTTATCCAAAGACCCTTGTCTGCCTATGTCCTTAGACCAACACGGCTACGACCAACACCCTGAGATGGATATCAAAACTTCATAATACTACATAATGCTATTACGCAGCCCAGGATTAAACTTACCGCTGGATCTTGTGTTCATCTGGTCAGCACGTCTAAAAACAGGATAAGAAGAAATATAAGAATTTCAAAGACAGACAGGCGAGTTTATTAAATGCACAGTAAGACTCCCATTAGATGAGAACATATATACACACACATTGTTTATGTATGTATATAAAGCATTCCCCTTCTCTAAAGTACCCTAATTTGAATTTTTGATCTCTTATCTTATGGGGATCTAAACTTGGTCTACACAATAGTATTATAATATTTTCAATGCTGTATATTGGTCTTGATTTATACATGCTGATTTTTTGTTTACTGTTTAGGTGTTTGTTGCACACTGGACAAAGGTCTAGCATTAATGCCCATGGTAACATCCACGTCTTTTACAGTTAATTTACAATATATTACATTTGTCAACATTGAATTTCATTGGCCTTTTTTAGGTTCCCTGAAATTCCTCACATTCTCTGGCGATGGCTAATATGAAAGGCTTGTCATCCAGAAATTTTGTTACATTCAAATTCCTACCACTTTTCTGGATCACTGGCAAATGAATTACACAACATCAGTGTTTGTTGAGAATCCTAGCAAACCTACTATTACTGGGAGAGTTCTTAAACAAGGACATTTAGATTATTTTATAAAAGCAACTCATGTGTGAAATTCCCACTGAAGTCAAGGGGGATTCTAAGAGACTGCAGGCTCAGTCTTATACACACATCCAAATAATTTGGGAGAATTCTCCAGGTTTATTGTCATTATAGTAAAAACTACATTCAGACCCATGCAAACTGATACTGGAATACTGAGGTCCTAAAGAGTAGAGAGGTAGTAATGGTGACTATGCAGCTAGCATGGGAGCCTGTGCATACCTCAGCATCTTCTGTAGGCTCCCTCAGTCTGCCTGGCAACATATTACAGCACTGCATATCCCAGCTCTGTTTGGACGACCCAGACTGCCTGTGGTCACCCAGTGTTTCCCTGCCAAACAACATGGAGATTATGAAGGTGCCATGTGGTACTCCCTACTGGAGCAGCAGAATCCAGAGAACAACACACTGCTATAGTTTCATAGTTGCTAGGGCTAGAAGGAACCTGAGCAGATCATCAAGTCTGACCCCCTGCCAAGAAAGAAAGAATGCTGGGGTTAAATGACCCCAGCTAGGTGATTGTCTAATATCCTTTTCAAGACCCCCAGGGTAGGAGTGAGTACCACTTCCCTTGGAAGTTGGTTCTAGCTCCTAGCCACCCTAACTGTGAAGTAGTGTCTCCTGATGTCTAGCCTGTATCTACTCTGTCAACTTTTGGCCTTTATTCCTCATTACTTCCAGGAGTCCAGTAGTGTTGGGGGGAACAAGGACTCTCCTATTGCCTGCTGGTCCCGCTTGGTAAGTTTATACATGACCACCAGATCCTCTCAGTCTTCTCTTGTGGAGGCTGAACAGGTTCAGGTCCCATAGCCTCTCCTCATAGGACCTGCCTTGCTAACCTCTGATCATGCAAGTGGCCCTCCTCTGGACTCTCTTGATGCTGCTCCTGAAGTGTGGTGTCCAGAACTGGATGCAGCACTCCAACTGCAGCCTGACCATTGTCACATAGAGGGGGAGGATCACCTCCTTGGACCTGGTCGTGATGAATCTATGGATTCATGACAAGGTGCAGTTAGCTTTCCTGACTGTGTCCCCACAGTCGGCCCATGTTCATTTTGGCATCAATAATGACTCCAACATCCTTTTCTGATTTTGCACTGATAAGAAGCAGCCTGTAAGTATGCTGCTGGTTCTTCCTCCCCAGGTGTGGTACCTTGCACTTGACAGTATAGAACCCCATCCTATTCTCATCCACCCATTTCTGTAAACTGTCCAGATCTAGTTGTAGCCTGTCCCTTCTAGCATGGCCAATCCTCCCCACATTTTATTGTCATCTGTGAATTTGAACGTGGTGCTTTCTCCCCACCCTCACTCAAGTCGCTGATGAAGATGTTGAATAGCGCGGGCCTGAGGACTGAGCCCTGGGGAACCCCACTGCCCACATCCCTCCAGGTTGAAAATGACCTTTCCACCACCCATTTATGGGTGTGGCCCTCCAGCCAATTTGTGACCCATCTGACTATGTAGGCATTGACACCACAGTCATCTATTTTTTTTAATGAGGTTGGGATGGGAGACAGTGTTGAAGGCCTTCCTAAGGTCCAGAAAGACTACATCCACCACGACACCTCCATCCAAGGATTTTGTGACCTGGTCATAGAAGGCAACCAAGTTGGTCTAGCAGGGCCTGCCTCATAGTTTCATAGTTGGTAGGGTCAGAAGGGACCTGACCATGACAGGAAAGAGTACTGGGGCCAAACAACCCCAGCAAGGTGTTCATCTAGCCTCCTCTTAAAGACGCCCAGGGTAAGAGCCAGTATCACTTTTCTTGGAAGTTGGTTCCAGATCCTAGCTATCCTGACAGTGAAGTAGTGCCTCCTGATGTCTAGTCTGAATCTACCCTCTGTCAGCTTGTGGCCATTATTTCTAGTCACTTTTGGTAGAATGAACCCATGTTGATTGTCCCTGAACATAAACTCTCCCATAAACTGGTCCCTTGCAGATGTGTCCCTGGATAATTTTCTCAAAGATCTTTCCCAGGACCAAGGTAAGACTAACAGGCCTGTAGTTCCCTGGGTCCTTCTTCCTCCCTTTTTTGAAAATGGGGACCACATTGGCCCCATCCCCTGGGGGGCGGGAGCAGGGAGATGATGGAGGGCTATGTTCTCTTCTAAGAGAAGCCACAACACACACAGACATTTTTATCCCAGGACAAAGTTTCCTGGGAGTGATTTAACCCTAGCTGTTCCCAAGGTATTTTTCCTGGACCGGCCATTTTTACTCTGGGAGAAAAAGCCTGAATATCTATACATTTGTGGTTTCTCCTGGGAGATCAGCAATTCTGCCAAGATAAACAGAACGTTATTATGAGGCCTTGTTGTCAGTGAAAACACTAAATAATTATATCAACACAGAACTTTTTCTATTATCAATCATAATTATTCCATGATTATAATATTGCTCATATTTTTCATTGAGTGTGAAGTTACTGGCAAACTACATGTTGAAATCTTGAGTCCTCATTATTAACTGAGGTATGGTTTGTTTTTTAATTTCAGATCCTCTCAAAGTGCCAGTGTGTTCAATGTATTTTGTGTCTGTACTGTACTACCATTCAGTAGTACAGATGTGGTTTTATTCGAATCATATTTTACTAATCAGTGGGCACATCCACACAAGATGCACAAGTTAGCATGTGCATCTACACATGCTTACTGTGCAGTAAATCTCACTAATTGTGAGTAAATTTGCTACCTATAAATGCAAGTAGCAAATTTACTTTCGATTAGTAACGGTACAGTAGCACTTGTGTAGCTGCCTGACAGAACAAATCAACTCCTGGTCAGACAACCACCAGGGGGTGGGAGATCACTCCCTGCCCTCAGGGTAAGCCTGCTGCTGGGGTGGGATATGCTGCCAGAGCCCAGGCAGGGACTATACCTCCTTGCCATGACAGCAGGGATCTCCAAGCCCTTTGCTCCAAGATCATGATTGGGGATCCAACTCCCACTTTGCCATTGTGATTGGGAAGCAGGAGACTGGGAGACTCTTATCTCACAGGGCCAGCTCCACAGGCACAGAGCTGACACTGGGATCTCCCTGCTGCATGGACTAAGGAGCCTGTTTCTTACCCAGCTCCAAGACAGTGGAGCTGGGTGGGGAACAGGCTGGAGAGCTTGTCCCCTAGCCTATTCCCCACTCAGCTCCACACCCACAGAGCTGGGTGTGGAACAAGGTCCTCCTCCTGCTTCCCATTTACCTCCTTGCTCGTGGAGCAAGGTGGAGAAAAATCCCCTCAGCCTGCTTCCCATCCAGCTCCATGATCACAGAGCTAAGTGGGGAACAAGCTCCCTAGCCTCCACCCCACAATCTTGGAACCAGGGGCTGGGAACTGTCCTGGTCAAGGTCAGGTCCTAGCCATGTGCCCCAATTGGGTGACTGAGGCATGGAGCTTGGAAAGAGCTGCAGGGGAGGGGAAGGGACAAGCCTCCTACCCTGTTCTGCCAATGGGGCAGCCAGCAGTCTCACTGGTGGATCAGGGTAGGGGACTGGTACCTGTCCTTTCCCTGAAGTTCTTTCTAAGTCCCCCGCCTTCAACTGGGGAGCTGGAGCTCCCTGCTGTAGGGGCAGAGGGACATTGTCCCTGTCCCAGCAACAGGCAGCCCCAGCCAGAGTGTAATGTCCCTTCTAGCTGTCTCGTGACCTGGTGCTCCCTGCCAGCCCCTGGGCTAGCACCCAGGGGGAGCCTAGATCTCCCCCTCATGGTAGCACACACTCATTGCAAGGCTTCAGGAAGTGGGAGCCATTTGCTGGATATTGGTATCCAATCCTTTAAAAAAATATGGTTAGATTATTATTAAATCAATGTGACTTTATTAAGCATGTAGCCATTCATACAATTTCATTTTCTGAAGTGAAAGGCAAAAGTAATATTAGTCTGATATAATTTGATTCTGAAACAAAAAATAATAAATAATAATACTAAATAAACCTAAGGCATTTTCTAAGAGCCAGAGACCCTCAATTCAAGAAAGCACATAAGAATAAGATTAAGCATATACCTATTGAACTATAATGTATTTCCTCTTATGCCCTAGGGGTGTACACGTTTTTACCATTTACTGACTGTTCTTGTGTCTTCTGGGCCAGTCAGAATCAAGTGTCACTGGTTTAAAAAAACTGAACCATGCATGGATTTCTCATTAAGATATCTTCATAATTTGATACGACTTTTCCTCTCCTCCTTAATTAATATGAGTAAATGGGTATCTGTCAGTCTACATGACCTTATGAGAAAATTGTAAGACATATTTAAATTATCTCCAGGGAATGATATGTTTTAGATGCCGAGAGGGATCACGGTGCTAACTGCAACGGATCAGAAGAAAACTATAAGCACATTTGGTTTTCTTTTAAAGATAACTATCAATGTTCATATAATTTTCTTCCTGTTCATTCTTAATTTTGAACTATCTTTCTTACCCTTCCAATAATTTCTAGGCTATTGCCTCTTAATTCTGTAAGGGTAGAGTAATTACACATTTACTATTTCTCAGCTCCTTAGGTACCACTTCCATAATTATTTATGATAAAGCCAAGAAGCATTTATACAGAATCACTATCTAGTTCTTTCACAGCATTTCAGGTTTGCTTCTTTGATTAAGTGCTTTCTAAATAAGTAACCCAGAAGGGATATTTTTTTTTATTTTCCAGTAATATGATCAAGTTCTCAAGACATGTGAAAAGGTTTCTAGCTTCTCTAGTTTCATTCTCTAAAATGTCTCCAAAGACAGGATTAATGCATTAATATCACTGGCCAGCATTTTCTCTAATATCCCGTGAGATTAAATTCCTACAGCATTTCTTTTTGAATTAGGAAAAGTGTTTTTGCTCTGTTGGAGGTAAAAGGATCAATCTAAAAATAAATACATAAATAAATAAAACATTAGAAATTAAGATGTAGCAAGAAAAAAAATAAAATGCCCCATAAATAAGTTTAAAATATTTATACTTATAAAAGTTTACAAAGTTCTAAAGAATGGATTAATAACTGCAAACCTAGCTCACATATTTAGAAACCTCAATGTAGTACCTTGCTGCTGTGATGGGATCGTGTGAGCATCTAAGCCTGTGGACCTGATTCTAAGAAATCTTACATACTTTAGAGTATTTTACATCTTGTACAACAAATCAACACATGAACCAAATGGACACAATTGTTTTTTCTGGGCCGCTCAGCCCAGAAAAATCAAAATCCTGGACACTAACCTAGACAGTACAAAATCTAGATTATTTAATATGGAACAGGACATTGAACATTTTTTTTCCCCTCCAATACTCTTATGGGTGTCTAGGACACCAGAACATTAGTATGCATCTCCTTCTTGCTATTAAAGATAGGGAAGTTTCTGAAATGTCAGCATTTTTTTTTAATTAATGAGAAACCAATTTCCATCCTATCCCTACCTTGCTCCAAGTGAGATTCTCTGACAGAAATTAGTTTGACTCAACCTGAATATTTATGGAGGTATGTATTAATATGACACATATTGTATATTTTGAAAGAATTCACTGTGTGCTCTGCCCCTTGTGCTGGTTCTGGCCCACTTTTTCTAGTAAGAAAAAACATGGAAGTGTTTGCTGCCATTAGCAAGTACAATTTTCTGGTAAGAAAAAGACAGCCACAAATACGCCTTAGCCTATTCTTTTTGCTCGAAGTGCATAAACATCCCAGCAACTTTGAAAGCTGAGACAGACAGCATAGCTGGAAACTATAGTCACCATTTCTTCAGAATGGGAAATATCCCTCTCTCTTGCACACAAATGCAGAACAAGCAATATTTTCATTCTAATATCTCAGCCCCAGTTTCCCAATCAGTAAAATCTGGCTGACAAATACGGTTCTCAACTTCACAACATTAGGAGGATTAATGTTTGTCAACTATGAAGATGAAAGCTACTATCAATATAAATACTAAAACTCATTTAAGACCACGTATAGACATGCATTTTCTCCTGGGATAGTCACTGCTCATCCAGTATAAACCATGAGTGTACAGATATTCAGGATTTTTCTCTCAAAGTAAATATGGCTACTCCAGAAGAAAATAAACTGAGGAACAGCAAAAATAACTCAGGAAGAAAAACAATTTAGGAATAAGTACAGACATTCATTCTCCTTGGGCGAGTATCTCCTGGAAGAGTGAATGTATTCATTTCTACTTTTCTGAAAAGAGCCAGAGTAATGTCCTACAGAATCCCAGGGTGCTTTTCTTCCATTCCCACTGGAAGATAGTGGGTGCATCTACACAAAACTTTTACTTCACAGTTGACTAATTAGTTGCATAGTAAGAGGCATTGTGCACTCCCATTAGGCTGGAGTAAATTCATTTATTCCACAGCAGGGTAGTACTTGTAAAGACAAATACTATCATGACGAAAACTAAAAAACCCTGCAGCAGCACACATGTAGATGCTGTCCCAGCTGGATGGGACATGAGGGTGCTTCAGTATGGAGGCTGCCTGTCCACTAACCATGCAGTGAAGCACCCTTGTGCTCCAGCCAGCCCTCCACATCATGGTGAGGTGAAATCAGCAGCCCCAGGCTGCCAGGTTAACTCTCCCCATGGCCCTCTTTGAGCTGGGGCTGTTCTAATCCAGTTTGAAATGGTATGATCCCAGGAGCATGTGTAAATGTGCACCCAGGAGCAAGAAACTCTGGCGTGATAAGCACCAGAGTTTACTGTAGCACATTAATATGCACATGTAGATATGCTTAATGTATTGCTCACTGGACTCAGTTGTTTCTTATTAAGTTTCTCTACCAGGGAAACAAAAACAAGGGAATTTTCTCAGATTACTTGAACATGTGTACACAGTGAAAATCTACCCCAGCACTGCCCTCCTCGTTCCTTTCCCCTCTCTTCTTACCATCCCAATCTTTTGTATTCAAATCACTGTCTCTATTTGATGTACTACTCTCTTCATGTCCTTTCACTTCTGATGAAGTGAGCTCAGACTCACAAAAGCTCATGCTATACATTTCTGATTTAGTCTACATCAGCAAAATCAATCCTGCCTGAAGTCTATCCCAACCATGTAACTGGTCCAATAAAAGATATCACTAACAAAAATCCTTCCCTTATATATTTGTAACCCAGCTGGCGGCCCAATAGGTACCACCCCTACCCAGTATCAGGGACGGTGTGAGAGTGGGGCAGGGCTCCTGGCCGGAACCAGTTTACTTTCCATCCAGCCCCTGTTCCCCATAGAGCAGCCTGTGGTCCCAAGAAGGTCTAACACTTAACAGATTATTTACTTTATTTACAGAACAAGAATAATAGAGAAGGTTATTTACAAGTGAACTTAAATGGCATAACCAGAATCACAAAACAAACTAGAATGCATTAGTCAACCCTTGACTCAAAAACCACAGGTAAAGTAACTGGCAGCTTTCAGCCACTGCTACCACAAGGACACAAGGTGGTCACTCTCTGCAGCTTCAACAGGCTTCCTAATAAGTGAAAGATTGCAACGGATTAAGCTGTTCTGGTCTGCAGCAATCAAATTGTATCAAACCCCAACCCCCCAAAGAGACTGAAGGATAACCTTCTGTGGCAATGAAAAAGGCAAGCAACAAAGCAACAGAGTAGGTTCCTGCAGCAATCAGCATGGCCCAAGCACAAAGCTCAGGGACTCCATCCAATGACAATCAGTGGCAGAATAAGGGACAGGACTGAGTCACCTCTGGGGCAGTCAGTGGCAGAGGATCAGCAGCATAGGCAGCTCCCAGGGGTCATTGCTCTAAACCCCTGCTCCAGATGATTGACCGGTCACCCCACGTGCCTCATGGCTCACCAATCCCACTCCGAGTGCTGGCCTGAGCCCTGAGCTCCCAGGGACCCTCATCCTGATGCTCTGCTGCTCCTCAGGATCCCAGTGCCTTACCTGCTGCTGTCCTACTTCCCCAGGAAAGGTAAGGGGTTTCTTTAACTCACCGGCCCAGCTCCCTGCTCCAGATAAGGATGCGGCCTTCACCTCTGGCTGCTGCCTCTTCTCTGCAGTGGAGTGGGGGACCGACCGCCACCCCTAGACTCTGGGACATCTGGCACATCCAGCACACTGCGATGGGACCTTGGGGCACCACTCTGCCCCAAGCCCTGGCCGCTGCTCCCTCTGCTGTAGGGCTGGAAGCACGGCTGACTGCCACCGCCTTCTTCTCCCATGGCCTTTGAGACTCTTCAGAGGGGCGCTCTGCTCCCTCTGCTGGGTCAGCTCATCCCAGCTCTTCTTAGGCCTCTTGCATCATTCCCCAGAGTCACTGTCAGCAGCTCCCATGCCAGTTTGGCTGCTGCTTTTATCCCCTCTGGCAGTCCCTCCTGGCTTGCAAACCGGTCAACCAGGGCTCAGGGTGGCAGACCTGCAACCCAGCCATCCCCCTTCCATGCTAATGAGGGAATTGAAAACCCCTACTTTTGATTGGCTTCCCCGTCTCCATAGGGCAGAGCTCCCCTGCTCCACCCTTGGGGTTGCTCAGAGGTCACCGGCACTGTTTCTAGCCCAGGGTAAGTATCTCAAGCCAACCTGGTGAGCCCACATTAGCAGTCTGTTACATATTAACAATAGACATTATTAATATTAGGATCTGCTTAAAACCTATAGCATAATCAAGATAAAAAGAAGTACCACACATTGTCTTCACAATTCCTACAGGAGAATCAGGACAACAGTCTAATGAAGCTACATCATAGTTACTATATAACATTGCTTTAGTTTTACCAGTTAATGAAAGACCTCAGGCAACCTAATTCAAGTTCTTTTCTAGGGAAGTGTGCCAACTATATTCCCAGTCCAATTATTGCTTTCACAAAGTGCTCTAAATCTGTCAACAAGCAAAAGTGTGAACTACAGTATAATAACACAGTTAAGAAGGTGACCCAGTTGTTACAAAAGGGCTGTTTTCTCTTGTAAAGGAAGCAGTGCAAACCAGCTGAGTAACAGCATACCAGTCAGCAGCAACAACCTGTGATTAAGGGGTAAGGTTAAACCACATTCCACATAATACTTTCCAAAGCTAGATAAAATTAGAAATGGTTTTCCCAGCAGAATGTCATTTCTTCAGACCTACTGCATGCTATAACAGGAAGATTCAAATTATGGCATATGTCTTATAGGAAAGCATAGATTCTGTGTATAGGTGAAGCTTTATAATATCCAAATGATCAGAAGTGCATCTACTATAAAATTACTAAGACCCATCTTATGTGCATGAATATTGTTCCTGGTAACTGGGTAAATAATATAAATGTTTTAGTGTTCAACATTCAATGCCCACAGCATCACTGATGTAAAATAATGATACCAACACCTTCCTGGTAATATTATACCAACCTGTCTCACCTGTCTCTCACATATTCAGTACTTTGGCTGGTAAGGATTTTTTTTGGAAGCAAGAAGAGTAAGAAAAAATATCTTCCAAATGATGAATGTATGATTCTTAATATAGTATATAGCTTGACATAATGAATTCACATGTTCTGATATATACGGTTTTATCAAATGTGGTTTTGCTAGGTCTTTAGAAGAATTGGGCTTAATGGACAATTTTATCTAAAACATTTATTTGAATTAGATATTGTAAAGTTCACCATTTAAGAAATCACTTTTATATAGTAAAAAAAAATATTCAAGATAATTTTGCTATGTATTCTGCCATTTGTTTTTGTTGTTTTTTTTTAATCCAGTTGGCACTATACATTTCATTTTTATAAATGTATTAGCCAGTCAAGAATGACTGGGGAGGGGGCATGTGGGGACAGAGCCCCATACCCCTACACCCACCTGAGCTGACTCTTCTTTTCCCTCCTGTTGCTTGGGGTCTAGGCCCACTCCCCACCTCCTTGCCACAGCAGTGGGGGGAGGAGTGGGATTGAGCCTGACTCAGGGAAAGACCATGCTTGAAGGTGGGGAAAAGATGGCCTACCATGATGGAGGGGGAGCAGCAGGCCCAACTGACCGAGTGACAGTGGGGGAACACGAGGAGTGAGCTCTGAACCAACAAGGGAAAGGGAGGGAGTGGGGATGGAGTGGGCCCAGGCCCAAGGTGGGAAGGAGGCTCACTCCTCCCCTCCCCCAGCTGCTATCACATTGTGCCGCATCAGGCCAGGCCTGCTGCTCCCCTCCCCCACTGCGGTGGTGGCCAACTTCTCCACTGGCTCAGCCTTGGTCCTCCTCCCCTTCCCACATCGGGCCCAGACCCACTCTCCTCCCTCCACCAACACTGCCACCACAGCATGCCTGCTATTCCCCCAATCCATGTCGGGCCCACTCTTCCCTCCACTGCTGCCACGTCATCCCATGTCAGGCCCTGCAGACAGCAACAATTCTGCTATCACCAGCAAGAAGTAAAGGGGGCAAGGGAAAGGCCACTCTATCATTGTCACCTGCAGGGAGTACGGCAAGGCCAGCAGCATTGGCCTTAACCCCCGCCTCTGTCCCCTGTTTCCCCATCACCATGGCGACACTCTGCCATGACACCAGCTCCTGTTCAAATGCTTGTACTCACTCTGATTGGTTCTTTGTTAATCAGGGTGCAAATTAAGCCTTACAGACAGACAGACAAAGTCTTATATAATATTAAACTACACTGACAAGGATTTTAGAACAAATGAAGTGGAGGCAGACATCAAAGTATTTATCACAAGTTTTGTATAAGGCCTACTTTGGGATGGGACTCTGTGACATTTATTTATTGATGTGATTTCATTCAGAGTGAACTAATTTATTTAGCACAGAGTTAACTCTTCCCGTAAAATCAAGTCTTTACAGAGGACATGCTGATATTTATGATCACTGTTATTACTTGATATTGTTTTGCCGTAGGGCCAAGCCAACTCTCAGGATCTCAAAATTGCACTGTTAGATGGGAGGGTGCAACACAATTGTACATATACTATGGTGGCGAGATGCCCCCACAGGCTCCTGAAGGAGAGAGGGCAGTTCCCATGGGCCCGAAGCCCCACAAACAGCTCCTCCCCACAATGGGAAATTACCTCCTTTTCAACCTCCGGCTGTTTAATCAGCTGTTCCCAAGGTGAACTGGAAAAAGCCCCACTGGAGCCGGGGATACAGGGGAAGTGAGGGAGCACACTGGTGTGGAGCACACCAGACATGCTGAGGCTCCTGCAGCTGGGAGAAGCAGTGCAGCCAGTTCAATGATGGCAGGCAGAGCAGGGGAGGCATTTGAGACCCCTAGGGAAAAGGAGGCAACTCCATACCCCTCTCCTCCCCAGGGGTCTATTTCTTTGGAGAAAAAAAAAAAACAAGAGAGAAGAGGTGCAAGACCAGAAGCATCCAACACAGAGGTGCTGAAGTAGGCACCAGCCAATGCACATACATCTTGCCAGTCTCCAGGATAGAAAGGCTACTTGTCAGGGGAGGGGGACAGCCTGACAAGCACCAACAGAACCCACTTGTATGTGCAGTCCCCCTCAAGGCAAGATGAGGTCAATCAAGTACAACTGAACCAACATTGCTGGCACCCATCTGGTTAATGAGTGGATGACGGGGTGTAGGGGATGTGGAGCCCCATGGAACATCTCACCTGAAACATGAATACTGCCATCCTCAGGGAGACTCCCAGGAAGAAGATCTTCACTGAACCCTCCCTTTTATAACACCACCAAATCATGGCAGGCAAGTTATGGGGAGGTGCCCCACACCAGACAGATAGTGCATCATTCAAGAAACCCCACTTAAGGCACCTTCCATCACATATACACATACAAAAATCAATTAGGCACATACACACACACTAGGTGCATACACACACACTACCAACTCGGGCACATACTCATCCAAGATTATTACTCTAAGCACTTGCCCACCTATCACCAATTCAAGCCCATACACACTATACACAGCAAAAATTAGACAAAAATCAGTTGTCAATAACTGCACACCCAATACACATACACAAGCATTCACTTTCATGGCTGTGTGTTAACTCTAGGGAGCATTTGGGGTAACTTGGTGCTTGGGGTTACTTAGGGTTAATGTGCCTTGGAGTTACGTAGGGTTAACTGGTGCCAGGGTGGAAGCAAGGGAAAAATTGTGTTGGCAAAGAGGAGACAGCCAGGAAACAGAGGCAGAAAGCTTGGGAATAGCTGGGAAATCAAGGAGGAGGGTCAGGAGGTCAATAAGAAAAAAACCCAACTTGGAGTTTCACTAATACGAGGTTTATTAAACAGACAACACACTACAGAGCCCCACAAAGTTTCTGGTTCCCACACACACACACACTCAATGGTAGCAGGGGGAGAAAAAGGCTTGGTGGAGGGATTGAAGTCAAGGTGTGCAGGGACAGAGTCAAGATCCTTTGCTTGGGGAAGGAAGATGGGTGATAGCTACCTATCCTAGGCTGTAAGTTGATCCTTAATATCCAGCTGGGGTCTTCTCCAGCAAGGTGTTGTCCAGAGGGGGATCGCCAGCAGGGCCTATGGGTGGATGTGTGTTGTGGCATGGTGCTGATCCAGATGGAGAGGGCGTCCCATTGGGTCTGTCTTCACTACCCTTTTTTATAGGGGCAGAACTTCTATGACCATAGTGGCAGGGGCATGCCCAGGCAAGGATCAGCTCTAGTGTACTGAGCATGTGCACTCCAGGCAAGGACATGCAGTTCCAGGTATCTGTGCTGCAATACTGAGTTGGCTGATTTCTGTAGGATCTTTGTCTTTCAAATCCTGAGTCCATGGTTCCTGGATGAGTCAATGGAAGGCAATGGTTCGGTCGTTGAGCTGATGGTCCAAATGTTGAGTTGATTATGCAGTAGAGGTCTGCTACCGCTGTATCTCAAGTACCCTCATTCACCCCCATTCATTCAGGAACCAGCTTACACGAGTCTGGTCAGACATGAGTCATAGGTTACGCCCAGGCAGAGAACACAATATAGAGACTTGACATAAAAAATAGAAACTTCACATTACTTACACTAACTTACACATGTAGACCTAAATCACATAGCATCAATTAAAACAAACAAACCAACAGTAAAAACCAGTAAAACAGTATAAATATAATAATTATACAATATAAAATAGTGGATCAAAGGAGGAGAGAGAGAAACCAAAAACTTGCTTATCCTATGTCCTAACTTACTCATACTGATCTATAAGAAATATAGAGGGAGAGAAAAAGTCAGAAATTGTTGGGGAAAGGGAGGGAATGCATTTCAAAATTTAAAAAAAAATAGAAAAACTGAGCGGTTTGCTACAATATCAATAGATCTGTAAAAAAGTAAGAAAAGGGCGTATATCATGCCTTTAAACTCAAGATGGTCACTATAGTGCAGTGGTACTCAACCTTTTATAGAGCGAGCTGAATGCGGGCCTCCTCCCCCCCCCCACAATGGGTTGGAGCATGGAATAGATGAGATAGATGCCTGCCAATGTCAGAGGGAGAGAAGAGGAGGGGTGGGAAGAGGAGAAGAGAGGTTACCTCAAATAAACAACCCCTGACAAGGGGAGGGGAGAGAGATAGAACAGGGAGGATTGCAGCACAAGGTAGGGAAGGAGATGTGCCAATCCTAGTTGCATGCCTCTGATATCCCACGGAAAAAATCCAGTCCACAGGCTATAGACTAAGCACCACTGCTGTAGTATATCATACATCTAGAATGGAGATTATGGCACATGTGGAAAATGGTTTGGAGTTACATTATTCCAAGAGGTATTGCACCTCATTGACAGATCTAAGTATGCAGGAAGAGCATGCTGGGATGCTATCTTTTCATACAATATACCTGCCCTATTAGCTACTGTGATTAACAAGATAATCCATAGCCCTGCTTCCTCCTTATCTTCAAACATTGCAAACTTGCATGAACTACACAATTTATAATTTGCATTCACCTTCTGAAATGTAGACTCCTGATTGAACTTGAAATCTTGGTTCCGATCCATCCCTGCTTAGCTGCAAGGACAATGCAGAGTACTCTACCTAAAAGGTAATGGGAAATCATACTGGTAAACATCAACATACACTTCACATTTTATGGATTGTTGCTCAATTACATGAAATAGTTTGGGTCCTTAAAAAAAAAAGGACCCCAAATCCTATACTCCCTTGAACTAAAGCTCTGGGATTGATGGTAACTGTCAATCTAATCATGAGAATTATTAGATACAATCTGGCTCTATGGTTATTAGTCAAAGTAATGTATTTGCTTAATAACATTAACAGTTTACCAATAAAAAGGTCTACTGATGATTGGTCTTACATTAACTTTTTAGTTTAAATGTCATCTCTTAAGAATACCTACAAAGAAAAAAAAATTTAAAAATATTGAACTGGTACTTATCTTAGTCATAACAATCTATATTTTACAATTTAAATAAATAGAAAAATGAAACATTAACTCAGGCATAGATGAAAGTATATCATTTATATAATAAAATATTAACACTTCCCTGCAGGGACTGTAGAGTGCTTACAATTAAATATAACATTAATTTTGGCTTACCTCCTGGCCTTAAATAAAGGTGAAAAAAATCTGATGGCATCATATTTTTTCCCCCCCAAAATCATTCCGTATTCACAACCTCTGCATTTACATTTCTAGGCTTAAGGTTAGACAACTAACTGTTACTACTTTGGGCAGAGACCCATTGATCTTTATACTACTTAAGAGGAAAAAATATCAGAGAAGCACTAAGAAAGTGAACTCATATATTTAAAACCTGACCAAACTTTTAGTGTAGCTTTTAAACCAGTGCATGCATACAGATGCATGAAAATGCAAATCTATGGATGAAAATACACTTTTTGGGAACCATTTCTGGCTTCTTAATTAATAGTTTCATTGATTTTATTTTTAATCTTCATGGACCCTCAATTATACATGAAAATCAATGTACATAAGAAAGTAGGGCTAGAAGAAACCTCATGAAATTATCTAGTCCAGCCCCGAACTCAAGGAAGGATCTTCCCTGACTAACCCAGTCCAATCAAGGGTTGCAACAACCTGCTCTTGAAAAATTTCCAGGAATAGAAATTGTGAAATTTGTACAGGTAGTTTGTTGAAATGCTTGACCGTTCTCAGTCAGAAAGATCCTACTAATCTCCAAAGAAAATTCTCTCTGCTGCAGCTTGATGCCATTCCTCCTACTTACATCCCCTACGTTCACAAATCCTATCTCCATCCTCTCTATAATCACAGTGAAGATGTTTGAAGACTTATCCCTTCAGTCTTCTCTTCTTCAGACTAAATAATGCTAGTTCCTTCAGCCTTTCCTTATCAGTCACATTTTCTGAGCCTCTAATATTTTTTTTCACTCTCTGCTAGACTCTTTCCAATGTGGTTACAGTTTTGTTGTTGTGCGGGGCCCAAAACTAGATACAAGGCTCCAGGTGAGGCCTGACCAGTGCTGAATAGAGTAAAAAAAAAAAAACTCACCGTCCTTGATTTGCAAGGAATGCTTTGGTTAATACAGCCCTAGCATGCTGTTGGGTTTTGTTTGCTTGGTGTTGTGGCAAAGGCACCCAGTTGGCTCATATTCAGTTTACGGTTCACTGTAACCTCAGGTCCTTCTCTTCAGTACTATAGACTAGCCAGTCTTTATTTGTGTATGCAATTATTTCATTCCAGTACTGGATTTTGCATTTGGATTCTGGATTTTGAATTTGCCTGATTATTTTTAGACAATTTCTCCATTTCATCTAGGATATTCTGGATTCTAGCCCTACCTTCCCGAGTATCTGCAATTCCACCAAACCTGGTGCTATCCACAGGTTTGCTGAGCATGCATTCAATCCCACCATCCAAATCATTATATTTATGATTTCTGAGTAAAATTCATCACATGCAGCTGATTCACCATTTGGAATTCTACATAGTCTCTATTTTGTTAGGCTGCTTGCATGGGTTTGATTGTAATGATTGTAACATTATTCTTTAAGTAGGAACTAAGTAGTAGATAGGCCTTTTTAGGTCCTTTGAACAGGAGTGAACTTCTTGCTCAGTGAGGGTGGGAAACAAAAATTCTAGATTTGGATGAACCTGAATATTGCATTTATATCCATAAAATGCATAAAATATTCTCCTAGTCCCCAAAAAGTGAAAATGGAATAAAAGAGAAGAGACTTAAGTATTAAAGCTCATGGGTGTCATTGAAGACCTTGAGTTAAATCAGTTGTGTGATTTTTACAAAAAAAAAATATGGAAGATTTCTTTGTAGTTGGAAAATCATTTAAGAACTGGAAAATTTATCCTAGTTTTTCTGTTCTGGCTCTTCAAATCAGAGGAGCTCACAATGCTAAGACTCATTCTGAAGGACTGAAATTTTAAATTTTGAGCTCCACAGTATCATTTAAAATTCCTACATACAATAAAATCACAATACAGAACTTGGGGAAAATATACTGGAGGAAAAACAAGATGAACACATTATCTAGCACTTGTAAGATAGCAAGCCCCACTTAAAGCTAACAACCACATAATAGAAATTCATCTCGGTTGTTTTCCTCAAAGGAAAGGATTTTAAATTCTAAAATTCAGCAATTTTAAGCATATAACCATAACTATTGTTTCAGCCCAGGCTAAAATTCACTGAAGTCAATGTGAATTTTATCATGGATTTTCATAAGAGCTGGATTAGGGCCTATAATAGCTTTTATAAATGTAAACTGGAAAACCTGCAAATGATAAAATGTCAACTCTATACAATACTGTACATTGTATTGAAAATACTTTCTACATTTTAAAACAAATATAGTAATCATAGTATGATACTGATATGCATGTTACATATTGTGCCATAATATATTGCTCCTGGGCTCTGCATCTTCATGTTCACCTGGGACCACAGCACACTGAGACAGGTCAGAGCAGTCCTGACTGGCAGGGAGTCCGAGAGGTCTACAGCTGCTCCAACCCAGCTCTATGTGCTGCAGAGAGGCTGGCTGGGGCACAAGGGTGCTCCAGTGTGGAGCTAGCCAGCAAACAGCCCTTCACCGAGTCATCCTTGTGCCCTAGCCAGCCCCATCAACATTTACATGTGCACATTACAAGAAAGCCACTGCAGGATAGTACTTATATTTGCAAGTACTAATATGTGGCAGAGTGAGTTAGTTTCTTACAGTCTAAAAGGGCCAAACATGTAGATGGTAAGACTTTATTATGGAGCTAATTAGGCAGCTCCACAGTAAACATCTTGTGCAGAAACACTCACAGATACTCTGGCCCAAAAAATTGGGAGACACTTGATAGTGGCCACACACCCAGGTGCCTAACTACAGGCATGGGGAAGAGAACAGAAAGTCTCATCTTCCATAATACTTTAATAGCATACCTCAACAAGACGCTGCTCTTGGTTTATGTACTAGGCAGCATGTACCAGGGATTTGCCCCTTAAGCTGAAGTAGCATGCTGGTACTTATTGCTTTTGCTTCACTATGACCTATTCCAAGAACTGGTAATCCCTGGCTATTTTCAAATTGTATTGAAGAAATACCATTTAATTTGACTTTCAGTGATTTTCAACAACTTTATTCTTATTTCCTGATAACACGAGATAGTTTTTTTTAAATAACCTTATTAATGGGTTGTCAGGTATCTGCATTTCCTCAAGTAGTTGTTACAATTAGAGATATGTGCATTTCAAACAGTCCCCTTCCTACATTGTATTATGAGGGCTAATGAGACTTCAACTCTAAGCAGTAATGATCTGATTTAAAAGAGCCTGAGACTCCGGTTGTTCTGACAAATCTGAATGTTATAGCAAGATACTGAAGATAATTTGCAAATGCTTCTTAACTTTGGAAATTAAATTCAAACATGTCATCAGGATACAAGGAATAAAGTAATATGCCAAGGCATGGCTTACATGCTATGTTGCCGTTTGCAGAATTATGTCTGCTATACCACAGTTATGTAGGATCTTGATTTCCTCAAATTATGACAATACACATATACAGATATAACCTTGTACATCTAGGTCACAGCCCTGATCCTGCTAGGTCTGCACAGTCAAACGTCATCACTGCTGAGTAAATCTCCTACATGAAAATAATTGATAGGCAATTCCAGTTGCTACTAGATGAGTATCAATACCGTAAGTAACATTATCATCACAAGGGTCAAACACAGAGGGGGACTGAAATATTTCCTTAGCTTTAGAATAGCAGAATACAGAAAATCTGGTTTTGCCAGAATGTGACACACAATTATTTTCTAGAAAAATATATAGTCACGGATCCATCCCAACTTGTAGCATTTCCCAGATATTCCTCATTTTTCCAAACAATACTTTGAATCCTTTTTTATATCAGTAAATATCCCCATTTCCTTCTCCCTCCTTAATCTTTCCCCAATATTTCTGTTTTAACATTTCCCATGGTTTCTCATATTTCTTTTTTTTCCCTAAGTCTGTATTTTCGATCAAATTCTTGTTAATGTTTCCCTCCCACCAAAAGATTTGTTTTCTCAAACTGATGCCTTCATTGAACTAACCCACGTGTCCCCATATATTTTTCCTAATCTGCACATTCAATCTTTAATCTTTCTATCGAATGCAGCGTGATCTTCAAGTCATTTTGTGAATGATCAAGCTCCAAAAAATTATTAATAGTTGAAGTTAGGCAAGATAACAGTTGATTTTAGTTAGCTTCATAAAATACAATTATTACTTCTGATAAATATCATTTTGTTTCATAAACTGGTTCAATGGGAAAAGGGAATAACAAATCTTGTTGTTCGTAACATTGTCATATTCTGCCATTCTCACTCATTTTTGGCAGTGTATAGAGGCATAACACAGCAGCTTTGTGACCAGGGCAACTATGCTGCTGCTTTTGTACCTCCCCACAAAGGCAGGGCCCACAGCTTCTGCCCCATCACTCGCCATCAGATATGATACTGGTGGCACACAGGAGCTATCAGGGCTCTTATTCAGCGGTCACAGACATCAGTGGAATTTAAGCACATACTGAAAATTAAGCAGTGATTTAAGTGCTTCGAAAGCATTGAAAGTGCACTGAAATCAATTAGACTTTTTAGTACTATTCCATTTTTTTTAAACATGGCTGTTACTTTGTCTCTTTTGAAGAAACCATCAATATAGTAAATTTCAAAATTCTGTTCAGTTTAGAGATAATCTAAAGAGGATAAACAGGAAAGTTGTGCGTTTTTTTCTGCCAGATTGAAAACCTAAACTTGGTGAATACCATTAAAGTTTCTATTTATTGTCTATACTGTTATCGACTATACAGTATAAATTTCAAATTTACATTTCATGGCCAGAATTCTTTAGTCTCCCCTGTAACTGCCTGTGGCTTCTCAAACTAGAAGTCTATTATTAGATGGTTGGTGAGAATCAAATATGCACAGATCACTACATTGTGCATTTGGGTACATTCCTTCTGCCTTCTAGCATTCAGTCCTTGATCAGTTCATCATTTACTTAAGGAAATTCATTTCTATATTAATTGACTGGGAGTTTGTCTGAATAAATCTGGCCTTTCTTTTTCCTGTCTTTTATTATAAATTAAGGGGTTTTAAATACATATTTGAATATTATTTTTATCTTGGCTCATTAAGGGCCTCAATGCACCCACCACATCCAGTTCTTCTGTTATTGGTTCTGGTGTGAACTTTTGTGAACATTGGGTAAACTGTCATTTTTTGCACTGAATAGGGGGAAAAAAA
>JAGPOW010001918.1:9062918-9073179 GCA_030014935.1 Caiman crocodilus | reverse complement strand
AAAAAAAAAAACTCCAAAAAACAAAAAAAAAACCCCAAACTCACCATTTCCCGCCCAACGGGGGGGAACCCCCACTGTCCCCCACTATGTGGGGAGCTCTTCCACAAGCCCCACAAAGCCCCAAGGCTGCTGCAGGAGTTGGCAAGTCTGGGGTGGGGGGGTTATTTTGGTTTTTTTTCTTAAAGGGCCAGAGCTGGGGTGGGTGGGACAGGAGTTGGGGAAGTGGGGAGAGGGTGTCAACGGGCTCACAACAGAGCCCTCATGCAGCATAGGACAGTGGGGATCATCCCCCTGCCTGGCACCACCCAGCAAATTGAAGCTTTTTTTTAAAGAACCGGGAGCTGGTGCAAGTGGGGCAGCCATGGGGAGGGGGCTGGGGGAGTGGGCAGGGAATGGGGTCTGACAGGGGTCCCCCCCATGGTCTCCTCTCCCCTCCTTCAACCCCCTCCTCCCCACCTTCTATTTACTGGCATGGAGTCTGGCTCCAAGTCCCTCCTGCAGCAGGTGGGGACTGCCCAAATCAAAGCTCTCTGAACGTTTTCTGACAATTCAGAGAGCTTTGAATAGATTCAGACCATTTTGTTGGTCCCCTGATTCAATTCACATTTGGAGATTTGGTCACCAATTTGGGCTGTCTCCTCCGAATCGAATCACCACCCAAAGCTATGCACAGTCCTATTATCTGTACAATCTTCCCTAGTATGTATTTAATTCCCCCATCAAATAAAGGTAGAAAGCAACATTTTTTTCTACATTGTAATGAATCATAGTTGTTTCCCTTTATACAACTGAGCCAGAATTTTACCCACAGCATAAGATTAATATGAAAAAAAACTCTATTAACCAGAGGCATTTTTAGAGGTTGTATGAAAGATGTGTGACAATCCACCTTAGAATGCTCCTTTGACACCCATGGGTGTAAAATACCAGGTAACTAAACTTGACTAAATTTTTTGCCAGAGGGAGTCGTCTTCCTCCATGCCATAAATACACAATTTGTTATGACAGTAACAGATAGAGAAACTCTAAATCCACAAAATGTTTTCTTGTGTCATGAAGTGAAAACAAGCCTATGGCATATATCAAAATATCCTCTTAAGGGAAAGGAGTTGAAGCTTTTATGCAATGTGGTAACACTCTCTACCTCTGTAATCAAGGGAAAGGGATTATCAATGAAAACCATATATTTAATTTATTTATTCTATATTTTATATTCAAGTGGCACTCACTGGTGTCATAGACATTTGTGTTATATTGATATATCACTTCAGAAATAATTTATATGCACATGCATTTCATTTTCCCCTTAAGCTAGATTTCTGTGTTAAATACAAATAAACACTTTGTGTATTATACAATATCATTCAGGCTACAGATTTATAAAATGCATAAAACTGTTGCAAGGAATACGACGTGGCCTCCTTGAAAACAAATGAGCTATTGTATTATACATTCTAATGGCAGGGGGTGGAGATGAGGGAGAGCATGTCTGTAAACATTTGGCCAAAACACTGTGGCTACTATATTCACACTTTTAAAGTAGCAGCTTTTATACATGTAAAATATTACCCAGAATATCCTCTCATTGAATTTACAATTCCCTTATAATTGTTGTCTAATTTAAGAAATAAATGCATTTTGATTGTGCTGTCAGTGCATTTTATTTGGACTTGTGTTTGTTAGATGGCACATTATATTCATAGGTTACAGACTGTGACAATGCTCAGTGCAGTCAAATGTATCAGGTAACTGGACCTCTACAGAGCATGAAAAATCTATAAATTACCAGAACTAGTGAAGGCTTGTAGAAGAAAACCAGACCCACTCAGTGCCTTCTGGTGCCATCAAATGTGCATGTAGGAAAGACTAAATGGCATTAGTAGAGACCCAGCTGTGACAGCATTTGTGCTGGCTCCCCTGTGCTGCTAGATGATGGTATTGAATGCTCAGTAGTGAGCTTCCCTTATATTTCTTCCAGGTATTTGTGGAAAAAGAATTTAAAAACTGCTAGATGGCAGAGAGAGTATTTCAGACAAAAAAAAGAAAAGAAAGGGACCACAAGCTCTTCTCCAGCTCCTTGGGGACACAATAATGTACTCTCTCCTCTGCATTTTTTCCCCATGTCCAGGAACCAGGGAGTTCCACAGAACTGAAGTTTATTTTTTCTAATTACAAATGAAGTAGATCCAAGGCGGCCCAGCTTGTTTCCATCACAGTGGAACTACACAAGATTTGCTCCAGTCATAGGACTGTAGGAACATCAATAAATTAAGTTCCCTAAGTAATGCAAGTAATACCAATAGAAAGACTCCTATTTAATGGGCTTTGAGTCAGACCAAATGTAGTACCACATTGCATTATGTGGGCTTTGAGAAGTTCACGTATATTAGGCACCACTAGTACCATTTTTATACAACACAACACAACTGTGCAGATTTTCCCATTCCAGGTTCGTGGAAGATAAAAGATGCACATTGAGGTTTTCAAAAATGATCATTTTTCTTAGCATCCACCATAGACCGTAAAAAGTGTATTCCATCTCTCTACATTCTTGCGATTTCCAGCTAGAATACCATTCAACTGTACAAGCACTAACCAAAATATAATGGAAGCATACAATGAACCCGTTTCTGCATTGACTTAATCCTCTTCAAACCTTCTAAATTAAAAAAAGATTGCATGAAGTATCCATCAGGGTAGATATCACAATACATTTTTACTATATACATCTGTGGAAAAAAATGCCATCATTTTACACAACACCAATAAAAATGCTTATTCTGTTGCCAAAATAAAAATATCTAAGAAATGCTGAAAGGATTGAAGTACTTACACAGAAACATTAATATTTAGCCATATGCTGCTTATTAGGCAAGGTGATCCCTAAAAGTGGGGTATGAACCATTCATAAATACTTGAATGGTGAAAGAAAAGACAGAGGAAAGAAGAATTTATGTACAGTAACCTAAGGGCATATAATGAACAGTAATGGGAAGAAATCTTTCTGAAAGTGAGATATATTAGCTTTCAGAATGACCTCCCAAGAAAAGTAGGACCTTTAAGACCTATAATTTAGATCAGCTAAACACGATTGGACAAAGTACTAGAAAACCCCACACTGTGGCTTATATTCCTGTATTTGAAGGGGATGCACTAGAAGACTGAACAGTGAAAATGCTTGCATGCCTCTACTTTTTCAGCATCTATGGATTTTAATATCTTGCCAAATAAGCTTCAAGAAAAATTGTCAACTTCCTGTACTTACAACATAAATAAATATAAAAAGGCCAGATTGTCAGCTACTGTGAACCAGCTCAACTCCACAGACTTCCATGGAGCTACCAATTTACAGAAGTTTAGCATTTCCAGCATTTTTGTAAGCGTAGTCAAGTTATAGTCATTCAATCATTCATTCAAATATGTCACACTTTTACACAATTTCCTAGAATAACAGAGGGGATCAGCCTTTTTAGCCAACATGTCAAAATTTAGCCTCCCCAAGTGCCACTCTGACCTTTTTCCTCTGTTGAATCTGGCATTCTGCTTTTTACTGTGTATTCCCTGCATGATCTCCTAATATGCTTTCTGCTTCCTGTCTTATGTCCCCTGTCTAATCTACTGCTCTGCTTTCTGCTCCCTGTCCCCTCCCTTATCTGATGGCTACCACACAGAGGCTAGGCATGCCACTTGTGGCACAAGGTGGCCACCCCGGTATAAAATAGAGGTCAGCAACATTCAACACATGATTCAGTTTGACCTGTGGAACCGAAAAGCTTTGCCACTGCCTGCACTTCCCCATACTGGGTCCAAGCAGTAAGGAGCTATACAAGGAGCTAGGTAGCTGGAAGATGTGCCTACAGTGTTGCTGCTTCTCCTCATCCCTCACTCCCGGGCTGCAGCATAGGCACAGCTTCCTGCTGCTGGGGAAATGATCGATCCAAGGCTAGGCAACTTCCAACTGCTCATGTGCTGGAGCTTAGAGGGGCATGGTAAAATGGCACTGGTGAAGATATAGCTCCCAGCCAACTGTCCCTGGCACAGCTCCCCTCTGGTTGGAAGCTTTGCTCTAGCCCCAACTGCGGAGTGGGGGTCTGGGAGAAATGGCACTAGTGCCAGCACAGTTCCCAGCTGTCTGACCCTGTCATGGGTGCAGGCAAGCCCTTTTTACTGCTAACATATTATCAAAGCCACCCAGCCCAGGTTAGACTGGAGCTAGGTTGTTCCAGGAGCCCATGTCTTTAAACATTGCTGGCCCCTGGTCTAGAAAGTGAGAACAACAGATTCTCCTTAGTCTCATTCTCTGGGACAGCCAATGACTCCCTGGTGGCCACATGACTCCTGCTTCCACTCTGGCACCTTGGGGTACCCTCCCTTTTTCTTTCCTGCCACACCTTAATGGAATTATTACAGTGCTAAGGGAAGCTGCCCGAGGGTCTCAGAATGACCTCTAGGTTACTTTAGCCAGCTGATATCTCTTGTACCCAGCTGACACTAGTCTTGCTCCTTGGGTACTAAGTTGTGTCCTTCCTGGCCCTATTAATACCTCAGGGCACCTGTTGCCTTATGGGCTACATTTGTGGCCTGTGAGATCCCCTGTAGATATGCCCATGTTTTGCAGATGTTACTCCATATTCATTTGGAGGGGGACCCCCTGGTCCAAATGCAGCTTTTGGCCCTCAGGCCTTGAACTTTTGTTTAGGCCTCATCCTTCCCAGCCTTGGTCATTTTGTTCTGGCTTCACCCCTCAAACCCCTATCCACTGCCCCAGATGTTGACTGTTGGGCCACTGGGCCTCAGGGTCCCCAGCGCCAGGCCAGGCTGCATTTGCTACCTCTGCCCTTAGCCCTCAGGGCTTCTGACCCCAAGCCAAGCTGCCTGTCACAGAGTACCCCAGCAGGTACCCCTCCACAGTCTCCACACCTCCTCCATAGCCAAAACCCAATCCTCTGGTATCTGGTTTAAAAGCAACATAAATACAAGCAAGCTACTTTGCAAGCTAAATGTCTCACCCCCTCTGAGTCAATGTCACCTGCAAGCCGTACTTCCCACTGATCTCATGCCAGCTCTTGGGTGGCTTGGGTGCCTGCTAATCTGTATCCTATCCTGCAGTCCATCTTTCCCAGGAGCTCCTCTTCCTGTGGCATGCAGAGCCAGACTGTCTACTTGGGTTAGGCACTGGATGTAAGTCCCCCCAAACCCCACACCTTCCTGTCACATGGCTCCCCAGCTACACACAAGAGTTCCCAGTTTTGCTGCAGCAGTCAGCTACTCTTCCCTCCTAAAGTGATGTAGGAAGGGGTTTAGGGAGATGGGGGGAGAGAGAGAAAGCAAAGTAAGATTGCTCCTCTTAAAGACAGCAAACACTAAAACATTATACAAACTGTAGCCAAAGGATGAATGATATTTGTTTTTTTTAGTATAAACACAGTCCCACTATTGAAATCTGGCAACATTTCAAAGGAAAAATCATGCTGTGAAGAGAAAATGGAGGGCTAGATTTCCATAGCCTTTGGGTGTCCAATTTTACCTCTTAGTACCATCCATAATCCCCAAAGCTATGTACCTTCAGTGTAATGGCACATCATATGAGGCCTGGAAAGGCATACCCATTTCATGAATGCAATCTACCTGTCAATATTCTTACCTCAAGAAATGTGCTTAGTTCCTAGTAACCAGGGTCTAAAGAAAATAACCCAGTCACAATGAAGAGGGACAGCATTTTCTTTACATGCAGGGAGGAAAATAATAGAACCTGTAACTATGTCATACTAAAAAGGCTTCTTATGAGCCACGGGAGAACAGAAAAGTATTTCAGGAGGTCGCAAGCTATTGTGGAGGTAGAGAAAGCAGAGTTTAGAAATGAACAAGGGGGGATTTTTGAGGGGGAGGTGGGTGGCTGATGCAGGACCAGAATGAATAGTGGGAAACAGAGGGGATTTTATAACTAGAAAAGTGGGATTATGAACAGGTTGCGAAGGGGCAAGAAGGGAAAGCAAGAATACAGATTAGGGAGAATAGAAAGACAGTAAGGGAGGCAGATGAAGTTCAGATCCATCTGGCCTGCTTACAGAGGGAAAGTGTAGGGTAAAGGTCTGCAGGTTAAGAAAACATCACAGTATCTTAAAATACAGGACTTCCACAAAGACTGCAGGTTTTTTCTGTATCCCACCTATTGTCTCCTCCAGTCTCTGCAATATGGAAGAAGGGTGCTCAAGAAGAAGAGTTACTCAAATGTATGGTCATACCTCCACTCAGCTCCCTGTTACACAGCACTGGCAGCCAGCATTATTTAAGCCTAGATGACATGGCTCCGGCATGACCATTGTGGAAAGCCTTTCTTTTGAAAATAACATCACTAATATAAAAATGGGTCCATTTTTCAAAAGCAGCAAATGATTTGAACTAATTATCATATTACCTGACAACGGTTCTGTTGTGCTGCTTTATGCCCTGCATTGTCTCCGGATAAGTCTTTCTGGAATTACAGTGTTAAATACAATAGTTTTCATCGTTTAAAAGCACCTTATGGTGTTTTATACATTACGTCTAGACCACAGTTAGTTTGATCTAAATATCGAGGTGTGCAGGATTCACAGGGTTTGAGTTGCTCTAAAATGGAAACTGGATTTAAAAGTTAGTTCAGCTCAGAGGCAAACTAACATTACATCAGCCTAGCTTAACCAAGACTAAAACAGGTTAACCCAGCCTAATGAATGTCCATACACGTTCACAGCACAGCTTCAGGGCTGGGAAATCCCAGCCACTCACCCCAGCTCTGAGGCTATTTAGTTTCTACCTTTCCGGATCCTGACTGGGCTGTTTTAGCTCCCTGACCACACCTGCCCCCCATAATTAGGCAACCCCACTTGCAGACCCATGACCTACCAGCCCCCACTAGACCTTCCAGTGCCCCCAATCCTGCCAAGCCCTTCTTCCCTCCACCTCTTCCCTCAAGGGACTCATCTCAGGCTCCCTATGCTGCCTCCAAGCAGCAGCAAATGGCTGCATGCACCGCTCCCGATTTAGGTTTAGGAGGCTTAAAGCAAACAAACTAGACCTAAATAAGGTCCTACAAACACTTGTTTGCACCCCAAGTTTCCATGTGTGCAGAGGATATGTATTTCACACCAAAGGTACTGACTTGCATAGCACAGTAGTCACTTTTCTCATCACAGAAGCAACAAGAATATCTTGAGCCAAATTTGCATGTCATAGCCAGGGGCATCATTTGCAGGTGACTGAGCAATCAATTAAATTGGTCAGAGTGGCTTATATGCAGCCCCCTCCATACATCCAAGTGACTGCTCCTTACTCACATCGCTGGAGGCATTTTAGACATTAACATAACAATTATTTTCCACCAGGTTTGGCATACCAAGCTTGTATAAAGATTTCTGGTACTCTCATGTGGATTTAATACTTCACACTCCTTCCCCTAGTTAACAGAGGACTAAAACCTGAAGTTTAAACTTTAGCTTAAAAACTTCCAAAGCGCTGTTCCATAATTTTTTCTGAGCGAAACTGTAACCTCCTTTAACTACCTTGATACAAACAGGTTTCACAGTATTCTATTCATGATTTGCAAAGTTATTTTATATGGTAAAACAAGAAAGAATTGATCACATATAACCAACTGTGGTTAATGCAACAGACACAACCATTGTGAATTAAGTAGCAGCCGGTGGACTGCTGTGGATCTCAGAATCAGTTGAAAGCAAAGAAAGTGGACCAAAAAAAAAAATCAGTAGGGCTAAGGAAATGAACTCAAAATTCATGATGAGTTTTCTATTTTCTTTCTGTTCACGTTCTGATTATGTCTCATGTGCATATCATTTATGGTAAGTTTCTTCTCTTCCACTATTTTCAATCAGCCCTAGTGATAGTGATCCTGTGATTGATTTCTGATCCACCATTAAATTTGATTGTATTTAATCAGTTTGCATAGTTCTATTTATTATATAGGATTATATTCCTCTTATATGCACTATTAGTAAAACAATTTCCATCAGTGTTTGGAAATTGTCTGTTCTTCAGATGAACACTTCTAGTTGAGTATTCATCTGAAGAATAATTTGTTATCTGGTGTACTTCAGAAAAAAAAAAAGTCATTCAGTAACAGAGACGAAACAATTACTCTGTGCCTTTAGTAATCAGCCAGTCACAGCACCTAATGACTAGCAAATTAATGTCTCCATTTAACTATTCAACAAACACTTGAGAACAACAGCAACAGTTGCTGAAATTAAGTTCAAAAGCGATTTGCAAATGTGGGACAAAGTTCATCCTGGAACTTACTATAGGAGAATTAGAGGAGAACTCTGCACATGGTAGGGACACAGTTATGAAGCTGTGGGATGTTAAAGTAGTCTTATCATTTAATTAATCACGCAATCTGCATTTGCCGGGGGTAAAACATTAAGAAATTTTCAGATGACACTATGGTTGCAAGAGGACCTTATGCATGGTAACAACATGTGTACGTAGTTGTAACGCATCCTTGGGAATTGATCTAAACTGAATCAGCCAACTTCTGCCCTCAAATGTATTTGAACTAATCTCAGGGATGCTAACAGTATAATGTAATGGCAAAAAATTAGCCTTTTCTTTTCATTCATGGATTGTGTCAGAAAATGAACATATTGCTACAATGTGAGAGTAAAAAGATAACTTTGTATATCACTTATAACTTTTTGCAACATGAATATGTTTTGTCTGAATTTGCTCAAGGTATGTTTTAATACAGTATATCAGCAACACATCCAGTGCTGTTACTCTATAGCTAAAGTTCAGTCATTATTTCCATTATAAACATTCACAGTGGTTTGGAATAAATTGTTGTAAAGTATATCAAGCTGTCAGTTGGATACATTTTTTTTTTTCTCCTCAGCACAATTGCTTTAAATCATATAGAACACTTTTGTGGAGTGGCAGAAAATAAAAGTGTATGTTTCTCTAAAGTCTCAAGCTTTCATTTTTGTCATGCTGTAGATAAAAAGCATCTTACTTTTATAAAATAAATTAATCTTTAGGTATTTACCCGGGAAAGAAATGTTAGGTATTTAAGATTCAGCAACAATAAACTGAAGATTGAGCAGATGATAAAGAATTGGTAACAATGCCTCAAAACTGGTAAAAAACATGAAATTGCCAAGATGCCATAGTATAATATTATTAAAAGTATGAGATTGAAAGCATCAATAGATCTCTTGCACAAAGTCAAAGCTAGATTTATTTTGCAGCAGATAAAAATGACCAAGTAACTCAAACACAAAACACTACAATTTAGGTCTTGAGTGTGCAAACCTTTACTTAATCCCTTTGAAGTCAATTGGACTGCCTGCGTATTTAAGGATGGCTTATATGAAAAAAGGATTGCCATTTAAGGCCCTTATAACCTTCACCTCCTGTGTAGTGCTGAGCTCCCATTAACATGTTCCACATCTTGTATGAACACATCTATAAAGAATATCAGAATTTAGTCTGTCAGAAGGAAAAGGAATTTCTGAGCTTAAACTTTTGCTGAGGGGGAAGGTACTGTTTGGCAAAACACTGAAGTCAGTGAGAGTTTGTTTAAAGTAAAGCACATGATTATAGTTCTCAGCTGAGCAAAGATGAAAATACTTGCATGCCTAAACTTGTGCTTATTAACTTTTATAAAACAGGATAGAAATTAGTCTAACCCTATCAATCAGTTTGCCTACCTTTAGGCTAAAAAAAAAAAAAAAAAAAATGTATATCCAGTCATACTTCCTATATGTTTGCTAATTTAGCAGTCAATACTTGAGACAGTTAAAATACTCAGATATCTCTGATTTCTTCAAAAAGTTGGAAAAAATGTTGTCAGATTTATTTGGAGTTTTGTAGTGCACACATATTCACAACTATAATAAAAAGCCATGTCATAATATGAAGATTTAGTCTTAGAAGATTTAGCTTTATCAAAATAATGACGTAAAACCACTTAGGGTTTTAAAGAGTTAACTTACATTAAATAAGGATACACTGTTTAATTTAAAATGGTCAAATATTATATTCAGGGTATTGCACTAAATGACCAATACCCAGAGTTCCCATTCAATCCTTTTATTTATTTGTTTGTTTTACAATCCTGTACATTCAAAGTCAAACAGGAATACTTTGCTCTGATAGACCATTAGTGGATCTGTGAAAGCAATTCTTTGCCATTTCATTAACATTTTCAAGATAATGAAAAATTTTCCAATCCTAGAAGAGGAAGAAAAAAAAATCTCATGATCCCGAC
>JAGPOW010001918.1:9012108-9062818 GCA_030014935.1 Caiman crocodilus | reverse complement strand
AATAATAATAATAATAATAATATATATATATATATATATATATATATATATATATATATAAATTTTCGTTTGGATCCTTTGAAATGTTTCGTTTAGGTTTTGACTATTTAAAATGCTACTTTAATTAGCTAACATTTTTAACAAAAATCATTTAAAGGTAAAAGACTATATTTTTAAGTAAGTCTTTTTTGACAGTCATATTTTTTTTTTTTAAATACGCTGAGACAGAAAAAAAAAAAAATCAATAAAAAAACTGGTGGTTTCCTCTGAGAAAATTTTCAGTTTTCACAACTTGGCATTTTTCAACAAAAATACTTCACTGAAGAATTACTTACTAGTTCTAATCATTTGGTGTGTCCCAGGTTAGTGTTATTTTACATACAATATTATATAATGTAAATTTGGTTCCAGGATCTAGACACATCTGGCATGAACTCAGATAGCTATTAAAACGTCAAGTCAATTGACCTTCATGGATTTTCAGCTTAAAGTTGATGGTATTTTTAATAGTTATTGTATTTTGTGCCTGTGTATTTTATATTTCCATACAAGCCTTGTCATTAAAATTAATCTTTTTATATCTTTTATGGTCTTCTGGATAGCAAGGTGAGAAATGCATCCTATGTTGCAAACGTACACAATACTGATAAGGCAAAAATTTCAAGCACTCCTGAAAACCCTCCAATCACACACCTTTTTTTCTTTACTCAGGCTCTGAAAGATCTCTTCATCAAAGCCCAAAGAAACCTATATACAATTTTAGACCTTTACACAACTTCTTTTTTTCTGAAGGGTTATGTCTTAAACCTCTGGGTCCTTCCAGCTTTCTTTCCTCCTGTTGGAATTTTTTCTTTAAGTTATCCTTCTACCCCTACAAAGCTCAAAAAGGGGAGAGTAGCAGCTTGTCTGCCTTCTCGTAAGCTCTCTCTTTCTTACTCTGCTGGGAGCCAACACAGAAGGCCTGTTAGCTGACCTTGACTTCAAATACAAAAGACAAAAGGAAAAAGGATGAAACTGAGCAAGAGAAAGAGTTGTACTAAACAGACGAAGAGACAGTGAAAGAGAAAAACCACAGAGATTGATTAGTGGCCGAAGAGGAAAATGATGGTAAAATATTCAGCACAAAAAAACATTTATTTAAACTCTATCTATGCAACATATCCCCCTGAAAAAAAAAAAAATTTTCTGGTGCGATAGATTCGCAATATGCCTTATGATAGGTCAGGAAGCAATGCATTATAATATCCAAGTAAGCCCAGTAAACAAAGTTATTACAATTAAACAAAAAATAAAAATGTGATTAATTTTAATTGGCCAAAATGTTTACCACTGATTTTCTCAGAAGGCAATTCTAGTTCAATGTTTGTTTCTTTTATTTTCAAGATCAGTTTGCTCCAAGCCTGTAAGTTATGGTGAAGTTGTCAGTGTTATGAATAATGCTATTAGAAATGTTTTGTAACCAACTGGCCTTACTGAACAGCATAGCTAACACAGTAATTCCTGGACACCATTTTTGCTCCTTGTTCTAGTCGGCAGTGGCAGCAGCCCCTCGGAGTCAAGGATGATGTCCATAAGGCTTGATGGATCCTCAGATGATTGAGGAGCCCAATTCTGGACATGTTCTTCAGCAATGGGGGTATGTTGTTGCTCAGGGGAGTGGGATTCCCAGCCCCGAGTTGGTCTCCTTCTCCTTCCTCCACCACCACTGTTCTGCCTCAGTATTGAGTTGTTGGGCCACAAAGTGATGTGCTCCTTGGTGGACCAGGTGGCACCACACTGAATGGTCAGCAGCTTGCTCATCCCAGCCATTGGTGTCAATGCCTCCATCCTTAAGGGTGACTTTGAGTGTGTCTTTGTACCATTTCCTTTGGCCACCCTTTGAGCATTGGGCAACGGAGAGCTAGGAAAAGAGAATCTGGCAAGGGAGGCAGTTTTCAGACATCCATATGCAGTGGCCCATCCATTAGAGTTGATTTATCAAGAGCAAGGCTTCTTTGCTGGTGGATGCAGCTTCATGGAGGATGCTTGCACTGGTCCAGTGGTCTTCCCATTTGATCCCCAGGATTTGACATATGCACCACTGGTGTAAGCTCTTGAGGTTCTTAATGTGGTGTTGGTGGACAGTTCAGGTTTCACTGCAGTAGAGGAGGGTGGTTAGCATGACAGCCTTGTAAAGCAGGACCTTCGTCGACTTCCAAAGGTCTCCATTTTTGAAGACATGTTGTCACAGCTAGAAGGTGTCACTGTCACAGCTGACCCAGTGCTGGACTTCATTGATGGTAGCCCATTGGGAGGTGGCTGTTGAGAGCTGGAAAGTGCTCCATGTACTCCAGAGCCTTCCTGTCTATATAGATAGTGCGAGAGATGTCCAGCTGGCCTGGGGAGGGTTGTTAGAGAACCTTCATCTTGGAGACATTCAAAAACAAGCCAAGTCTCTTATACAAAGTGTTGAAAAGATCCAAGGTCACTTGCACATTCTGTGCAGAGTGAGCCATCGGGCAGCAATTGTCCTCAAACTGAAGGTCGTGGATGAGCTTTCCACTTGGTGGTGAGTTTTGTTTTTGCCTGAAGTACCAATAATTCTTAGCTGCCATTTTTGCTCCTCCTTTTCAGTAAGGATGTAGTGTAAATACCAACCGGTAGATTAATATTTAGTATTTTCTGGAAAGCAAATTGGGTGCACTAGAGAAGATAGAAAAAACACAGCTTTATCCATAGGAACGTGAAACTAGAGTTAAAAACCAGTTATGTCAGCAAGACTTAAGGGTGACAAATAGAAAAGGAGTACAAGAGGGTTAAGACTTTTCAAACATTGGCTGCTCAGTATAGGGATATACAGAACTACGTGGTCTGACTTTTTTTTCCCTTTTCCATTTCGACTGAAGCTATCTTCATTTTCAGAAGTAGAGGTGATATCTCACTCTGGAGTTGTCTGGCTATTTGGTTATTGAGCCCACTCAAACTATTTGCATTTGGGCATAGGCAGCATTGAGGATCTGAGCTATTTCTAGGGCTCTTGGGCACAGTAGAAAACAACAACAACAAGAAATGAAATTAGTCAGATTATTTGGAGCTGAGATGAGAAGAAAAAATAATTGATAAACATAGCCAGTGTGACTGATTTTAGGAAAGAACTGTGGGTAACACAATCCTTTAGCAAAGAGGGTTTTAAAAAGATTTGGTGTAAATGGTATGGGGTGAGTAGTCAAAAGGTGGGCTGTTTGATCAAATAAAAAACTAGAACATTATTTGACTGGAATGCACCATGAAGGGATACAATCCATAATTATATGCTAGAGAGCTTAACACATCTTTATTTCTCATCTCAGAATATTTCCACAGAAAACAAACATTCACAAAATACATACTTTACTGGATGAGGAAAGGAAGAACCATGTCCTTTAAAAAGGATATGGAAAAAGATGCTAAAAAGTTAAGACCCTTAACAAGTTTGCCTACCGCTTGGAAGCTTCCAACTAGAATCATACTTGAAAAATTGGTTGTGCATATTTAAATCAACTATATGTTTACTCAAGAGCAGAAAGAATGCCAAAAAAAAGTTAAATGCTAAAAAGAACCATCTGATTGTGAAAAATATACTGAAAGAAATCAGAAGAAATCAAAATAACCAAAAACATGTTGGTAATCTGATACTGCATCAAACAGACATCATAAAAGTGCTAGACAGTAAAGAACAGATATCATTGGTGAAATTCATACAACATGGCATGAAAGGTATGTACTGCACTTGAAATACAGTGACAAAAGTACTTGACCGGGCAAGACTGACCTAAGTACAGAGAATTCAGGGAATTCTTTGTCACCTTTACTCTGTTACTCCCTTATTTGCAATTTCTGCAATGCTGAGACATGCCAGAAAAGGCTGTTTAAATGACTAAGGGAGAAGAACTATTGCACATGTATTTTACACGAGCAATCTGAAACTATATATAGTGACACTAGGATTGAGAGGGTTTTCTTGAGGAGAAAGATTTGTGAAGAAATAACAAAGACAACATGGAAAAAGGGTATTTAAGATGAGTTGTACCTTGAGACCACGTCCCATTATGCAAATACAATTAAGATGATAAACAGAGATGACATTCTGGTTATGTGGTATTTCACTGACGTAATAAATTGGATTGAAGACTTATCTAAGGAAAGCAGACAGAAGAACACAGGGGAAGTTAGCACTGTACAAATTGATGAGCATGAATTTAGATGTGCACAGACTGTATGTGGACAGGAAGGATGGAAGGGCATTGTTGAGAAATAGAAGGATGTTGTGAAATAGAAGCGTGTAATGATAGAGGACTTCATGAGAGAGTGGAGACAAAACTGATTAGACCTTGGATCGAGTTCCAAAACTAAAATGAGGAACATACTGCTAATGAACAAGCCATTAGAAAGATAAGATACGAGGAGTAAATACAAAAAGAAATACATTGAGAGGCTCTTAGGATGACAAGCAATGAAGTACAGCATGACAAAACTGGCTGGTTTGTGCAGTGGACTGTATGGAAGAAATTTTGACTACAAGGAGGGAAGAAATATTTCCAAGCTAGGGCAGACAAAATGGGAGAAAGTAGAAGTACCAAAACATTATGAAAGGAAATGCTACAAAACCAGATAAAATAAAGAGTGAATGCTTCATTTTGGACTTTTCTTATCCATTTGATAGAATTAATAAATTTAAAAAGCAGAAAAAAGATTGATGGATATGATCAATTACAGCAGGAATTGAAGAAAACCTGGGGCATGAGGAATATTCTGTGGTGTGTAAGGCTCTCATATAGTGGGCTCACAACAGCATGGCATAAATTGTCAAATGTAAGACAACATGCATTTCAAAACGCAACACTGAAATGCACATCTAAAACCAGGAGTAAGGTTATAACATGCTTAATTCTGTAATCCTTTGGGCAAAGTTAGACAAATATTAACAATCATGTTTCCTCCCCAAATCCTTGCTGGTAGTAGTGACATAACAAACAAGATACATGATAAAAGTGCTCAGAATACCTATGGTTAGGCTAGATTAGAATCTCTCTTTAGTAGACTGGCAAAGAGCTAGTATGGAGTGCGTTAGCCGACAGAAATTCAGACATGGTATTCTGGAATTAAATGCGGTTTTTATCTTTCACTCTTCAGACTTTATTTGCATGGTTCTCTTAGAATATTTATAACATCAATGCATTATTGATTAGGCAATATGTAATAAAAAGGGTTTTCTGTTGGCTATATGAGATTCAGTATGGGACCTCAGGGAAAGAAAGATCTCTTTCAGCTAGCACCACACATATTCATTTTTGTAGTTTTGGCTTGTCATGTGCCTTAAAGGTCATTGCCTTATTACTTGATCCTAATGTATTGTATAGTGTAGAAATACTGTTGAAAAATTTCAGAAGAAACAATTGCTGTGACTAAGTCCTGAGGGAAATGCAAAGAGGTTTGCTTCAGTAAGAATTGTATACCTGTATGTAGAATTATCCAAGAAGTATCCAAATTCTTCCCAACAATGCCTATTACACTGAAACTGAAGTCCAGAAGACTGGCAGGGTACAGTAGATCCTGACCCCAAACCCACTGAAATCAGGGGGAATCTTGATTCAAATTTATAGTTGCATTTAAAAATTCCATTCATGTTGTCCTGTTAGGGCTCTTTAATGAAGATTAATAGAGAACATTAATAGAAAAGATATTCATAGCCTAAAATCAATGCCTATATATAAAAGTTAGGATGAAAAAAGTTGTAAAATATAGCTATTTAGTTCAAGTTTCCTAAACTCCTTGAATTCTGACCTTCTAAATTACATGTAACCATCTGTTCTCAGCATCTATATATTTCTTGAGATGAGGGAATAGGAGTGCAGAGCATGAATTTCCTAAGGGCTAGATTCTTGGGGGAAGCATAACTAGAGAAGCATGACCAATAATTTCCCAGCCTCAAAATCTCTAGAGTTATCAGCAAAGATAGTGAGGAGAGGATTTATGATGTGGAGGACACAGCTGATTAGAAAATTCACTTTAAATGGATGCTAAAACAGGAAGCGAAAAATCTTGGCTGGGACTCAAAATTTAAATAGAGCATAACAGCCTGTTATTGTATTATTTCAGAAAGAAGTAAAGGAAAGTAATCAAGAATACTTGTACACAACTTATTGTAGTAAAGAAAATGTGAAGGATTGTAATTTAGACTTGAGTCCAGAAGTTCTATGTTCTAAAACAATAATAAATATATAGAAACAACAATATTAAAGAAGGCTTAGAAAGCTTTTTAAAAGCAATTTAAATTAAATAGTATATTAGAGAGCATTTGACCAGCTCTGCAAAATTTCATAATATTGTAGAATTGACTATAATAATAGAATAAATTGGAAAGGAAAACTCTTGCAAATCACAATTATTACATTTTATTTTTTAAAAATCCATTCGCAGATCTGTGGGAACTTTAAAAGAATTCTCACTAGGAAACAAACATACTATAATTTATATTTCCTTCAGACTTATGCAGACTCCCTTAGCTAACATTGTACTTCTCTAATGGTCTCCACAGTATTACAGGTTATATAGGCTTCTCCCTTTATCTAGGTATTATGATATTCTTTACTATCTCAGGCTCCAACAACACTAGGCAAAGTTACCTTCCAGTAGAAAAATCTTGTATAAGATACCTCTTTTATTTTTCATTTACACAATACAGCAGATGGGCATGGCACTTTACAAATAAATTATGTGACAGGTTTCCATTCCCCAACAATTCCTATCTGGGGTTCTAATCCTACAAATACTTGTGCATGAGTGTAGTGCATAATCCTTCGCAGGAATGAAGTTTTGATTGCACATCAAATGAAAAACAGGAGTGGATGATAATAAATAAAGGGAGGGAGGTACAATGGGTGCAAAAAGAAAGAACTTAAATTCACTGGAAAACACTTTATAGTGGATAACACGTTATCATTCAGCAGTTGTGCAGCAGGATGACCAGAACTGCTTGCTTGAATTGCATAAGAAAAGTAACGAAATGTAAAAAAAAAAAGTGCAATAAATTGTCTAAGAAAAACAAACCCTATTTCATATTACAGATAAAATCATAAATATTTTGCATTTCTATAGCAACTTCTATGGCTTATTAATAGGGATGTGTTACATTTCACTGGCCATTTCATTTCGATGATGCTTTGATTAATTTCAAGATCAAAACAGCAAAATTGGAATGAAATAACAGCCATCAAAATACCCTCCAAACAAAACAAGGCTAGTTGAAATGTTTCGATGATAGGCTGGAGATAGGAAGTCAGTTTAGCTGGGCTGACTTCCCATACCCATTGCCAGATCCAGCAGGAGATTGCATTGGGGTCTGGGAAACGGTTCAGCTGGGCTAGCAAGAGGCAGCCCAGCTGGGCTGCTTTCCCTTCCCCCATGCTACATCGTGCCGGGAGTGGCAAGGCAGCCCAGCTGGGTGGGCTGCTTCCCCATCCCTGGTGCTAGGTTGTGCTGGGATGGTGAGGCAGCCCAGGGATGCCTCACCACCCCGGCGCATTCTAGATTGGGGGATGGGAAAGCAGCCCAAATGGGCTGACTCCTGGACCCCAGCATGATCTACCACTGGAGATGGGAAGTCAGCCCAACTGGTTTAACTTCCCATCCCCAGCAAAATATCAAAACAGTGTCAAAACAGCCTTTCTGTTTCAATGGAATGGAAAGGAACAGCTGTTTTGAATCGAAATGTAATTTGAAATGGAATGCTGTTCCATCGAACCGTCAAAACTCAACGTGAAACAGAACAGTGTCGTTTCACACAGCCCTACTTATTCATGATAAGTAACTACGTTTATAGAGACAAAATACTGCAAAAATAACTTTACAGACAAGAAGCTGAGATCAGAGGATGATTGGGCAACTTTCCCAAAATTACAAGCGTTAGGAACAGAAGTTAATGTCCTATAGGTTAAGCAGAAAATAATTCTTTTTTTTTCCCCCCACAGTAAAGACTTAATAAGTCTTGCATCTCTACTACCTTCTATTTTGTACATCCATTTAAACTTGTTGAAAGTAAAGTGTAAAATGCCACTAATGTAAAACTCTCTACCAAGCATCATCTTTGCATAAATTTATTTAGCAGCTTAAGATGCAAGGTAATGGGTAATCAAGTCCTATCACATGAGACCCAGAAAAGGGTTTATATTTTAGTTTTGAAATATTTATATTTATTTTAGAAAAAAATAAAGTATAAATACTAAATTAAGTCCCCATGAGTCATACAAACTGAAGAACACCATGGAGATTGTTTGAGTTGTCATGTTTACCACATGGTTTAAGGGGCATGTTCAAAGGTAATTTAGGGCCTTGTTACATGGTGTAAATTAAATTTCTAAAATGTCGATTGTTCTTAGTGTTAGTTTGAGTTTACAGCAGTCACACATTCAATCTGAATAACTTCTGACTGTCTTGACCTGCACAGCTGCACCTTGCCACTATTAAGTGATTTTGCATCACTTTAATGGTGTTGGTGTTTGCATACGTTGGCATATTGCGCGTTAATTCCAGCCATTTTAGCACATTCAGTGACATAATGCACCTTAAATGACTTTGGGGCACAGCAAATTAAAACACCTCCTAGGACTTGTAGTTTGCTGCCCTACAGCTGTGAAGCGAAGCACCAGGCTCTGTGCACCTCAAGGACTGTGCAGGCAGGCCATGTAGGCAGCCTGGCAGCAGCCTGGGAAGGCAGGCTCTAAAGAAGAAAAAAAAAAAAAAGCAGCAGTGAGTCTGATATTTTTTCCCCTCCCTGGAGCCTGCCTGCCTGCATGAGCTGTACAGGGAACTGGTCCTTCCCTCCATGGCTGCTCCCTGGGAGTGCCCAAGCTAGGTGGCACCTGAAGCGGGCCGCCACTGCCACAGAGGAAAGCACCAGCTCCCCCTTCTGCCCCTGCAGCCCAGGGACCACTCCAGCCACCAGCAACTCACCCTTCCCCTCCATCAGAAAGGCAGGTAAGACACAAATGTACATGACACAGGGGTTTACTTTGCCCTAAATTGAAACAGTGTTTTTAAAAACCCACCACTTCAATTTAGGGCCCTCATTTCATCTACACATGCCCCAAGATGTTAGAGAATGGATACTTAGGCAGCTTCTCTCTGAGAGGCTACACATTCGTGGCGCACGAGTTGGGTAACGCAAATCAGAGATAAACCTGCCCTGGAGTAGTGTAACTTTAAGGTGCCTAAAACTAGTTTACACATCTTAATGTATACACAGTCCAATAGTTAAGAATTCCCTGAGCTTCCTAAAATTAACAACAAATTATAATAATGTAACAAATACCTTAGAATATTCTCTTCTGCTTTATTCCTCTTTTCCTTTATAAAATCCTTCTACCAGACACTGGAGGAAGTAACAAGTTTGGTTCAAATTTAGCGGTTTAACAGCAACTTTCTAAATCTGACTCAAGTCCCCATTCAGAAACCTGGGAAAATAAATGTTAACTGAGTGTTCCAACATGAATAATCTTCCCCACCCATAAACAATATTAAAATAAAACAGGGTTTACTTCAGAGGAAAAGTAGCGCAAACACAGGTAAAGACGATCTTAACTATTAAACCTTAACTGAAACCCAGCCAGTTAAGAATCTAAATCACTGGCAAAGTGACCCAGGGGACTTAATACATAGCCTACCCTGTTCAGAAAGGAGACTCATTCAGGGCTGCCATCTGGGGGCTCTACCAGCTACCAAGTGCTGGGTAGGGAGGCCCACCCCAAAGGCCCTACTACTTCTCACTGTCAGGCATTGCCACACTGCTTTTGGGGCTTTGCCACCCATGCTAGCTAAACAAACCAGTGCTAGGTAGGGAGGCCTGCACCAGAGTTGCTGCCTCTCTAATGTTGGGAACATTGTGCTGGTCTCCGAGGACCTCATTTCCCATCCACCTCAAGTTTCAGAGATATTTAGATGCACTTACAAACTGATGACTTGTCTTTCTCCCTCAGCTAGTCCAGTCATCAGAATTTTCCTTCTTTTCATAGACTTTATTTCCTGATAGTGTTCATTGACTTCATTTCCTGGTATTCTGCAAGCAGAAAAATTAGGTCCCTGAAGACCTTGCTGAAGGAATGGTTTCAGGTGAAAGGATGAAGGCTCAGAGCACATAGGATAAATCTTCCAAATGCATCAGCTTTTATTTCTCTTTCCAACAATCATATTCAGCTCAAAAAAGACCTGTTCTAGCTTCAATAGAAGCATTGTGTCAACTAATTAAGTTACCAGTAACAATGGAAGGAGTTAGCAGAATTTTGAAATTGATATTCTTTTCTCTGAACTCTTCACACACAATTGCTAGTGACAATTAGTAGTCAACAACAAATGAATAGCACACAAACAAATCACAGAATAAATTCTACAAAACCTATCGAGACACCAATACCAGCTAGGATCACTTTCCATGAAAATTCCTCATTCAGGTCTTTAGGCATGCAGAAAATTCAAAAGCTACTGGAGAAACTCATCAGCAATTGTTAATGCATTTTGTGTCTTTCTAGCTAGGATCATATTTTATCCATAAATGCAGTTCTTTGTACATTAAATGTTAGCATTTGTGAACAAGTACTAGACAGAACATGATGATCCCATAATCAGTTATTTTCTTTCCAGAATTATGTGACACTTCATATAAGCACCATAGGTATTTCCAGAGATGATGCTGTACTCTTCATGCTACAAGGGATGATTACAAAGAAGAAATGTGCAGAAATTAACAAAAGGAAAATACAGCCTGAATAACATGGAAAACTTCCCATCTCTTTTCAGTGAAATGCAATATACTTTAGAATAAACCTTCTCAGAAAAGAGATTAAAACACTTTAAAGTAGACTGGACAGAGCATTAGACAATATGCCATACAAAACAAATCCTAAAGTGTCAGGGGATGAACTAGGTGACCCAGGAAGTCTTATCCATCTCTAATGTCTGATTCCACTAACTGAACAATGTGGGGTGTGAATATCAAAGAAAATTGCTTTAGGGGAAGTTGGGCTATGTACTCACTCTTTTATCCCCAAGGATGTTGTTACAAGATGAAAAACACCTCCTGGAACTGCCATAATGATAGTGTGTGTATAAACTTATTTGGGGAGAAAATCCAATCTATTTGAGATATTTAAGATAGCAAAATACAATGTAATAAAATAGGGTTTTAGCAGATGGAAATGGCTTCTATGTAGCAAAAGATGAGTAGGAATCTATGACACGCAATCTCTCTTTGTTTAAGGATTAATTGCCACCTTTCAGTGATATGGAATTTCCATCAGTAGGAAGCTTGAAGAGAGACATTTCTTGAAAGGGAGCATTATCTTTGTGATATCCCATTGGTCACATGTAGCAGAAAGGTAATTGAACATTTTCTGAAACGAGAAGGAACTTCTGGTACAGTGCTGCTAATATCAGCTCTTTTATATATCAGATTTTCATTTCAGTTAAAATATTGTGTTGGCACACATGGACATTTATGATGCTCAGAATATCAAAATGAGTACAATTTTGAGAGGTTTCTAAACCTGCTCTAGGAAATCTTTAGAAGGCAGAGATGTGTCAATTTGGCATTTCTGTTTTCCTTTTTTTTTTTTTAATCTTACCAAAGCACACTGGTTTCTATAAGAGGCTACTAACTGCTTCAGAAGAGCCATGGTGGTGTTTTAAGTGGCAAACATTTCCGCCAACTATATAGCATAGAATAAATGACACATGTAGAATAAGAGTGCAAACTGTGTCCCTACCAAGAATGATTTTCAAAGGTCTTAGTCAGCTTATTCCGTTCTCTTAACGAGGAGAGAGTTAAAGGAGCTCTGAGTACCTTTGAAGCTTCTAGCCATTCTCTTCTTTTTCATATTTTATATTTTCCAGAAAGTTTTTTGGTATCTAAATTTTTTGCTTCTCTACAGTGGCACCCCTTCAGTTTTTAGGAAGCGATTATTCCATTGCAGTACAAGCCTTTGTTGGGAATGCTGCATGATGCTCCAGCATTTTCTTAGGCACAAACTGTGCATGGTTCCTTCCCTTCTGAGCAGTCTACTAGATGCAAAGGTACTGTCAGCATTTGGGGCAATGTAGCCTGTTTCTCTGAAGCAGACATGGCAAAGGTAGGTCCCTGTATTTTCCCCAACTTTGTCATCATCAAGATTCTTGTGACAGCGTGAACTGGCTAGCCCCTGACAAGGATGGGGTTAAAAAGAACTACTAGGTTGGGTTGGGCTGTGCTGGCCCCAACCCAGTATGCTTGCAGCCAGTACCAGGCCTCCAGGACTGGTATCAAAGCGAGAAGTCAGGATCATAGTGGAGCAGAATCACAGTGCTGACTGAGCCTGGGTCTTGGCCAGACATCCTCCAAGCGATAATCCCTATGGATTCCCATGTCAATGAAGGTGCCTGGGTAGATTGCAGTTCAGGGACTAGAGGAGCTTCTTTGGTACCCTGTTGTAATCCTCGAGGTCAACCCCATAATGTACACTCTTGTACACATTGGAAGAACCCAGAAAGGTTTATGCCTCTCACTATGTGTGCACCAGTAAAAATTACTAGACTCAAGTGGTCCCTTAGAAGTTAGGTATTCCAGGGAGGAGGTGTTGTGAAGAGGTGAGAGAAAACCTCTCTGAGCCTGCAGCCGGGAAGGGAAGAAACTCGCCAACCCAGCCAGAGTCAACAACCGTGAGGGACCAGCAACTGCTCCATCAATATTGGCCCCACCCAGGGCACTGCCAGTATTTCTGGCCTGCTGCTACCAGGCCTGGAAGAAAGAGAGGATGGACGCCAGATGACAAACACAGCCCTGGGAAGGACAGGACACTGGCAGGAAACTGGTTGGAGGGAAGCAGGTGGAGCTTCCCTTTGGGAACCTGGAGGAGCTCTGACAATTTGAACCCTGATGTGGAGCCTGAAGCAGTGGGAACTGAAGGAAGAACTGATGAGGAGACATGCTGGGAGAACAGGCAGTCTCAGAAGCCAGCAACACTCCCAAACCAGGTCTTTTTATTTCAATTACTTTTGTTTCGTTTTGTTGGTGTGCAGCCCGAGAGGCTGGGCTACTGCCACCTGAAAGAGGGGGAAAAGAAAGAGGCAGCACCAACCCCATGCTGGAGACACATTGGTGAGTGAACCAACTCCACTACTCAGAAAGGGGCGAGTTGATGACATTGGGTATATGGGCCCATTGCACCTGAGGATTTGGCCGGTGCTGCATGAATCTTGATGATGGACACCAAAACATTTAAAGGCTGAGAAATGCACAAGCTGCAGGCAAAAGGGACTGAGAAGGCTCATATATTCCTTTTTAGGTTTCTCTTATGGGTAGGGGCTGGGCATGGAGGAATGGCCTACAGCCCTGAGGCTTAACTTACTTTGTGGTTAGTAGTTGCAGTCTGCAATCACAATGGCCCTAGAGACAAAGACTTACCTGAGTTCTGTTTCCCTGTTTTGTGTTTTCATTTCTCTCCCATTTATCAAGCCATGACTAAACAGTCTTCGGGGTAACCCAGCTGCTGCCTACTTAAGTCAGGCTCAGGACAAACATGGGCCCACAAGAGTAAAGAAGAAGAGGAGATCACAATTGAGAGCTGAGGGCACAGCATAGTACCATCCTGTTGCTACGGTGTAAGATGGGGTGTTGGAGAGGTAGGAGCCCAAAGAATAACTAGACCCAGAACATCTGGGACTGCATGCAGCAAAACAGACCACCTCCTATCAGAAAGATATTCAACACCAAGAGGAGGTGGGTGAGAATCGTGTGACCTTCGCTGAGTGTTAGACTTGGGTGAGTCCACGTCCTCACAGCTCAGTCTCATAGGGCACATAGTTGTCAGGCCCCATGTCCCTATCCTGTTCTGCACTGGCGGGTGTATGGAAAAAGAGGGATGGTGCAGATGCAGAGGTAAAGCTACCTAGCAAGCCACAAGAAAAGCTAAGAAGTTTAAACATGATCCCTTAAAAAAAAAAAAAAAAAAAGAAATGTTTGCATTGCAGGGTCAGCTGATTTCATACATTTCCTCTTACATACATACCCATGCAGACAAGACCTGGTAAAGAGTTGACCAATGAGCACAGGTACTGTTGCAGGTGAAGACACGAAACAACAAATTACCTAATTTCCTTCTGGTGTTTTTCCAGATGCGAACCTTCTCCCTCCCCTTCTCATTTCTTGTTTCCCTTATAAAGTCAACTGTTATCCCCAACATCCTTACTCTTTTTTTGCCCTGCCTCTTACTATTAGTACCTGCTCTCTGCTGTAGACCTTTCAAGGAAGTCTCAAAATCAGCTTTATATATTTTAAAGCTCTTTAGATCAGGAAGCTATTAACAACTGTTTTCCAGATCTTAAAAGAAAATAAATGTTATACTAGCATCAAAATAGATTTTGTATTAGGTGTTTCACCAATCATGCAAGTATCTTTATATAGGTGTAGCCATTCATTTTCCATGTGTATTCAACAGATATTTCTAGCTGAGACTCTACCCTAATGAAAGATAAAACTAGATGTGATGGGGTTTGTGGCATAGGCACCTATCAGCTAAGAACTGGAATGAGACCACAAAACTCATTTCACATAAGCTACTGAACAGCAGTCATATTATAATGATTTTCACATCTGCTAAGAGCCTTAGCTTCAGATGGTATATTGAATTTAATATTCCCTTATGAAGATATGTAATCAATTTTTAAGCTCAAAAATTTAATATCTCCCTGCGTGGGAGTAAATTTCCTGTGTGGCAAAGAATGTGAGGATGGAATCTGCTGCCCGTATTCCAAGTTCTCCGCTGTCATTCTGTAGCCCAGTATATTGAGTTTTATTGGTGCCTGAAGTGCACCAAAGTCTGAAACTTAATGAGTTTCACTACCTTGTTGACTGAGACCTTGAATTTTTAATGAACAGAGTCTTAAATATGAATGTTATAATTATAGGCCGATTAATATTTATAAAATAATTGGATATTAATGGAAAATCTTTAAAATATATTTAAACCATGCTCTTAAGACTGGACAAATAATTAGGTGCTCCAAAATAATCAATGTGACTAAAATTTGTTTATATAGATAGTGGCACATCATTTAATCCTAGAGCTTTCATAAGTGAAAAGCAATTCTGTAAAGGTACCTGAGGCCTCCTAATGTGAGTTCAGTGATGGTAAAGTTCTTCCATGATTCTGCATTAAACATTATTTCACTAATATTAAAATATTATCCTTCATTTTTGAAGATGGAGTAATGGAGCAATAATTCTCTGTTAAGTAGTAGACTATATATTAGGAGTAACAACTCAAAATAATAACCAATACATCCCTCAGTAATGAAATTTAAGGACGGGCTTGTTTATTAATGGGTCAAAATGAATCTAAACTTCCACTGTAGTAGCCAGCAATAATGCCATTATACATAATATTTTCCATCACAATTAATTGTTGCTATGAATTGTACTTGGGAACATCATTGTGTTCCAGTTATTTGGTTTATGTTCTATACCACAGTGGAAGTTTCTGGACAAACTGAGTACTAACTGCAGCAGAGTCAATCTCAATTTCACTTCATTTCTCACTACTTTTAGGGAAAGGTTTAATAAAATTCTCAGCATCTACATTTGGGTCACATGTTCAAAAAATCTCAGCTCCTATCTTGTCTAATTTACTCAGATTCTTACACTGTAGAATCCTCATTGTGATATTTGAAGCAAATTTAAAAAGTGTGCTGGCATGGGATCTTTTGAAAATGGGGTTACGTTAATGAAGTGTCAAAATTCTATTCAGTCGCTATACTGACCTCATCAATGTAGTATCAGCATGCCCTTCAGTACAGCATTAAGCAAAGTGCATAATAGAGGTGTGTGAAGCAGGCAGGATTCAATTCGGATTTGGCCCGATTCAGGGGACAGTGATTTGATACGTTGATTCGGATCACTGTCCCAATTCAGCTCAGCCAAATCTGAATCTGAAGGTTTTATTCTGATTCGGAGAGATTCAATGATTCAGCCACAGACAGCTTTATAGGTTTTTTCTACCTTGAGGTACCAGGAGCAGCTCATGATGCCTGAGATGGTGGGGCAGATGGAGCATCCCACAGGAGCACAGGGGAGTCCCCTGTGCACTCCATGGGGGACTCAGAAGTTAACTAGAAGTACTTCTGGGTCTTCCACCAAGTGCATGGGGCTCCCCCCCACCCCCTGACTCCCATGGGACCTTCCATCTACCCCACCATCTCAGCATTCAGGAGCTGCTCCTGGTACCTCAAGGTATGTAGAAAAAACCTATAAAGCTCTGTCTATGGCTGAACCATTGAATCTCTCTGAATCAAGTCAGAGGCTTCCGATTCAATTCAGAGAGATTCATGGATCTCCTGATTCGATTCAGATTTGGAGATTTGGCTGCCAAATATCCTGCAAATCAAATCAGCAACCAAAGCTTCACCCAACCCTAGTGCATAACTGTTATAATTCATTCTCTCTCATCCTCTCCACAGAAAAAAAATTGCATGTGTGCTATGTACAAATTTGTTTTGTTAAGATATTTTATTCCTATTTGTTTGCTTAATTCAATATGTGCATGGTGCTATACTAGAAGGCCAGGTCAAATACTGTACGGGTTTCCCTCACGAACTACACTTTTGTCAACCATGGTTTTGAGCGTCTACACTTAATACTCTATATACCATTTTGGCTACCACGGTATAGAGTTTTGAATAATCATGGTTTTCCATGTCCATGCATCAGCCCACCACCTGCCATTTTCCCCATAAGCCTGGTCTTACCAACCACGGTTTTGCCAGCCATGGGAAATTTCAGGAACCTAACCCAGCGGTTAGGAAGGGAAACCTGTACCTTGGCCTCAGTGGAAAAACTAATACCATGTGCTGCCAAATTAGTTCCCATGACAGTTTGTTCTTCAGTCCCAGGAAAAGGCTGAATAATGCTCACCAAAACAATGAGCATTATTCTTGTGGCAAACAAGGAAACTTTCTGCCATCAGAGTTGCTAATAAATGAGTGAGGATTTCTTTAATAGGTGTATAAATGGATACTGCTACATGCCAAAAAGTTGGGCCAGAAACAACATTTTGCATTTTAATTTTTTCCATTCCAGTTTGGAACAAAATATTGAAATCACATCATCTTGTTGGATTTTTAAAAAATCTGTTTTGGAAAAACTGAAATGGAATAGTTTGGATATTTCCATCCTGCTTCCCCCACTTTACTGCAGCCCAATTTGTGAATTGCTGCAGAGCTGGGCATCCAGGGCTTCTAGGCTTTCCATCCCTGGCAACCTGCCTGAAGAGGAGGGAGGGTCAGAAGTGGAGTTCCCTGAATGTCTGGCCTTCAGAACAGCCTGCGGGGGAGCCAGGGAGGTAGGTGAACTGGAAGAAATGCCCTTCTTGTTTCTGTCAAAATCAGCATATTCTGCAGGACTATTTGCGTCTTGACAAATCAGCAGTTTTCAACAGAAACATGTTTCACCAGAAATCTTCCTGCAAGCTGCACTGCTGTGCTACTTAAAAAATCTGGACTTTAATTTCTGTGCAATCCTTCTTTATTTCATTTTATAAGACGTTTAAAAGAAAACAAGATTTTAAACTGTACCAGATTTTATGTTTCCAGAAATTGATTAATGAAACACAACTAGTCTTTTTCCTTTGACTGAAATAAAACACACTTCTCACAATCAGTGCAAATTAAATCTCAAATCACAATACATTTTTTTTTCTGTTTTGTGAAGTCTTGTAGTAAAGGAAGGGGGTTTTGATGGACTTAATACTTTCAGTTTTCAAATCTACCCATATTCTCATGGCATTATGTATTACTGAGACCTACAATGGTAATTTTAAAGCCAGTTACTCAAGGCCTTCAAATGGAATATGAAATCAAAGATATGAAACTTGAAGGGCATTTACATAGGGCTTATGTTTAAGGAAAGCACTGTGTATTTAATTGCACATCTTAAATTAGATTTGTGTTCAGAGGCTCTTCAGCATTTTAAGAGTTGCATCATATTATGGCTAATTCAGTCAAAATATCTTGAAAAGTATAGTGGATCATATACTAAGAATGGGCACTAAGCCACCTTTTAACAACATGCAAGGCTTGTTCAATTCTAGTGCTAGCCCTGCTTTCCTGGCCAGAGGGGGAAGAAAATTGAGTTTTTGCCTGCTGATTTTAGACTCTACCAGTCTCACTTGGTAATTCTGAAGCTGCAAGGTATTAAGCATACTCTGCTCAGATTCAAGCCAAAGGGATTTGAGAACACAAAGAATTTCAGTAAAGGTACTAAAAACCGTGGGATTAGACTCTCAGGAATAGCAGTGTTTAGCATTTATCAGTCAGACCACCATGCTGGGAGAAAAGGAAAATGCCATTTCACCTGTTCTTCTAGACATAGGCACAGCCAGAAGCCCAGTTTTCCAGGTAGTTTGAATTTTACTGCCTATACCTTTTGGAGAAAAAGATTTGGACTGCCTGTTAGCACTGTCCCTGTTGGAATCTGCTGTGAATCTTTCTGTATTCTTCAGTAGAGAGATATGGAGGTCAGGTGTCCAGCTGTGATGTCACTTTCCTTTACAATTCCTAAGAATGAAAAGTTTTACCATTAGGATCATTACTTTTTGTGCAATGATGAATTTGTTTCTTAGGCAGTAAACTGAAGGAAACTTGGAAGAATCACTTTTTGCTCTTCAAAATTGTTCATTATGTGAAAAATAAAAGTATGCTAGTGCTAACAAAGGAAGTCCCTGTACTATCAGAAGCACCATTTTCCCCACCAGTCAGGAGATTCTATTTACAACAGGCTATAAGTGCTAAACTCAGAACTGGATTTAGTACAAGGTCATGAATTTCAGTGAAAACCACAGCTGAGAGCACAACTGTCCCGCCATCTTAAAAGTCACCCGAAACTCATAATAAAATATAGGGATAGGTGACTTAAAAGTTGTGGCAGAATCAATTGATAGTCATGTATGAACTTGTTTGATTTGAAATGTAAAAGCAAATGTGGTAAATGACGCCAATAACCAAAATCATAGAAATCATCATAAGAACTGAAAACGTGTGAAACGTGTGCCCTGGAATATACAATGATAGAAGAGTTGTCATCTTGAACAGGACCAACATGTGGATCTGAAATGCTGAAAACAAATCTAAGATTAGCCTATGTAAGTAACATATTATTACAATGCTTTTTAATCCAATGGTATCAATAGGTTATAGACACTTGAAGACAAAGAACACACAGATCCCTTTGGAATCTTCCAATCCCTGCATTCACATTCCTTTTCTCTCTTGCTCCCCCCTTCCTCCATAGATACTTCATCTCTGCTAGAGACCAAAGCTATTATACACACATGCACACACACAAAACAACAGGAATTTCTGTCTGAACCTATGCATATAAAAAAATATGACAGTCAGAAAATGTTATAGGATACAGAGCCAAATTGTGGCCAGCACAAGGGAATAATGGTATGAAGGAGCCCCCTAACTCCCTTGTGCTGGCTACTACTGTCACAGCTTGCAGCATGGTGAGGATAGTGAGCTCCACAAAACCTCCAAAGCTTCCTTCCTCTGTAGGTTACCCACGCTCCAGCCTCTACCAACACATCACCTAGCATAGCCTTAACAGCACACAGAGAAGTGTACAGAGCCTGGGCCAGGCTTGAAACAAATGTATTTGAGAGGCCAATTGTGATTCTTCTACTCACAGAGTCTGGCCTATGGTGTACTCTGGAGGGCACCATAACAGCTATGCAGGCGGAGGCGACCAAGGCGCAATTCCATAAAGAGCCAAGACTATCATTGTGAACTGTATATGTGCTTTGTATATTGAGATCACTCAATAAAATATAGAGTAATATATTTTCATAGAAGCTTAATACATATGCACAGCTAAATTGTGACCCCAACTCACATTTGCAAGCAGTTATTCATATTAGCACTCCTATTTACGTTGTTCATATGCCTAGTCCCTAGCATCTTTAAAAGGTATTTTGTGGGATTTCCTAAGTAGTTATTAGTACTGCAGCAATGCGTTCCCTTAAACTAGGTAATGAACATTTTCCTTGCTGCGGGAGCCCATATTAAAAGACTGTTTCTAGAACTGAAACTCTTATTTCCTTGAATCTATTTTAATTTTCCTTCTTGTAGAATGCAATTTAAGTACAATTCTTAAAAGTTTCCTTTGTTCTATTGACTCGCTTCTGACTTCACTGCTTGCCTTTTCTCTAACTTGCCTAGCAGAATTTATTCGGAATTCTGTCTTATATTTTTATTTCCATGCACATTTTCTTTTTTAGCTGAGCATGTCATTCTGTTGCTCCCAACTCAGTATGCTATTGCTGCAGTTGGCAATATTCATGTTTTTCAATAAGGGCATGGCCTCCTATACAAATAACTAAGCACAGTTCCAACAGTAATGATGTTTTGGGTTTTTTTATGCTCAGTCTCACTTGAGGTGAAGGTGAGCATGTAAACCAGATGTTTTGGTTAAAATGAATTCCTAAACTCATGACCTAACAAATGCTACCTCAGCATATCCTGCAAGCCAGAGAAACATCCCACCTGATTTATAATAAAACTCTAATTACTTTAACAACTCTATACTTCTAGTTGTTTTTTTTTTTTTCTTTTGGAGATGCATTGCAATTCAAACTGGTTTTGTGATTCAAATAAAGAGGAAGGAAAACAGATAGATAAACAATCATTTATCATGTGTTATTTATGCAAATATATTACTCTGCTTAGAGAGACACTTTTTCCAGATAAAGCCTTATTCTTAAAATAAGAATACAGTCAAAATGCCAGGAGATGCTTACATCTTTACCTCCACTAACCGCATGCAAATATTGGCTTCTCAATACAGCTTGCTTTGCCAAATAAGGAACAACAAATTGCAAACAGCTACACATTGACTATGCATTAGTCTGATCTACAAGCCAATTTTAATAGGCTCAATGGGAAAAAAAGACGCATGTGATTCAGTTCCTTCAAACAAACAAACAAAATTAGGAAAGTGCAGGAATTCTGCAGCTGTGTCCCTGGCAGTAGAGTAACTGGGGGTGGCCCTAGGTGCCACCTTTGTGTAGGGGCAGAAAAGTAGCTGCCATCACGGTGCTACCTGACCACACAGACAGAAGCTGTCACTGCCCATGTATGGACCTGCTCTGCTATGCCTTTGACCTCTGGGAACACAGGGAAGAAAGGGGAAACACACCTATGCCCTTTTTCTACACTGGGAGAACCAGGGTGGTCTAAGTTTTCTGTAAGCAGCATAGTCTCAACCAGCAACGAATAGAATACCATTTGCCCTTTGGTGGGTGAAGCAAATGTCTGCCAGTTTTAAATCAGCTTGCGTGCGCCAAATTTCTGCTGTTATGGGTATAGATCAATTTTCAATCACTTTATTCAGTAAAAATGGAAAGCAAGTCATCCCTAAACAGGCCAGGAACTGCTAGATTTTAACTTCATGGGCATTGGTGGAGGAAGACATTTTTTGGGGGCGTGAACATATGCATACATCCCCCACATTGGTACGTTTATGGGGAGGGGGGAAGGGCCAGGGCGGTGATTGAGACCCCTTCCTGTACAACCAGGGCAGGACACAGGATGGATCCATGAGCAATTTGTTCGGGGGAGGAGGGGGGGGCACCAGCTCTAGATGCTGCATGCACCCTGGGAGGCATTCACCCCCAGGTCTGCACAGGGCAGGGTGGGTTGGGGCTAGGGTGGCACTGGGCTTTTCCCAGTTGGGGGGCAGCTGAGCAAGGCTGCTCTCAGGGTGGGTATCAGTGGCACTGGGAGCAGTGGCTATGGCAAATTTTGGGGTGGGTGCAGCCCCCTCCACATAGCTTCACTCCCAAGGCTACCGCTACACACCCTGAGTGCAGCCTGGCCCAGCTCTCCCCTGCTGGGAAGCACCCAGCGTCACCCTGACCCCAGCCCACAGCAAGCAGAAGGTTGTCCTGCCCCACACAAATCCCGGGCACATGCTCCTCTGTGCCTCTCAGAGTGGGCATAGCAGGAGGAGCCACACTCCCCAGATGAGCTGCTCATGGCTCAGTCCCACACCCCATCAGCTGTGCAGCATCTGGCCTAGCCCCAGCCCCACTCCCACCCTCGCTGTAGCTGCCAGAAGCCCATGGCTGGGCTGCCTTGAGGCCCTATTACTGCCCTGCATTTGAGAGAGCTAAGCCCCATTAGCCCCACCTTCCACTGCCTATGTTCATGGGTGCTCTAAGTGAATGGTAAGTGCTTACAAGTAGGACATGTGTTTCTCCTGGAACAATTTATAATTTAAAGGGTATTGTAACAGGAGGGTGGTCAGGGTCGCCGTGTTCTCCCCTGCCACCTCCTTTACCGTGTTAACCTGCCACATGGCCCCCTCCAATTCTCACCCACCACGACTTTGATCTTGTATATATATTTTATAGGGATGCTGCTTTTCATCTACTGGTTCACGGTTCTCCTGCTATCTCTAGGTCTATGTGGTATAGAGTGTTCCTGTACACTCCAACCTTATGGACTATGCGTGGCTCCAACCACCCCTGTACCACGCCCCAAGCCTTGCAGATGTGCCGGACGTTGTTTGGTCTCTCTCTCTCTCCCTGCCCTTTCTGGTGTTCGGACTCTCCACCCTCCCTCCAGGGCCTTCTCAGTAATGCTGCCCTCTCTCCAGGGCCTTCTCAGCTGCCCCTGTCTGGGGCTGGAGTCTATGCACTCCCAATCCTGTGCCCTCACTGGTGCTGGGGTACCCACACCACTGTGAGCCCCCTATGAGGCCTCCTTCAACCCCTAATAGCCTCACCCAAACCACCGGTTACAAACAGCAACATAAACACAAGCCCCTGGTATACAATACAAACAGAAGCCACCCGGCTATAACCACATTGAAGCCTACCAGAGTTTCTTCACCCCGCAGCAGTATTAAATATTGCTCTTGCATCAGGCTTCTCCTTTCTTTAATGGCCAAGAGCTCTTTCTTCCTTGGCTGCTAGAAGGGAACTGCCTCCTGGCCTCCTGCCTGTGATTTATATAGGAGCCAGACCCCGCCCCTTCTTGTCAGCTGTCTAGGCAGGTGTGAGTCATTAGTTCCTCCCTGGTTGCCTCAGCAACTGGCACCTGAGGGGTTATCTTGGCTCTCCAAGTAGCAGGCACCTTAGTGGCCTGCTACAGGTATCATCATACAAAAACTTATGCATATGAATAGTTTTCACAAATGAATATTCCTACTGGACTCATTAAAAATTTTCATGTCTGTAAAATTGTAGGCCTTATGTGTAAAACTGAATACAATGAAAACCAAGGTTCTACAGCTAGGGAAGAATAATCACAAATACAGATAACTGAATGAGTGGCAACACTTATGAGAAGGATCTTGGACCTCAGCTGGGTCATTTTAAGAATGTACTCAACATAAATCAGTAATGGGATGCATTAATAAATTAAATGCAATTTTAGAATGCAGTATTTAGTATAAGACACGGGACATAACAGTGCCACTCCAGTTAGCCCACATCTAAAGTACTGTGTGTAATAGTAGATATTTTAAGAAGGATATGAAGACGTCAACAAGGGCCCAGAGATAAGCAGCAAGACCAAAAAGGAGGTTGGAAGACAATCTGTAAAAGGAAACATTGAGAGAATGAGACATGTTAAGCTCTCCTCTGGTGTCCCCACCTCAGCCCACAGTTTGGTGTCATCAGCAAACTTGGATAGCTTGCTTTCCACCCCCTCATCCAAGTCAGCGATGAAGATCACTGACAGTGCAGGCCCAAGGACTGAGCCCTGGGGTCCTAGGGAAGTTGTTCTTGCTCCTACCTTGGGTATCTTCAAGAGTAGATTAGATAGGTACTTGGCTGGGGTCCTGTGACCCTGGCACTCGTTCCTGCCCTTTGGCAGGGGGTCAGACTAGATGGCCTGCTCTAGGCCCCTTCTGACCCTAGATACTATGATACTATGAAAAGATGTTTAAGGGCAGACATGATTTCATAGTTTTCATAGACATTAGGCTTGGAAGGAACCTCATGAGACCATTGTGTCCAGCCCCCTGCCCAAGGGGCATGCAGTCAGCTGGGGTAAGATCACCCCAGTAAGATAAGTATCCAAGTGTTTCTTAAAGGTACCTGCACCACTTCTGAAGGAAGTCTATTCCAGACTCTGGAGACTCAGATGGTAAAGATGTTTTTCCTCATGTCCAGTCTAAAAGGGTCTTCCAGCAGTTTGTGACTGTTATGCCTCATCTTCCCCTGGGATGCCCTGGTGAAAAGATATTCTTCCAGTTACTCATGCACATCCTTTATGAACTTACAGGCTACCACCAAATCACCCCTGAGCCTTTGCTTCTCCAGGCTGAAAAGTCCCATGCCTCTCAGCCTCTCCTCAGAAGACCTGTTCTCTTGACTTTTAATCATGAGTGTAGCTCTTCTCTGGACTCTCTCAAGATTATCCACATTCTTTTTAAAGTGTAGAGCCCAGAACTGGGTGCAGTACTCCAGCTGTGGCCTCACCAAGGCTGAGTAAAGTGGGAGGAGAAAAAGTGTGAGTTTTTTCTCCTGAGGTGGATCACCTTGTATTTCTCCATATTGAATGTCATCAGGTTTTGATCTGCTCAGCTTGTAAGCCTGTCCAGGTTGGCCTGAATCTCCAGCTTATCCTCCAGCATGACCACACTTCCCTATAATTTGGTGTCATCTGTGAATTTATCTAGTCCATGTCTGACACCAAAATCCAGATCATTCACGAATATATTAAAGAGTATTGGTCTGAGTACCAAGCCCTGGGGGATGCCACTGGTCGCCATGCATCATGTTGACTTGGTTCCATCGAATATTACTCTCTGGATCTGACCATGGAGCCAATTCCCCAGTCATCTGACCATAAGATTGTTGAGGTCACAGTTCCCCAATTTTGCCATGATGACATCATGGGAGACCAAGTCAAAGGGTTTTTTTAAATCGAAATAGATGATGACATCAACTTTTTCTCCTTTGTCCGGGTGATGCATCATGTGGTCATAGAAGAAAACGAAGGTGGTCAGGCAAGACCTAACCTCAACAAAGCCACATTGACTACCTCTCAGAATGTTGACCTCTGTTAGCCTGTCATTGATAGTTTCTTTGATGATTTTTTCTGAGATATTTCAAGGGATTGAGGTCAAACTGATTGGCTTGTGGTTCCCTGGATCTTTCTTCCTTGAAGATGGGCACCACATGGGCCCTCTTCCAGTCTTCAGAAACCTCTCCTGAGTGCCATGAGTTCTCAGGTGCATGCCAACTGGGCCAGGTAATTTGTGGATGTCCAGCACAAAATCTTTGCCAATTATAAGCCAATTATGATCACCCTTACCCTCGTAGTCCTGCATCCTGTCAGGCAGGGTGATCCCCTTGGGCTGGTAGAAAACTGATACAAATTAATCATTGAGGAGATTAGCTTTTCCTTGGTGTCAGTGGTCAGCTGTCCCATTTCATTCAGCAAGGTTCTGATATTGTCCTTGTTTTTTTTCTTTTTTTTCCCTGACTTCCCACATATTTGAAGGAGGACTTTTTATTGTCCTTGATTCCTGTAGCCAGTTTCAGTCTGGTTTCAGCCTTGGTTTTTCTGGTCTGCAGAACAGATGCAGGCCAGTGCTGCATAATCCTCCTTAATTCACTCATCGTGGATTCCCCTCCTTGTCATGGTCTCTCAGGGCCTCAACAACCAACCTTCTGAGCTTATGAAAGACAGCTTTCCTAAAGTTGAGTATTTCTGCATTGCTGACTGATTTGCCAGCTTTGCGATGGATAGAAAAAATGATCAACTCATGATCACTGTCACCAAACTTCCTTTTGATCCTCAGGTCTCTGACTAGATCATCCCATTTGGGTAGTATTAGGTCCAGCAGCACTTTACCACTTGTCAGCCCATAGACTTCTCGAGTCAAATAGACCTTGTCAAGGCAAGTGAGGAAGCTTTTGCAACTGATCAAATTTGGCTGAATGTTCTTCTCATGAGATATCAGGGTGGTTGAAGTCACCCACGCCAACCATGCACAGAGAGTGTGCAGCCTCTGCCAGTTCCCTAGTGAATTTCTGGTCAAGCTGTCCCTCCTGGTTAGGATATCTGTAATAGACTCCTACAGATATATCCCCTTCACTACATTCTCCCTCATATTCTAAACCAGAGGGTCTCAAGTTGCCCTCCTCAGGTGCCAATCTGTGCTTGTAGGGAAGTATACTGCTCCTTCACATAGAAAGCTACACCCTTGCCCTTCCTTACAACACGATTCCTCCTGTTAAAGGTATAGACATCAATACCTGTGGTCCAGTAGCCACCAGATTCCTGTTATCCCTATGAAATTGTATTCACTTTTGCTTAGCAGAAGGGCCAGTTCCTTCTGTTTGTTTCCAATGCTCCTGGCATTTGTGTACAGGCAGCTAAGCCTGCTATCAGAAGCTCTGGACTTCCCTGTTCTCTTAGAAGCGTTCTGTCTTTGGGCTGAGGTAGTAGTCTACAAATATATGAAAGGCTGCCATAAAGAACAGTTTTCTCCTTTACTGAAGAGAGCATTATTTAAAGCAATGGCTCTAAACTGCAGAAAGTATATTTATATTGGATATCAAGAAAACTTCCTTACTATTAGAACAGTGAAGCAGTAAAACCGGCTGCCCAGGGAAGCTATGGAATCTCCTTCACTGATCCAAGAAGAAACTGAGGTCATGGATGATTTAAATAGTAGCTTTTCTACATGGTGTTAAACTAGAAGATCCTGGAGGTCCTTTGCAACCCAATTTTCAATAAACCATATGACTCTCATATATCAAGTTACAGATTTATGAAGATATATAAAGACCAGTGAGACAGATGGACAGATCTCTATAAATTTATATACATATACAAATATTAATTTTGTTACATTTCATTTATCAACTTAGTACAACTTCACCTAACTCTAATAAATCCATCTGGCATGTTCAGTCTCCACATCTTGAGGAATTGAAAAAAAATGTACATGTTCTTTCTGTTCATGCTAATACATGTCTGTTCATCATTCTGCCTTACCTGATTGACAAATATATTTAACTGCAGCAGGCAGGCCTAGCACAAAACTTGTACCAGGCCACCCCTACTGTTAGCTGTTTGCTATGCTGAAAACTGATTGTTTTGTACTTAAACCATTTTGCATTTAAACTAGTTACTAAATTTGTGACAGTATTTTACTTAAATTAACCCCATTTGGCATCTACCTTTTCAGACAACAAGCTACTACAATCTTTGCTACAGTGGGTGGATAGATCAAAGAAGCACAATAGAAAAAAAGCTGACTTCAAAAGTATATTAACTAGATATTTTTATACTACTTAACTACTTAAGGAGTTGACAGGCAGCTAAATAATGTGCTGAGTCACTTTCTGTAGGCAGTGAAGAAGCTAAAAATACAACTAGATATTTCATGCACGTTATCTGAAAATGAAAGCTGTTAATATAACAAACACAGACAAAAGAGATTTTTTTAGCTTTGGTATGAAATGCAGGAATCTGTACAACATTTATTAAGAGATGGGGAGTCACTTTGTTAAAAAATAACCATATATCCTTTTGATTTTTTGGAATGGGACCCAAAGAAGGTATTTTTATGGATCAAAAGAGCAAGGTACTCTGTTCCTCCCCCAACAGGATTTGCTTCTTTTTTCTTTCTTCTTTTGGAGGAAAAAAATCATCTTGTGAATTTCTTCCAACACTACATGATCCCACCTTACATGAATTTTGAGCATTTCTAAATACATTTGAGAACAAAGTGATGGAAGTCAGAATAGCACATCTTCAGAATTTTTCATCCTTCAGCAGACTTTTGTTTTTAAGACCAATTATGTCCAAGTATTCTTAGATGTGATTATTTTTTTCATAGTACATGCTATTCACACTTGTCAAAAAATCAAAACCTTAAAAAAAAAAAAAAAAAATCAGCCCTACACAAATACTTTTGACTGAAAATTGAACAATCACATTTGCAAACACCAGTCCCTCATACTCTTATTATTTTATCTGAGCCCAACTTCTGAGATAGTCTTTTTCCTTTTTGACATAACAATCAACATTTATTATAGACAGGTGACACATTCAGAGAAAAGCTAGTGTATTATTAACACTTTCCAGTTTTAATGGAAAAAGTTCAACCATCCCTAACTCAATCGTTTTATATTTTATTACAGTTCTTTCAGCTTTTTTAAAAATGACAAAGGTTTTATCCTAGTTTAGATGTATGAACTCTAATTTATTATCCAAATGAGTCTGGTGTACTCATAAAACAGAGGGTTTGCAGGATTGGACCCATGCTCAGGAAACATCATCATCTTTATGAAGTTAATCTCTAAATGTTTTAAGTGTCATTGAAACCTAGGTATAGTTTGAAGATTTCTGGATATTTTAAGAATGAACAAATAAAATCTTCCATTCAATCTTCCTTTACAAAACTTGAAGATAGGGCGAGTGTACTTTTGATTATTAAACTAAGCAATTTAAAACATCTGCTTATTTGTAACATATGGCTGGAATCCTTGCTCTGCTGACATTAATGAGAGTTTTGCCACTGTCTTCATGCAAAATTGTAAAACCAGGAAGAAAGCAATAAAAATGTATTGTTTACATTAAAAGCAGGAATACAGATAATAATTAAAGTATCACAAAGTAACTTAAAGAAAGTACAAGTCTAAATAGTTGCTAAGGCTGTTTTCTTACTAGTGTATGCTGATTCTTTCAGGATCTCTAACTTTCATTGGGTTAAATGCTACATAGCATGCTGATGCTTGAAAGCATTTTTTCTGCTTGATGCTTCTTAAACAGCTGTTCTTAAGTATTAGATCACATGTCATTATCTCCAACTCATAATAGCCAGGTAACACAATGCTTCAGAGTTTTGGCACATTTCTGTAACATTAAAAAAACCAAAACAAAACACCTGACTTGCCATTCTTATCAGGAGTCCTAGGCATTTGAAATAAAGTTGAGTTTTCAACTAAATACTTTTTTTTTTCCCCCTCAGAGTCCAGAAGTGAATGAAAATCTTTGAAAGCTGAGTTTCATCAAGAAAAGAAGCTTACTTGAAAAGTTAGGTCTTTTGAATTGGCTGTGCCCATCTTGCAGTATAGATGGTTTAACAGGCTACCACTAAACAAAGTAAAAAGCAAGTTGGGTGCAAATGCAATGCTAAAAATATATACATTTCCCTTTAATGTAATAATGTTCTTTTTTTTTTTTTACCATGTGTATCCAGCGTATAGAGTGAAATGGAATTACCTATGCTTCAAGCAAAAATGACAGACAGACAGACAGAAGATAAATGTATAACACAATAAATGGAAATGAGAAAATAAAAAGGGAAGTATCAGTGGAAGATTAAAAATAAATTTGACACCCCTGCCCCCACAACCTACAAGCTGAATAAAGGGGGAACAACAAGTCCTCAGTCCAGAAACAGTGAAAGCTGAAAGGAACTTGATACTGCTAAGTTTCATGTTCAGCATTGTAAATCTTTAAAAAAAAAAATGAACATTTATGAACTATCCATAGGGACAAACTTTTCTACAGTTCTATATATTCCTTGAACATCATAACATATTGCACTTTTCACTGGTGTTAAGAACCAAATACAAAGTATACTGTTGATTGATGTATAAACTATTTTATGGCATTGCACTACACAGTCTTTCTTCCCTATAAAAAGGGTGGGGGGCAGCAAGGTACAACAAATTACTAGAGATAAAAGTACATCAACCAAAGCAGCAAGCTAGATACTGACAAAACAGATGTGTGTATGCTATAATAATCCCAATGTACCAGAAAACTTTAAAAATATACAGCACAAGTTGCTATCTTGTGGAATATGACAAAGTTAACATTGGTGAAACTTGGAAACTATTAAAAAAAGGATCGAAAGGCGTTGTGGGGAAGGGACCTGGTGGTGGGAGTCTTCTACAGGACTCTGCACCAGGAGGATGAGCTAGACTGGGAATTTTCCAGGCAGTTCTCAGAGACTAGAGATATGGTAGTCATGGAGGACCTTAACTACCCAGACATATGCTGGGGGGAACAGTCATCTAGATCTAACCACTCATACAAGTTATTAACCTGTATCCAGGACCTCCACCTAACACAGGAGGTAAGGAGTCCCACCAGGGGTAACACCTTGCTCAATTTGGTGTTGGTCACAGGGGATGACCTGGTGGGGGACCTGGAGATTCAAAGCAACCTATAGGACAGTGATCACCAAATGATAAAATTCACTATCCAGAGAAGGGTGGTCATTATACCCAGCAGGACACAGGTGCTAAACTTTAAAAAGGCTAACTTTAATAGTTTCAGGGGACTGGTTAGCAGGCTACTAGGAACCAAAACCCTAGATGCTTTGAGGATCCAGGATGGGTGGTCATTCCTCAAGGAAACTATCCTTTGGGCTCAGAGTGAATCAATTCCATGGCAGAAGACAGGGGGAAAAGGGGCCAGGAAGGCCCTTTGGCTAACCAGGGCCATCTGGGATACCTTAAGGGCAAAAAAGAAGCATACAAGAAGTAGGAGCAGGGGGTAGCAAGCAAGGAGGAGTACACTTCTTTGGCCCAAGCCTGCAGGGAGTCAGTCAGGAAGGCCAAGGCAGCTGTAAAACTCAGACTAGTGACAGGGATTAAGGACAATAAAAAGTCGTTCCTTAGGTATGTTGGGACCAAAAGAGGGAGCAGGGTAGCATAGGCCCCCCACAGGATGGGCAGAGGGGCTTAGTGACAGATAGCAGGGACAAGGCAGAGCTAGTTAACGAGTGTTTTGCCTATGTCGTCTTAAATAAGAATCTAGACAAATCCCCAATGTTTATGATGGACACCAGCAAAGGGAACATCAACCAACCAATGGTCAGGGCTGACTTGGAGGGACTGGATGTGTTCAAATCACCAGAACCAGAGGGACTCCATCCACAGGTAATGAAGGAATTAGCAAGTGTCATAGCTGAACCTCTGGCAAGAATATATGAGCACTCATGGTGCTTGGGTCAGGTCCCAGAGGATTGGAAGAGGGCTAATGTCACTCCAATCTTTAAGAAGGGGAAGAAGGAGGATCCAGGGAACTATAGACCAGTCAACTTTACCTATCCCTGGAAAAATCCTAGAAAAAATTATCAAGAAACATATCTGTGGGAGCCCGCTGGCTAATATGATGCAGAGGGGTAACCATTATGGGTCTTATAAAAGGCAGGTCCTGCCTGACTAACCTAGTTTCTTTTTATGACAAGGCCACCAAATGTTTAGATACAGAAGTCGAGGTGGATGGTATCTATCTGGACTTCAAGAAGGCTTTTGGCATGATGTCCCATACCATCCTTTATTAATAAACTGAGGAGATTTGACTTGGATGATTATAATGGAGACTGGGTAGCACACTGTCTCGAGTCACACTCAGAGAGTGGTGGTGGCTGGGTCGGTGTTAACCTGGAAAGATGTATGCAGTGGAGTCCTCCAGGGCTCAGTTCCAGGGCCGATGCTGTTCAACATCTTCATCAGTGATCCAGATGAAGGTGTGGGAAGCACCCTGTCCAAATTCATGGGTGACACAAAAATGTGGGGTGAAACCAACACCCTGAAGAGGAGGAACCAGATCTAGGCTGACCTAGACAGGTTGTGGAAGTCAGCAGAGAGCAACAGGATGCAATTCAATAAGGACAAGTGTGAGGTGCTCCATCTAAGGAGAAAGAACTGCTATCATACCTACAGGCTGGGGGTGGGGGCGACCTTCTCAGCAACACTGAGACAGAAAGAGATCCTGGAGTCACTATTGACTCCAGGATGAACATGAGTCATCAATGTGATTAAGTAGTAGGCAGAGCCAATTGCAGCTTGTCATACATCCATAGGTGCTTCACAATCAGATCCAGGGAGGTTATTATCCCTCTCTATGCAGCATTGGTTAGGGCACAGCTAGAGTACTGTGTCCAGTCCTGGACACCACAGTTCAAGCGGTGAACTGCCTATAATTTTTTCATTTTTTGGCAGATTTGGATTAAAATAGCAGGGATAGTAGACCCTTCTGAGAGCATGAAGCTTGCCAATCTTCAAGGAGATAGGTGCAGGGGTTTCTGGGAAACTGTACCTCAAGTTGTTGACAAGCAAAACTCATGACATGTAAGAGAGTGTGTGTGCATGTGTGTGTTAAGGCTCGTCTTCATTGACACTGGGGTATCTACATGGCATGATAGTGTGCCCCAATGAAGACTCCTCTTCCCCTACAGCCTCATCCTGGTCCACCACTTTAAATCACAACAAGTAATAACTTAGTAACCAGCACAGTAGCACCAGCATCATCTCAGGCAGCCAAACAGTGCCAGTCAATATCTGGCAGTGCCAGAGCAGTACTTCTCCCACCCTCTTCTACCTCCCTTTCCTTACTTTCTTCTTCTCTGGAAGCAAGACAAGCTTCAGCTTCAAAATTCAAAATGTTTTGACACTTTCAAAACGTTTGGACTGCCCTCATTTCATTTCAAAGCTGTTTTGAAGCCCTTTGTTTCATTTCAATTTTGCTGTTTTGAGCTTGAAACTAGTTGAAACAGCCATCAAAATTTCACAAAGCCCTACAATGTATGTGTGAAAAAGACTTGCCAGGAGAGCCAGGGAGGTGGTGGGACAACACGCCGGAAGCTGATTGCAGCAAAAGCAAAACCATATTGGTCAGAGCCACCGTGGGAAAAGATCAAAAGAAAAAGAAACAGCTGAGCTGGGAGGAACCAGGAACAGCTCCCACATTCACATAGGCATGCTTTATAAAAGTGTGCTGGGGCTGATTGGTCAGTCAGATGCCCAGAGCCAGGATAAAAAACTCGGCAGAAGACATGCCCAAGGAACTGGAAGCCAAGTCCCGAACTGGCCCAGAGGGGCCAAAGCTTTTGAGCAGTCCCAGCAAGGGGACTTGATGGGTACCCCAGCAAGGGGTCATAGTGAGAGTACAGGGCCAGAGAGGGCCCAAGGATCTATTCACAGGGTTGTCACGGACCGAAGAAGTCAACAGCGACAACTGGATTACAGCCGGACCCAGCAGGGCCAGGATACGGACATGACAGATGCATGGCAGGTATCAAATCCAGGGAAGAGTTGACGTGCCAGGGGATGAAACAGTGCCAAGACTGAATACTGTGTAAGCAGAGAGAAGGGAGGGGCCGTAGGAGATGCTCGACATAGAAGTATCACTATTAGACTGTGGCTGAAGATCCCGAGAGACCAAGTACTGAGAAGGTTCAGAACATCAACCTCAATGACACAGGTGACAACATCAAGGTTGGCATTGGGCAGGGTGTAAGGGAGGTAGAGCCCCACAAAAAAGGAACAGTGGGAACAACCAAGGGAAGGCACCAGGGAAGGTGGGACCAAACTTCGTCCTCCCAAGCCAAACATAATCAAAGATGTGGCAGGTGAGGCCCCTGTGGAACTGATCCCAAGTCACCCCAATAACCAGAATGTTCAGCCCAAGGAGCCACAGAGAGGTTTGGGAAGAACCCACACTTGCGACACTCAGGGGAAAGACAAGGGAGATTACAGTATATTTCAGCTGTCCTTTTCCGCATACAGTTATACTCTCTACCCATTTTGATACATCAAAAAACCTGGACTTAACCACAATACTGTTTATGATTTGGAAAAAAACTAGATTTTACAGTCCAGTTGTCAAGGGAATCCATTTGGCACAAGCAAGAAATCTCCAGCCTAAAAATTACACGCGACTGTCATGACAAGCATTAATTAATAGATTATTCTAAAGGAACAATCAGGTGGAAGGAATCTTTTAATTCCTGTCTGACTTTATTAGTGCATACTTTTTACTCATGACAGGTCAGTCTCAGCTTTGAGAATCTCATCTAATTCATCTGGATTTAAGTTACTGCCCTGATGACTGCGATTTCACAGTGAAAAATTGAGAAAAAAGTTCAAGTGAAATTCATATCTAGCATTAAAGAATCTGCTCTTAAATTTAATTGCCTTGCACAGTGCAATAACAACCGAATGTTCAAAGAAAAAGGAGTTATGTAATAAATACAATTGTGCTAAAAATCACTTGGAAATGCTTTCTAAACATCCTCCCAGCCAGTATCTCTCCAGTCAAGTATAGTGTGATGATTGATAGATGAAAACAATATACTCTCTCTCTTGTTACCATGGCAACTTTCCTATCAGTCTACTGATCAATGAAGGGAGTTGGATTTCTCTGCATTTACTTGTCAGAAATGTTAGCATCCCAAAGGTTTGGCAAAGCATCATCCTAATTTAGCTATTTAATGTCATCTAGGCCATAGTGATATATTGTATTAAGTAAATCTATATATGCAGATTTAACAGTTTTGTAGGAAGACAGAATTCCTCTTAAATGCACATTTCTATAAATTGTTAATATTAAGAATTGCCTAAAAGAGATGTTTGCATTTCAAGGTTCACCTAAGTACAACGTGTGTTTGGTCACATACTTTAAGTCATTTCTAAAGTATCATAGGCTGCTAATCAATGGATACAATACTGGCATGTACCAATGCCTAGGTAAAATCCAAATGATTTCAATGAGCCCCTATATGCACAGGGTAGTATGAAGCAGTCCAAAATATATCAGAGGAGAATCAGGAATTCTCCAAAAGTGTCCTCAATTTTTTTTTTTTTTTTTTACAGTAACTTGTCAGTGGGGTAAAGTTGGATCTCATAGGCACTGTTGGACAAATCAGACATTGACTTCAAGTTCTTGGTCTTCACTCACATAAAAATACCATCAGAAGTGACTTAGTACCATATTTCTATAGGTACTGAAGTCCCTAAAATGCATCCAAGTACTTCATGGAATTGTCCAATGTTTGTAAACCGGTTAGAGTCTAACCTGAATTTAAAATACAATTGATGCTTCATGGCTAGGGACACCATTAATGGCCATTAGGAACCCAACCTTTCTGGGCACTTTTGAAAATCCCAGTGGACCTACCTGCATCTATGGATGCCAAAATGAGTTTTAAAATTTGGCTCTTTGACCCAGTGACAAATATAATGCAGGCACTATTGGTGAAATTCATAAAGAGACATATGTATTAATGTGTATTGTAACACTAACTTTTAGGCAACCTGCCACTTCATTATATCTATGATGGTTGGAGCAACCACCTGGGATGAGAGAAAATTAGGTGAAAAACTCTGTTCTGATTGATATTAATCATTTTGTATAATATGGAATAGCTATAGATATTCACTTCAGAATATCCAGTATTCTGGAGCTATTAGGGTGCTCTCCTGGAATGCGGGATACCCATGGTCTCATACCAGAACAGGAAATGATGGGGTTCTGAGGAGATGCGTTTCACATGCCAGGTTATTTCTTTAACCATTGGGCAATTGGGTACATAGAAAGATATTGGACTTCAGACAAAAGTCTTATGTCTGCCTTAACTTTTTTGCTGAGGCTTACTTTGGTGGGTGTGCTCCCTGATCAAGAGTTTGTTGGGTGCATCTACACCTGCATTTGATCTGGGATCAGTTTACTAGCCAGTAAAATACTTATGAGTAAATGCTCCCAGGCAAGCATCTACACATGCAGGTTCATGGGAGCAGATTTACTGTTCCTGGCAGCAATCTGCTCCCACTTCCTGAAGCCCTGCAATGGGCCCCTGCCACCATTAGGGGGAGCTTGAGGCTCCAGCCACAGCTGCCAGCAGCTGGCAGTCATCTTGAAAAGCCAGACTCCCTCCCTGTTCCCTGGCTAGCCACGTCTCTGGCCAGGAGCAGCACACACAACACAGGGGCAGCACACAGGAGCTGTCTCTGCCTTCCTGCACCATGGCTGCTTCATCCCTTGCCCTTGGCAGTGATGTCCAGCAACTCAGGCTCCTCCTGGCCAACACACTGACCACCATCTGACCCATGGCTATCTGGGCCCTTTCAGCTGCCCCATGCACAGTGACCACTTGCCCAGCTGCACCATGACATCCCAGGGTCACTGCTTCCCCCTGGACTCTGTCCTGTTGGCTGGAACCAGGCAGGAATGTTGAGGACAGGCTGCTGGATACCACTATCAGGGCCACACTTGCCCTCCTGGGCCTTCGGTCCCGCTGCTTCTGGACCTGCTGGGCCAGTCAGGACTGCTGACTGCATGTCATCCAGCAGACCTGTGATGACAAGCAGTGGCTGTGGATGACCTGGGCCTCCTGGAGAAGCTCTGCTCACACCTGGAGTGGCAGGACACCACCATGCAGACACCTGCCTAGTCCTTACCCTGCTGAAGCTGGCCATGGCAACCAGTATCTGCTATATGGTCCTTCTCTTTGGCATATGCAAGGTCACTACCCAGGTGGCTGTTCTGGAGGTGTGCAGCACCTTCCAGGATGTGCTGGAGCACACTGTGCTTTAGGTGCATGTCTCCTTTACCATTGTAGTGAGGTTCAGTATCCTGGGCTTCCTCCAGTGCATCAGTGCCCTGAATGGGACCCACATCCCACCACGGCTTGCCTTATGGTGACTGGCCCTATTACAGCCAGAGGGGCTTTCACTCTGTTGTGCTCCAGGATACCATTGACCACAACAACACTTTCACCAATGTGAGTTCTGGCTGGGTGGGCAGTGTTCATGACACCTGTGTTTCAGAACTCTGCCCTGTCAACCCTGCTATGGAGTGGCCACTTCATGCTGGGGTGCTGGACCTGCAGCTGATTCCTGTGGTGGCCCCACCCCACCTAACTGGGGACCCTGCCTACCCACTCCTGCCCTAGACCCCCACCACACCCACTTTAACCAATGCCTGGGCTGGACCTGGGCCCTGGTGAGGTGCACTTTCAGTCACCTCAAGGTTCAACCACCTTGAGTTCACCAAGAAAAACAACCACCAGGTCATTGTTGTAGCCTGCATGCTGCATAACATCTGTGAGGCCTAGGGGGAGATGATTAATGGGGCCTGGTTGGAGGTGTGGCAGGATCACCAGCTGCAATGGCAGCAATAGCAATGGCCCCCCTACAGCTACACATGGACCACCCCCCTCAGCATCACGGTCACTGCAGACATAGCTCAAAACAAGTTTTTATTCCTCTCACAACAAACGGACGCTCCCTATCCCCTTCCTCCCCAGATAGACCCCTCCTCCCCAGCAACAGAGTCCCTCCATCACTCACCCCATCTACCAACAGTAAAACACCTTCTTCCCCCTACAAACTATTTACAATATGGTGGTTTGTGTGGGTGCCTTCCAGTGGTGGGTGGCCACGAGGTGGGGGCACCTATTTGGTGGAACTGCAGGTAACTCTGGCTCTGACCCAACACAAGCTGGGACAAGCAGCAGGCATGGGCCTAGGTAGGGGAACTGGGTGGTAGGGGACCCAGGGAGGGAGCCAGGGCAGGGGCTCCTGGTGAATGGAGGTGGTGCTGCCACCACCTCCATTTCCACCCAGGCCCATGAAGGGGCTTACTTCTGGGTGTCAGGTGGGTGCCCAGGGCAGGGCAGCAGGCAGCACAAAGGTGACTGCCGGGTCCAGGATAATGTCTAGAACCCAGTGGTGCCAGTCCAGAATATGGGCACAGGCAGGTTGCCTGCACTGCAATACACAGCATGGTTGCAGTCGGGGTCCCACAGCACGAAATGTGTCAGTTGCTGCATAAAGGGCATGGACTTGTGGATACTCTCCAACTGATGGTCAATGATGGTGATTCACTATGCCATGACCTTTACGCACAACTGCTGCTCCAGCCAGCCATGCCCATACTCCTGCATCCAGCCCAACAGTCCCTCATATAAGTGGGCATTGCAGCGCCCATCCCACGTGAACGGCCACTGCACCTCTGTCTCACCTCACAGCACCACAAGGTTGCCAATCTTGTCCTGTGATCTGTTGGGGCCCTGGGTGACAGGGTGTGGTGTGAGCAGTGGCAAGGTTATCAGGGCTCTCATGCCAGCTCTCTAGGCCTCTGCAGAGATGTCCCTGTGGTACTGGGATTGGGCAGCTGCCTGCAGGGCCCACTGCAAAGGCATGGTGCAGGACTGGGAGCTGCACAGTGAGGTGATGCCCCACAGCACTTACAGGCTCTAGGCAGACTGCTGGGGGTTGCCTGCAGGAAGCTGGATCTGGCCCTGGTGTCCAAGAGATGCCTGCAGCTGGGCCTGGGTGCTAACAGTTCTGGCAGGAGCCTGCAGCAGTCTGTAGGCCTGAATGGCCCAGACCTGGCAGGTGTGCAGCACTGTAGTGCCAGGCAGCAATGCCAGGGTGCAGACAGACTGGCACAGATGGCCTGTGGCCTGAACCAGGGGACATAGGGCCTGGTGTGGCCTCAGGCTGCCTGCACATGCCCCAGGACTCAGTGTGCCTGCTGGCTTTTGAGAGCTTGGGGCAGGCATAGAGCCAGCCCAGGCCTGGGGCAGGAGAGGCTCCCAGCCTCAAAGCCCTGGAGCTAATCTGAGACTGGCTCCCTAGTGGCAGGGCTGATTGGGAGCAAATTTTTCGTGGTTGGCATCTACCCATGCATTACTGCACTGTGACAAGTCACAAGTAAATCTGCTACTTGCATTTGCAATTTTACTTACAAGTAGCAATTTTTCCTGCACAGTAACTGTGTACATGTGTAGAAGTGTATGCTGACTTTGCACTAAAGTACATTAGTACACAGGGAAGCATCTCCAATAGATGCACTCCTTATGTGTTTTTTCCAATTCCTATTTAATGTAAATGCAAGTAATTTACACAGCCTGAAGCTATTACAGTCAAAATATCTGAGATGCAATAAATGTCCATTTATATCTCTGGATTTTTGTGCAAGTGTAAGAACCTTAGCTACTGTAAACCAGAATAGCTCCTTTGAACACAATAGAGTTATTGTAGTCTACAATAATAAATATAATACTCAAACAGAAGGAAGAAAAACAGATTTTAAAAGCTTCATTAATTTGGGCATGATCTATTTTTCCTGAGGCATTTTTTCACAGTACCCCTCTACATTTGTATGTATTTTCACATCTTCATGGATGTAGGACATTTAAGTTCACAGACTTTGTTAACATTTTCATATAATAGCAAACACATAGTATGTTTCTCATGACCACAGTAATAAGCAAGTTACCAAAAATAGAGAGAAATTAATATGCTGGATCTCAGAATAGATCTAAGTTTGTTGAAAAGAAATATTATCAAATATAATTCTAGTACCCATTTTCATATCTTCTAATGCTTCACAATTTTAAGCATAAATAGGAAAAAATATGCTCCATCAACCACCGATCGACAAGCATAACAATTATAGGTAATTAGAAAGCTAATAAGATATGCCATTGAAATCGCAGCCTCAGAAATGCAAAACCCTTTTTAACCAAAATTGGGCATTAATTTATTACTCAAAAACACCCCAAAGCCACTTCATGATTTGTGATGTTTTGTCTGTAAAATCTTTATATCAAAATATAAGAATATTTTTTAAATAACTGTACATTTTATTGTAAAATAGGCTGCAATTCTACTATGAAAGCTGTACAGATGGACCCCCACGGCCAAAAGAATCAATCACAGGATTAGTGCCTATGGGGAATGAATCCTAAAATTTGTTATAGGTATGCGGATACTTGGACCTGTGGAAAATTCCAATGAAGCCAATGATCTGAGACTAAGATTATTATAGATATTTCTTCCCAGATACAACAGGTTTCAAGCATGGAACTGAATATATATTGGCTCATCCATGTACCTTAGAAGTTAATACAGCCAGGAGCCTGAGCCTGTACTCCTTTATAAGTAAATGACGCATGCCCCTGGTGGCTGGGGGGGCACAAAGGCAGCGGGAGCATGTAGGCAGTAAGCAGGAGCTCCCACAGACGCCGCCAGAGATGCCAGTGCTGGCAGGGTGGCAAGCGCCAACCAGGGGTCAGCAACCACCCACAGATGCTGCCAGCAGTGTCGGCAGAGGCCAGCAGCAATCGTGAACCGCCTCCAGATGCGCCCATGCACCTGCGTGCATCCCCTACGCATCGCCTCTGTAAGTAAGCTCCCCAAAGGCTCACCTAGTTCTATGATCCCCAGATTTTCTGGCTCTCAACACCAAAGCAAATCTTGGCAGCTCAAGCTCAATGCAGGGTTCTCAAATTTTCCAGGCTCCATATTGCAGAACTGGGAGTCAAGCCTTACTCAAACTCAATTTGCTTTTATGAAGCCAGGACTAGATCAACAGCAAGGAAACTTGGGAAGCCTTGGTTTTAGGGCTGTCCTAGAACATAGAACAGAGCCAAAAACCTCTGAGATCTCTGGAGCCGAACCAATCTGCATGGTGAGGCTACCATGAAAACCCTAGAGTTTCTGGGTACTTACACACATGGGAAGCCTGCTCTGATGCACTGAAATCCAGTGCATTGGAACCTGTAAATTGATGCGGTTCGGCAGCCTCACATGTCATGTGCATCAGCGGCACAGCATGCCTCTGTGCTGAGAAAATGCCAGCGGTACACTTTGAAATAAAACACATTCAATGCACTTTAGTTCAAAGTGCACTACCGCCATTTTTTCAGTGTGGAAGCATGCTGTACCACTGATGTACATGACACGTGGGCACTTTTAATTATCGCAGCTCACTAAAAGCTCTAAGCATCAGAAACGCATGTAAAAGATACCCTCTGAGTCTTAGGTAGTTCTCATTATCAGAGCTGTCCAAGACTATGGACCATGGGAGCCATGGTTTTACCACTTTGCAGTAGAGATTTAAATCTTGTCTTAAATTAGAAATTAAATGGAGATTTAAATATTTTGGAGCAAAGATTTAAATATGGGTTGGCCCACTTCTAAAGCCAGTACTCTAAACATCAAGCTTTACAGTGGCCCCAAAGCACATGTAATCATTTATAAAAAATGTTACCACCCCCTGAAAGGAAAGACTGATACTAACTCTTTAGAGTGCTAGTCAACTCACTCACTGGGTCATTTTTTAATTTTAATTTAATTAATATGTTAATTTTACACAGCTCCTGGAGCTCCTAACCCTTTGATTGTCCACACATTAACCCCTGAGAATAGTTCTAAGTCCTCATTAGGGAAGCTCACAGTTCACCACTCCAGGGCAGGATTACTTCTGATGTGTTACCCAGCTCATGTTAGACTAGTGTAGCTACTCTACCTACACCTGTGTAAATGCCTCACTCACCCCTTCTCCCCCACTGGCCTAGATCAGGCCCACTGCCCTCCACTCCTCCATCTACCACCCCAGATGTCCTTAATTACCCCTCCCTCTTGCTTGTGGCTGCCCATGCTGTCTGCCCAGGGAAGCAGGCAGGGAAGGGTTAAACCTGCCTGTCTAGCTGGTCCCTACCACCACTGCTGCCCTCTGGTTAAGCCAGAGAAAAGCAGCAGCCAGGCAGCAGCATTGGTAGGAGATGGGTGTCTGGGGATGGAGATCAGAAGGAACACCAAGAATGGGGAGGGCAGAAGCAGGCGGTTGTGTGTGTGGGGGGGGGGGGATTCTCACCTTTTAGTCCTCCAGACCCCTGCTGGCCTGAACCTGTGACTGCTCCAAACTTAAGCTACCACTAACATCAATCAATAGATGAGTAGTTCATACCCTGAGCTGTAATGAAGGCCCCGAGAATGAACAAATCAAAGGCATAAACTAGACCTCTGCCCTCCTGGAATAATGACCCAGCTCTTACTGCGCTGGTCTATATGTCTGGCCCTGCTCCTCCTTACACATGTATATTTCAGCTTCTACTTTACTGTCCATCGGTCTGTGCTTTTATGTAACAGGGGGACTCTAATCCTGACTATAACCTCATGAAGCACCAACAGCAAAAAATAAAATATAAAATTAAATTAAATTAAAAAAAGAATCATAGGTGAATGGGGTCCTCTGTGTAGTACCCTCAATATAAGTCAGAAAAGATTTCAACTAGCTTTATTTGTGATAACTGGGAATATATTAAATAGCTGAATTTCTCCAACCCATGTTTATTAAGGTGGTGGCACTGCTGCAAAGCAATGGATTTACAGCTTTCTTTGACAGAAAATTTTCAAGCTAGCAGAAAGGCTGCTCCACTTGGCTATCAAGTGAGACAGAACAGTCACACTGCTGATTTGCAGCAGCTCCAGAGATGTTAATTAAGAGTGTAATATTGCTGCTAGACAGCAGATTTGCAGCCTCACAAGGCAGAGGTGATAATTATCTCAAAATATTGTAATTAAAGGTGATGTTTTAAAGCTTTAGTAAGGAAAGAAAAAAGGTGATTCCTTACAGACCCACCCCAGCATGCAGGAGCTGGTACTGACACTTTAGATCAAGAACCATACTCTTCTATGAAAAGCCATCCTGCTTCCCCTCTAGCAACGGGACTGGTCTCCACTCCACACACTTATACCACTACTGGAGAAGAGTTACAGCCAATGGCAAGAGGTCCCCAGCAGCAGATGATGCGGGAGGGTGCTGGGGAGCCAAGAGGACCAGAGGTACAGGAGCAGCCCCTTGCAGATGCAGGGAAGCCAAGGGAGCTGGTGCTGACCCCCAGGGACACAAGAGAAGCAGGAGAAGGAGTGCAGCTGAAGCTGGATTATAGCTCTCAACCTCTTCCCAGGTGGTGGGGTCATGGGTACTGAAGGGCAGGACCTCGGAGACAGCTCTGAGATCACAATGATCAAAACTCAGGATGTGGACCCTGGTGGAAAGTGAACAGGATGGGTGGGACCAAGGATCCAGTGACCACAGCAGCAGGTGGCAGGAGGAACAATCAGGCATGCTGTCTCCAGATGGGAGGGGCAGATGGCATGATTCAGACTGGGGCACATAGAACCCAATGATAGTCCCACCCTGGACACCTCAGTCCTCTCCAGTACTTAGATCCTGGACCCACACCAACAAGCCAATGAGCTCAGACAGCACAGAGCTGCACAGTCAAAAGGTAGTATGGCTGCACCACAAGTCCCACCCCAACCACTGAGCATTATAAAATTAACGATGCTCCAGATTTTTGACCTTCACCTTTTCAGTTTCCCAGCTGCCACTCTGTAACATTTGAAAACTTCATCAAGTTTGCAAAAGTAACCACTAATGGCAAAAAATAAGCATACTTCATGTTATGGTATCATTAATATTCTCTGCTAAAGAAGGAATCACAATGTGGAACCTAGTCTTGATAAAGAACAGGTTTTCTTATGTTTTGGGGAGAGGGGAAGCATATTAAGCTGAAAACTTTTATGCCAATACTTACTTTTTTCAGCTGAAAGTGCTTGGAATGAAAACTTTAAACTAATTCTAAAAATAACTCTGACTCACAAAATATTTTTTTAAACTGTAAGTAAATAATATTTACCGATTCTAGGTGGCCTAATTCCTTGTTATAGTATTTTTAAAACAAATTAATATATGTCTAGCATTACTTGTCATTCTCTTTATCTAGTCATTGTTAAAAAGCATACATCCAATAGATAAAACACCCTATATCTGATATAAAGAATCCAGTGTTCTAAAGCACACATCTGGAATATGTCGGCAGTTATGAAACTGATGATTCTCCCACAGATGATTCTCCCCTGAGGATTGTATGATAGACAAGTCCCATGAAAGGTGAAGTGAAGAATCATTAGTCTGCTTGAGATCGCCTAGAACATGATTACATCAGAAGTCTGCTATTTTCATAGATGACATGATTACGTGAACTCCAACATTGAGTTAACCTATAATGTCTCCTCTACATAGGACCAGCATCATACTCACATGATTTATAAATAAACCTGCTTTCATGGGTTTAGAAGGCAATTACCAATACAGTGATATCATTATGAAAAAGTAAACTAAAATTCCCAACCTCCAGTAAAGAGGGCTCTGCCAATCTGAACCTGATGACAACACATACAACAGCACAACTAGGCACTTACAGAATATTTCAAATAATATGTCTACTCATTCAAGCATAAGAGCTGGAATAAACAAAATGACTGTGATCCAATGTAAGAGCCAGAGGATGAAAATAATATTTTTGGAAATGACCGAGGTTAGCAGTGTGGAAAGGAATGAGATTGATGGATACAGACATGGACTGTGTTAAAAAGCATGTTAGATACAATACTGCCCCTTCTGAGAGAGAGAGAGAATTGCACTGGGTTAAATCATAACCCGTCTTGCAACCTTGTACAAGCAAATAAGAGAACAAGAGGAACTCACCTAGACTTTTGTATTATGTAGCTGCATTAGTGGAGCTTGTGGTGGGGGGACTCCCACAGTTGGACAGTAAACAGGAATAGGCTTCTTTCAAATCCTGAAACATACCATATATTACACCCCTGGCCCAGTGAGGAGTGAAAAGCTGACTTGCTGGTTCGTTCTCTACTCCTGGAAAAAGGCAACTGTGGACAATCAAATTACAATTCAGCCCTGTGTAATTCAAATTGCACTGGCAGAAATTTCAAACACAAAAAGGTATAGAGAAATATTCAAATTAGTTACAGAAAGCTAACTTGCACATCCTGAATGAGTTAAAAACATGGTCCACAGATCTTACAAATTACATGGTGGCAATAAACTTGTAGCTGATAATATAATATGCATGAGCAAACTCAACAGTGTGCTCTTAAACCCATTCAGGATATGCAGCTGCAAAGATAACAAGAAGCTAAAAGATTTATCATAGTAATACAAAATACAGAAGAAAATAGACATGATTTAGAAAATGTAACCAGTGTGATTGATGCGTCTAAAGCACGGTAGCAAGATAAAAAAGAATTTGTAAGTGGAGACACATATAGTAGGTGGACCAAATAGCAAAGACGGCTGCAATAAAAGGAAACAAGGAAATAGGTGTAGCAAAATCATAGGCAAGCAAATAAAAACAAACTTAGAAACTCCTTTGGGGAAAAGAACAAAGTAAAAAAAAAAGTGCTATATCAGTGATAACAAAAGGAGAAGATAGATGTTTGGCACATGGGAGTCCAAACAGAAATATTAGATTGCTGCATATAGCCAACATGTTGAAAAATAATATAAATCCCAAGAGCTACTTATGTTGGAAATGTTATTTTGCAGGAATGTGAATGGGATCTAAATGCGTCTTCTACTGTAAAACTATTCAGGCAATTCCCGTGTCCTTCCTCAAACTTTTCTAGGGGGATTTCTATGTATTGCTTTACTTTCAGTGCAAACTGTTATTTGATCTTGATTCACATCAATATCATTATCCACAGGTACTTTATTCTGAATTTGTGTGCTATGAATCATCCAATATAACAGTCTTAAAATATCTTACAGATTTTACCAGGTTTCAAAAGCAAACCCACTTTTTAGAGAAACAGAAAATAAAAAGCTTGATAGATGAGCAAATTCCTAGGTGGACATTCTACAATAAAACAAGAGTAAAATGATCATCTTTTGTCTTAAGTCGTCATCATTTTATTTTTGTGGGGGAGGATGATGAGTTAGATGTAAAGATGTGAATGACTAAGGGTTAATTCAATGCCAACTGTAATCAACAAAACCCAGAAATTATTCAATTGATTTCAAAGTGTTTTGGATGGGGTATAACATGCTTATTGGAAAACGTAAGTGGAACTGAAATCACTTTGACCTCTTAAATAACATTTTTAAGAGCCATTAGCAGACTTAAAACCAATAAAAATAAGTAATTTGCAGGAAAAAAAGCTCTCTCATGCCCTAACCAATTACATGCAACGTGATGCATCATGAAAGTTTAGGGCTGATCGCAAAATGACAATTCCATTGCACAGCAACTTTCATCATTTCAAATATAATTTTGGATTCCATTAGGAAGAAACCAAATCCTTCAAAACATTCTTTTTTTTTGGAAAAGAAATGATGTTGAAATGTGCATTTTAGATCAGAAGTGGACTTTTGGGTTCAGGAACATATTAGCATGTTCCGAGTCCTACCTGGGCTCACAATGTAAGAAGTCAGTAATTAAAAATTGCCTAATAACTAAATACAAATGTGTTTTTACATGCATGTGTATGTCTAGTTGTATGCATATGTGCACACATGTGCATACACACACACACATTCTCTGGGTCATAGTGAGCCAGAGCCTATATGTTCCCTCAGAGAGAGAATTTCTATTTTCTATTGTATTTCCACAAGGACTTTATAGAACTACCTTATAACCTCTGGGTGACAAGAAAAAGAAACATCATTTTCTGCTGATTTTAGCTATAGGTTTTGCTGGGGCGGGGGGGTTAGGGGGGGACCACAAAATGCTTCTGATGGCTGTAGTCAATGAATATTGTAAGAAAATAAATATTTTCATCTTCCAAAAAGCTAAGGAGATGAGTAGCTGGTCTCAGAACCATACTGGAAATGCTTGGGGCAATGCAGAGGCCAAATTCCATTACCATCCAAAAACAGCTTGCTCTTTTTCAGGAGAACTTGTAATTTGACTGCATGTAAATGCCAAGATAGGCTTTCTACCAATGTCTTTTGCTAGCAAATCCCTTTTATAAACCATAAATAAAATTGCTTTGAGGCTCTTTAATCTAAAGAGCTGGACAGTCTTAAAAAGGTTTAAGGACTTTAGATTTAAAACTAAACCCTACCTCCCCTTAATGGAGTTGAGAACTAGAGAGAGAGATTTGCTTCACCAAATTTTGCTCTGGTTCTCTTTGGCATATATTTTAAAGACTCAGGTCTTTATTTTTTTGTCTCTGAAACCCATTCTGCATGGGGGTACACTGCATGGCTGTCAGCCTGCTGATGCTCAGGAAGCCCATCAGGTACTGGACTGCCCGCAGGCTGACAAGTTGAAAGGATGCTGTAAGAAGCATGGCATCAGGGGCCAGTACCTGATATTGCATTTCCCACAATGCCATTTCAGCATCTAAGCAGGTGAGAAGCCCAGCCTTACAGAACAAGTCCCTAATGCTGGGATCCTCACCTGCTTGCTGCATAATTGGGGTCTAGTGAATTTTATCCACGATCCTGAAAATCAGTCCTGCCATGCATGTATGGTATGACAGAATGCCTGATTTTTGAGATCCAGGGGAAAAAATGTGTTAAATCCAGATCTCTCAATTAAATTAGCACTTGTCAGGGACTTCAGAATCATTGACGGCTGAATGGGCCAAGGTCATGGAAAGTATGGATTTTACTAATTCCAGCAGAAAGCTATAAGCTCTCCTGTATCATTCTGGAAGTTTGGTCCCAATACAACATCAAACACCTTAAGTTACATTGCCAGACAGGTATTAAATAACTCAAAGAGCACATAAAGCTGTGGTGTATAGAGACAGTTGAATACAGCTCCCTGAGAATCATTCATTAGGTGGGCTTTTTCTTCACCCTTATCTGATCTATTTTCATAGGCTGAGACTGACTGCTGCTCTCAGACCAAAGCTGGTGCAGAGTGCATCCTTCTGGGCTTGCAAATCCACAGCAGTCTAAAAAGATTCAAGTGTCTAGTGGTGTGTTTCACTAATACTGATTTCTATGCTATAATATACATAGGGTTGTGCATTGCAAAGTAAATTATAGCTGGTATGAGTAGAACCTAAATGTTTCCCTTCTGAAGGGATAACATTTTGTTCCTCCATCATTAAAAAAGCTCTTGTTACATTGTAGTAATATTTTCACTTGTGAAGGTAGATTTATCACCCCTCCCATTTCTGGATTTTGCTACTTCAGGCTCATCCACGCAATCAACTGCACCAATAATTTCCAAAGGAGTCAATAAACATACAATGCTTTATCTGCACTTTTACCTCCTCCTGAAAGCATTTTGAGAGACGTTCTGAAAACTATGGTATATGAATCTGGAATGAGTAAGAAACGGAGCTAGCAAATCCCTTTAGCATTTCCTTGTAACATACTGGAAGAAGCCCTTTTCTGGACCAGTTTAGCAAGGTTCTAAAAATGATTTGCCTAACTTTAAACACGATATGTGTCCTATCAGCTTTAATGAGACATTTACTTAGTTAGAAATATATGGCATTTCACACTGCACTTTGAATAATTTCATTTAACAGTCTAAACATAAAATATATTCCTAAATATTTATTCTCTTCACCAGATGTGTCAGGATATGGGTTTTGAGGCATCTTGGGGCTCTTAATTGTAGTCCAAGAGAGAGGGTTTCATATATATATGGAATTATTTCTATCCAAATTTAAAAAAAAAAAATCACAGGACAAGAGAATTACACCACAGAAAGTACCTGCCTCCAAATTCCAGGTGATTTCTTTGGAGATTATGCTCGAGTACTGACTATTTGATAATTATATTACCAATTCTGTAGGTTATTTCAGCTACTTCTGCATTTAATACATTGCATATTAAATATTTAAGTGAACAGTATTTACTATATACACAGAAAACCAACATTTCTTCTGGAATTGCTACTTACATAGATTGTTTGTCATAATCCTTAAATGCACACAGTCTATACAGACTGCAAAATGAATACTTACTTGGCGGGGGGAGCCAAACTGATAATGTCCCTGGAAATTGCTTTGGGTCATACGAGGAAATTTAAATTTATCAGACCAACATCTAGGAAATAAGATACAGAGAAACTGAGTTATCTATAGACTGATAACCGCAATGGAAGAAATTATCAGTTGAATCTCAAAATGTGCATCAGACATTTCTTGTACAGTGAAAAAGCCTTAGGCTTTTCTAAATATGCTGATTTATTTTTATATCCCATGCTCCTCTAAGAGCCAGAGTTACATTCACACAGTGATTTTTTGGTTTATTGTTTTACTAGCTCAATAACCATTGCAGTAATGGAAATGACAGTGCTGAACTGGATATATGTCATGGAAAACTTTTTTCCATATGACCCATTCATAGTGCCCTCATTTTCACTGCTTCAATCTTATTGCTGGACAGTTTGGCATGCAATACACATAATCAAGTATAATACTGATCAGTTCACCAAGATTAAACCTGTTTTGAAGGATGGTCCTGTACTGAATGCAAAAGGCAGCCTAGTATCATATGATGTAGAAAATCAAGTATTTAATGCCTTGTTTCCTTCATGAATAATGTTGGCTACCAAATGACAGGGGAAGCTGGCAGCAAGGATAGAAGAGGAGATAAGCATCCCAGGATAAGGAAAGAAGAGGTTAGGAATTACTTAAAGAAGCTGGATATTTTCAAGTTGGTGGGACCAAACAGGATGCATGCTAGAGTACTGAAAGTATTGGCTGTAATAATTACAGAACCACTGGCTATCAGCTCTGAGACCTTGTGGAGGCTGCATGCAGTTAGAAAGGGGAACACAGTGCTCTTTAGAAAAGAAGATATGAGGAATTACATATCAGTCAGTCTGCCCTTAATACAAGCTAAGATTAGGGGACAGATAATCAAGGCGTCTACTTCTGGGAAACCAGGTGAAGAAAAAGGTGATTAGGAACAGCCAACATGAGTTCATCAAGAAAAATCTGATTTTCTTTTATGACGAGGTGATAGTCATGTGTGGATGGGTGCAAAGCAGTAGATGTGATAAAACTTGACTTTGTCATGGGAGACTCTGTCAAAGACCTTGCTATTCTCATTAACAAGTGAAGGAATAATAGACTAGAAGAAAGGACAGTGGATACACAACTAGTTGGATCATCACGCTCAATGGATAGATATCAATGGCTCAATATCTATTTGGGAGAAGGAATCAAGCTCCCCAGAGGCTTGTCCTAGGCTCACTATTGTTTAATACCTTCATTAATCATTTGGGGGTGGGACTGAGTGAACACTTATCAGATTTGCAGATATTTTGAATCCTCGCTCTCTCCTCCAGACTGAGCTAGATGAACCAGAGAAATGGCCTGAAATCAGTCAGATGAAATTCAATAAAGACAAGTGCAAAGTCTTGAAACTGAGATGGAAAAATCCAATGCACAGGCTGACCGGGGACGATTGGCTAAACTGCACTACTGCATGAAAGCACCTAAGGGTCATAGTGGACCATGATTTGAGTATGAACCAATGGTGTGCAAAAAAGGCCAACAGCATACTGGGCTGTATTAAAGCAAAGCACAAAGCAAAGGAAGCAATTCTCCCACTATATTTGGCACTGGTGTTTCTTCACCTGGTGTACCAATTTTGTATTTTGTGTGCAGCATATCCAATTTTGAGCCCATTTTTTCAAACATGTGGACAGATTGGAAAGAGTCTAGCCAAAGTGGATAAAAATGATTAGAAGTCTGGGAAACATGATTTATGCGGATAGACTGAAAAATTAGAATTATTTATATTTAAAGAGTAGGTTAGAGAGATATCACTGGAATGATTTAGTTGAGGATGATCCTGCCTTGATCAGGGGGCTGAATGAGATCGCCTCCTGAGATCCCTTCCAGGCTAATTTGCATGTGACCATCTTAGCGTGCGACAAAGATGCTTTAGTCAGGGATCATCCTGCTCCAATGGACCAGATGACCTACCACCGTCTCTTTCAACCTTAGCTTTTTATAATTATATGATAAGACCATATAATAAAGAATGAAAATATATATTTCACAGCCCTAGCAGAGCCTGCTAAGCTGTCAGCTCCTGCAGGCAACATATGCTCAACTGTAGCTACTGCCCCCGCTCTCCCTAAGGCAAAAAAACAGTGTTTGCCATGGGAGACTCCATCCGGAGGGGCCAATCTGCCACTTCAACCGCTTAGCTTTGGAAGTCTGCTGCTTCCTGGGAGCCCAAATCTGAGACATTGCAAACAAGATCCCTGAACTCCTCCAGGCCACTGACCACTACCCTATGCTGCTTATTCATGTGGACACAAATG
>JAGPOW010001918.1:8961219-9012008 GCA_030014935.1 Caiman crocodilus | reverse complement strand
AGTGGGGATTAAGGGGTTGGGGGCCCAGGTGGTGTTCTCATTGATCCTCCCAGTCTTGGGCTATGGGCTGAAGAGGGAGAGGAGGCTTGAGTTAGTGACCCAAAGACTGTGGCGCTGGTGTCATTAGGAAGGCTTTGGCTTCCATTACCACAGTTCACTCTTTGGTGAGAGAAGCAGTGAACTGCTGGGAAGGGATGGCCTCCACCTCTCTCTGTTGGAGAGGAGGATCTTTTCATCCAGGCTGGCTGACCTGCTCCACTGGACATTAAACTAAGCCCACCGGGGGATGGGAGGGACTGCTGCCACTGCTGGCTCATTGAGCAACCCTTGTAAAGCCAACAGGCCAAGGCAGTTAAGGGACCCCACCCCTGCCCCATCCCTGGAATGAGGTATAGGCAAGGCAAAGGCCCTCAAAGGGACACTTGTGTGCCTGTACACAAATGCCAGGAGCTTGGGGAATAAATAGGAGGAAGCTGTCCTCCTGCTTAACAAATAATTATGATGTCAGAGAGATAACGGAGACCTGGTAGGACTCTACCCACGACTGGGCCACAGGTCTAGATGGCTATACCCTGTACAGGAGAGATCAAGTGGACAAAAGGGGTGGGGGTGTAGCTTTCTCTGTCAAGAAAAGCTACACATCCCTGCAAGACAACACTGGTGCCCAGGGTGGATGACTAGAGACAATCAGAGCTAAAATCCATGTGGAACACAGCCCACGGGACACAATGGTGCGAATCTACTACAGACCCCCTACCCAGGATCCAGACCATGACCAGGAGTTTGCCAGGCAATTGGCTGAGGCTGCAAGCTCCTGGTGCATGGCTGTCATGGGAGACTTCAAGTCCCCAGACGTCTTGTGGGAAGAGCACTCGGCCAAATCTGAGCAGTCACAAAGCTTTCTCTCATGTGTGGATGAGCTCTGGAGGCAGGAAGTCTACGGGCCGATGAGAGGTAAAACGCTGCTCAACCTGGTACTGGCAATGGGGGACAACCTAATCAGCAACCTAACAATCAAAGGGAAGCTGGGTGACAGTGAACACAAGCTGATCATCTTCACCACCGCTATAAAGCTGGCAAGTCAGTCAGCAGTACAGAAGTCCTCGACTTCAGGAAAGCTGACTTCAGCAAACTAAGGAGGCTTGTGAGTGAGGCCCTAAAGGGCCACAACCCAAAGGGGATGGGAGTTCAGGATGAGTGGTTACTCCTCAGGGGAGCAATCCTGGATGCACAAACAAAGTCTATCCTGTCTTGGAGGAAAGGCAGCAAGAGGGCACAGCAGCCCCATTGGCTCTCCAGGGAACTAGCAGACCTCCTGCATCTAAAAAGAAAGGCTTCAAAGGATGAAGGACTGGATCCACCTCCAAGGAGGATTGCTCTGCACTAGTCTGGACCTGCAGGGAGCAAACCAGGAAAGCCAAGGCTCTGACAGATTTCCAACTAGCTACAAATATCGAGGACAATAAAAAGTCCTCTTTTAGATATGTGGGGAGCTGGAGGAAAAGCAAGGGAAATGTTGGACCCCTGCTAAACCAGATGGGACAACAAACAACCGACACCCAGGAAAAAGCAAACTTGCTAAATGGATATTTTGCATCAGTTTTTCACCAGTCCCATGGGATGCCCCTGCCCATTATGGGAAAGGGAGGCCCAGATGAGGGAGATTCCTTACCCTCCATCAATGCTGACCTCGTGGAGAAACACCTTGAGAGGCTGGAGACCTTCAAGTCAGCCAGCCCTGACAGCTTACACCCCAGGGTACACAAGGAGCCGGACAGCATCATAGCTCAGTCCCTGGCACAGATCTTCAATAATTCCTGGTGCTCTGGTGAAGTGCCAAAAGACTGGAAGAAGGCCAATGTGATGACTATTTTTAAGAAAGGGAGGAAAGTGGATCCAGCAAACTATAGGCCCATCAGCCTGACCTCTATCCCAGGGAAAGTCTTGGAAAAGATTATCAAAGAGGCCATTCTTAACAGAATGGCTGATGGCAATATCCTGAGGGGTAGCCTGCACAGGTTTATTGCATGCAAGTCTTGCTTGACCAATCTCATTTCCTTTTATGACCAGATGACCTATCACCTGGACAAGGGAAAAGAGATTGATGTCATATATCATGAATTTCAAAAAAGCCTTCAATCTGATTTCCCATGATCACCTCTTGGCAAAACTAGATAACTGTGGCCTCAGATCCACCATGATCCACTGGCTAGGGAACTGGCTCTGTGGTAGGACCCAGAGGGCGATAACTGATGGAAGTCAATTGTCGTGGTGTGCTGTGACCAGTGGGGTCCCTCAAGGCTCTGTCCTAGGGCCTATTTAAAATCTTCATTAATGATGTGGACATTGGTATCAGAAGTGGGCTGGCCAAATTCACCAGTGACACCAAACTCTGGAGTAAAGCATTCACACCTGAGGACAGGAGGGTGATCCAGGCTGACAGGCTCAGGAAATGGCCGGAAGAGAATCTGATGGTGTTCAACACCGAAAAGTGCAAGGTTCTCCATCTTGGTAGGAAAAACCTGCAGCATGCTTGTAGGCTTGGCAATGCTATGCTGGCTAGCACTATGGACAAAAGGGACTTGGGGGTCATAATTGACCACAAAATGTACGTAAGCCTTCAATGTGATGCTGCAGCTTGTGAAGTGAGCAAAACGCTGACTTGCATCCATAGATGCTTCTCAAGCAAATCTCAGAATGTCATACTCCCATTGTACTCAGCCTTGGTGAGGCTGCAGCTGGAGTACTGCGTCCAGTTTTGGGCTCCACAATTCAAAAAGGATGTGGGGAAACTTGAGAGTCCAGAGAAGAGCCACGCGCATGATCAAAGGTCAGGAAAACAGACCTCACAATGAGAGGCTGAGAGCCCTGGGGCTCTTTAGACTGGAAAAGCAAAGGCTCAGGGGTGATCTGGTGGTCACCTATCAGGGGTGCTCACCAAAATCTGGGGGAACATCTGTTCATCAAAGCACCCCAAGGGATAAACAGGTCAATGGTCACAAACTCCTCCATGACAATTCAGGCCAGACATAAGGAAGAACTTTGTTGCTGTTCAAGCTCCCAAGGTTTGGAATAGACTGCTGCCAAAGGTGGTTCAAGCACCTACTTTGAACGCCTTTAAGAGACATTCGGATGCTTATCTTGCTGGGATCTTATGATCCCCACTGACTTCCCGCCCCTGGGGCAGGGGCCTGGACTCTATGATCTTCCGAGGTCCCTTCCAGCCCTAGTGTCTATGAATCTATGAATTTTTAGAATATTTTGGTGCCATTTTGAGTGTTTTTATTTTATTATACATATTTTATTTATTGCATTATTTTACTTTAATTGTCTGTGGAGCATTCTGAATGAGTTGTTGGTAAAAAGAGAGATTTATAGTTAGTAAATAAATCATGCCATTAATTTTGAAGTAGAACTCATTAATTCTAATAGCAAATTCTGCTTAAAAACTAGCGGAACAATATGGCTCAATACCATTACTATTTATTACATGCCTAGGGCACAAAGGTCCCAAACCTGCAACCCAGTAAATGCTGACAGATTCCTGCATCCATTTGCAACACAGCTGAAATCAATAATATACAGCATGGCAGTTACCATATTCACTAGAGATTTGAGAGATTAACATTCTCAGCTACTCTGGAAGGAATCTCTCTCTGTTTTTTTGCTGACAAGACTGTAAAGAGCATTTAGATTAATTTCAATGAAATCATAACTTTTTTTTAAATCTTAAATTTCACAACACAGGAAAGCTATTTCCTGCCCACTCAGGGTAAGGAGTGGCATTTTAATGACTATGACTGTAACTGCTCCATCTTGTCATCACTTAATTTTCATTCCTACTATTCCTCTGACTTTTCCCCTTCCTTCTAATCTATTCCATCACACTTTGTTTCAGTATCCCTCTTCTTCATTTGTTTTCTTGCCAGCTGCTTATTACTTGTGCAGCATCCCATTCCACTCAAGTATTAAACCCTTCTTTATTAACCGTGTCCTTATTGATAGCATTTGGTTATGGCATGTTCCTACATTGTGCTGAGTTACTATTTCTACCTGAAGCAATTCCTATTAAATGTCATTCTTTTTTAAAGGTTCCCTAAAACAAGTAAATAAAAAGCCTGCTGATTGACCTAATTGGCTACTGTTAGATTGTCACTCAGCTCCACCTCCCACTGGCCATTAAGCTACAGGGCACCATTTCCAGCTAATTAATAGGCTCAATTACAGTGATTTTATGTGAACTTTCTTCCGCTGCATTACAGCCCAGCATAACACAGTGACAGACAAACAAGCAGTGTTCTAGGCAAATTAAGATCCCCAATTTAACTTATTTTACATAACACCTCTCAGTTATGGAGCTCTACTCAACATACAATTTGCCTTCATAGGACCAGAGCTGTGTAAGGATTAAACATAAGAATGTAGGATCTGGCCCACATATTTGTTTTTTCTGTCTCAGTGAACAAAGAAGAAATGAGGAGAGAAGCACAATGGCCAAACGTAAAAAAACACAAACAAAAAAATGAGCAGCCACATATCCTAAAGCATCATTATTACTGTTTTTCTTTTTGACCTTCATAGACATAAAAAGTAAATCTCTTGAAGTACTGATCTGCACACTAAAATGAAAAGTAAATTTAAGAGTGCATCTGAGATTTTGTGGATACCAGTTTAGTTGTAGTTTATGAATTCTGATCAAGAGTGAAGAATCTCTCTGATAACTGTGTCAGACTACAAACTGTTTTGAATGGAGGGTTTATGTTCTTTCTCTGTAGTCTACCTCCATGTTAGACTGAACCACTGAGAGATGGTGACACAGAGAAGAGAGAAGAGAGTGTCATTAAACTCTGAGAATTTTTCCATCATATTGAGGGTTTCTGGTCTCTTACACAAAAGCTGGCTTCCACCCAGGGTTAAGAAATCATTAAGACTGAAACAGTGGTGGGTATTTAACTAAAGTAATAGATGACTTAGTAATAGAGCATTTTGATTATTTGACAAAATTGATGGTAGGGTCACCTAACGAAGGGTTATAAAATATAAGGTTTCTGATGATCAGCCATGGAGGAGGCAGGAAAGTGGCAGGAAGAGAAGGTGGGTTAGAGAGAGGGCTGAAAACTGTGTTGGGATGGAGGGCAGGTGGAAAGAGAGAAAGAAGGCACACACACGAGAAAGCAAGCCTCTCTATAAATTTGGAGGAGAATTTATATGCAGTCAAGGAAGGTTTCTGGATTCATAGAGGATACCGAGCTACGTACAAAGCATGCTCACGAGTGATAAGGAAACTGGAAGAGGAAGATGTTTTTTGCCTTATATTGGTATATTTCTTGTAATAGTTAAAACTGAAGAGTGATTTTGTTTTTGAAACGTTCTCTTAAGGGCAACAGACTAGGAAACTTGTACCTAGTCAACATATCAGTGATTAAGTAGAGTCAGAAACATACATTATGTAGGCAAGTACATTAATTCTGCTGCAGCTCTTCTGTGTTTTGATGCGTTTTGAACTCACAGAAGTGAAATTGAAATGAAATGAAGGCAGTCGAAACGTTTCAAAACATTTTGAGTTTCAAAGGTTGGCTTTCTTGCAGCTGAAGAGAAACTAAGGAGAGGGAGGGGGAAGAGAGGGGAAGGACTGCTCTGATATTGACTGTGTAGCTACCCACTGACTGTGATCCTTCCCTGGTGTCCCTTCCAATCCCAGTGCTCTGGAGGAGGGACAGAAAAACGGCATAAAAAGCATTGTTTGAACTGAGCTTTCTCTGTGCCTTCACACTTACAAGGGACACAAACTTTGCTCTGAACAGTTCAAGGTGCAGTTTCCCAGAAACCCCACACCTATCTCCTTGAAACTTGGCAGACTTCATGGCCTCCGAAGGGGCTACCATTCCTACAAGTTTCATCTGAATCAGGTAAGAAATTACTAAGTTATAGGCAGTTTCATGCTTCCCCATTATAGCCTATGGGTGAACTGTCGAAACAGCAAAACAGTTTTGATGAGATAAAAAATAGAACAGCGGTTTCCAAAAAAACCAAACTCAAAACGAAGCACTGTCCTGTCAAAATGGCAAAATGGAAGTAAAAAAATGGTTCTGTTTTGCACAACGCTATTAAAAATTGTCCAGTTAGGGGTGGGATTGTGGGAAAAGTATAGCCCTGGGGCAGATGTGAGAGGTAGGCTTTCCAAACTCCATGCTGTGCTGCAAACCTGTGCAGGCATTCATGAGCTCAGATGAACCCATTTCTAGTTTGGATTAACCTTTTCTCGATCTAAATTAGTACACCTCCTGAGGTTCACTAACTCAGATTGGGTATACTATTTTTTGACCAAATTAAACCTTCTGAACACCTGCACAATTGGGCATTTAGATCTACCTAACTCTAGTATATACCCTTAGAGTAGTGCCTGGCTTATCAGAGGGAGTGCAAGCAGGAAGTTTCTTTGTGTGCTGTTCTCATTTCTTTGTGTCCATTCATTTGCAACTGCGAACAACCTGGCAGTATCCTTAGAATAGTTTAGTCCCTGTATTTTACACAAGTACATTTACTCCAGGAAAACATTATACAGAAAGAACAAAATACCAACAGCATTAGCCAGTTTGTTGCTTTTATCAAAGGCCAATACAGTCTACCTTTTTGTTTAGCTATTATTGTGCTATTTAGACATACCTTTGCTCATGTAGCTTTAGTCCGTGCTATCAGTGCACATTTTAAAACAACAGTTTTGCTGCACTGTCTAACTAAAAATGCAGCAGATCACTGTGCTTTCAAGTTTTGTAGGAAACAAAGCAGTGGGTCAAGGGTACGTCTGTATGAATGGATCATACATACCTTAATCTCAGCCGACAAACGTATTTGAAATGCTATTCCAATGCATTTGTAAGGATTACGCTGAAAGCATTTACTGTCAAGATGATAGCAGAAGGGGGAGGGGAACAGGTTTGCAGTCTAACAGCCAAGCAATTTTAATGAATTACACATTGATGAAGCACAATGTGGGTCAGAGAATGCACAAATACTACATTTGCAATCCAGTCCACTAGTAACACAGACTATTGCAGCAACCACTTCATCTTTGAAACCAAATCTTGTTTTACGCTTGGAAAATTAAATCACAATACCGGGTGGGTAATAGTATTAACAGCATGATTTGGCAAAATCTAGCTAATGGGCAAAGGGTATGTAAATATCTGGTATTAATCTGTTTATTAACTGATAATATGCCTGTAAAAGGTGAGTTTGTTCACTTCCAGTTAGTTAAGTCTAGATTCTGATACTCTTACTCACACAAAATAGAAGCCAGTCTCTTAAATTAAACTGCAAACTCTTTGAGCAGAGACCGTATCTTACTTTGTACTTTTAAACTACTCAGTCCAATAAGTTTCTGATCCTCTGGGCACACTTTGTTGTTTCTTGATAACATAAATCCAGCAGTTTTCTTTGCATTGTTCTGAAGAAATGTTCTGTTATATTTCAGCTTCTGTTGAAGGCAATGGAAAGGTTCGCACTGACTTAAATATCCATTGGATCAAACTCCTGGTAAACTGATATAATCCAATAAATTCAATTACGGGAGAATCCAGCACTACTTTTTACAAATAATACTACTGTTGAACACAGAATGAAATAGTCTCTAAAAACACTTCAGATTTCAATTTTTAAGCTTTTATACCAAGATGGGCAACATAGTTTCTGACGTCTTGTAGACATTTTGTACCAGACTATCTTAGGAACTATCAAACATTTTATCTTTAGCATAGTTACTAATTCATATATTCTTAGCCTAACAAAAATATAGGCCTACTGCTGTATAAGGGAAAAGCCAAGCACCTAAGGTTTTAATTAAATGATCACTTATTTCAGTAATTCCCATGCACAAGTATATGTAGTTATCTATCCAATGTCTTCAATTGCATAAAAGACCAATTTGAATCAGTTATGCATGTGATAGGACGAACGTATTAAAAAATAAAAGTACCTGGAAAATAAGATCAGAGATGGGCACCACATACCTTTCAATTATACTTTTAATATTATTATTTTTTAAATTAATACACAATAATTAAAAATTTCTATTTTAATACCCATCACTTTGACAAAACAGACCACTTAGATCATGTTATTTTATGATAGCTTTGCTTCTAAAATGTCAGAGAAGGAAAAAAGAAAAGAAAAGCAGAAACTAAAATGAAGGAACTAGGAAATGTGTAAGGAACCTGAAGAAAATATTTATGAGAGAAAATATTTAAAAGAGAGTAAACACCCCATCTATCCACAAGATATACTGTGCATACAGCCTGACTAAAATATTAACACGCTGAACCTAAAGTTATTCCCCTAAACAAGTGACTGGATTTCCAAAGTTGTCCATTTGTAGCAACAGAAATGGTGACTACATTGCATAATTGAAAAAGCCTGATCCAAATACCAACAAAGACAATAAAAGCCTAAGACTGCATTCAGTGGGCTATGGATCAAACAAAATCAGTATCAAAATTAGAGTGTTATCGTAATCATGATGATAATGGGGGACTTCGGTTACTCTGACATCTGCTGGCAGGGCAGCATAACAGTGAACCAGCATTCAGAAACTTTTTGGAGAGTGTTGGGGCAACTTTGTGGTGCAAATGTTGGAGAAGCCAACTAGGGGCCATCCTCTTCTTGACCTGGTGCTTACAAACAGGGGAGAATTGGTGGGAAATTTAGAAGTGAATGGCAACTTGGGCAGCAGCAACTGTGAGATGATTGAATTCAGGATCCTCAGGCAAGGAAGGAAGGAGAACAGCAGAGTAAGGACCTTGGACTTCAGAAAAGCAAACTTTGACTCATTCAGGGAACTCATGAGCAGCATCTGAGGGGGAAAGGAATCCAGGAGATCTGGTGGTATTTTAAATAAGCCTTAACAAGTGCACAGAAATGAATCATCCTGATGTGCAGGAAGATAAGTAAGTATGGCAGACCAGCATGGTTTAGCAGGGAACTCTTCAGTGAGCAAAAATGCACAAAAGAAAGTTTGCAAGAAGTGGAACCTTGGAAAACAACTAGAGAAGAGTATAAGAGAATACTCCATCATACAGGGATGAAATCAGTAAGGTCAAAGCTCATCTAGAGTTGCAGCTAGTAAGGGACATTAAAAGATTTCAAACAAATGTGTCAGCAACAAAAGGAAGGTCAGAGAAAGTGTGGGTCACTTTCCCCCACTCTGAAAGTGGGGGAGGCAAATCTAATGGAAAAGGTTGAAGTACTCAATGCCTTTTGTACCTCAGTTTTCACAGGCAAGGTCAGCTACCAGACTACAGCATCCAGCAACACTATTTGGCAGGGGTGGTGAGCATCTTGCAGTGGTAAAAGAACAGGTTAGGGACTATTTAGAAAAGTGGGATATGTACAAGTCTGTGGGGCCGGACGGAATGCACCTGACGGTGATGAGGGAGTTGTCTGTTTGGATTGCAGAGCTGCTAACCATTACTTTGAAAACTTGTGGTAATTATGAAAGGTCCTGGATGACTAGAAAAGGGTAAGTATACTGCTCATCTTTAAGAAAGGGAAGAAAGAGGATTCAGAGAACAAAAAACTGGTGAGCTTCATTTCAGTCCCTGGAAAAATCATGGAGCAGGTCCTCAAGAAAATCCTTTCTAAGCACCTTGAGGAGAAGCAGCTGATTAGAAATACTCATGAATTCACCAAGGGCAACTCATACTTGACCAACCTGATTTTCTTTCTTCATCTCTCTCCTAGAGGTAAATATCTGTTCTCCCGCAGGTTGGTTGATCTCCTCCAAAGAGCTTTAAACTAGGTTCAACGGTGGATGGGGAACCAGTGGTTGATGAGAGCCCAGGGTTGGAAAGCCACAAATAAGGCACCAGACCCTAACCAGGTAAGTACTAAGGGGAACATATGCCATCAAGGCAAAGGGACATGAAAAGCACCCACTGGGGGACTAAAATGTCTTTACACAAACAGCAGGAGTATAGGGAACAAGCATAAGGAACTCCTACTTGCTAGCACACAGTATGACCTAGTCGGCTTAACCAAAACATGGTGGGATTCTACGCATGACTGGGAGGTAGGCATTGAAAGGTACAGATTGTACAGATGAAATGGGGGGAAGACAGGGGTGTAGCTCTCTATGTTAAGGAACAATACACATCTTCCATCATCAAGGCAGGAGTGGAGGAGGGGAATACTGAGACATTGTGGGTCAGGATCCAGGATGGGTAAGGGGAAAAGGACTTAGTAGTGGGAGTCTACTACAGACCTCCTCAACAGGATGATGAGCTAGATGAGGTACTCTCCAAGCAGCTTTCAGATCAGATGCCATACAGGTGAGGGAGGCAGTAGCCATGGGGGACCTAAATTACCCAAACATCAGCTGGGAGGAACAGGCAGCCAAAACAAGCCTCTCAAGGAGGTTCTTATACTGTGCGCAGGACCTCCACCAACCCAGATGGTGTCCATTCCCACCATGGGTAGAGCCTTACTAGACCTAGTCTTAGCAACAGGAGATGATCTCATGGGGGACCTGTGGGTACACAGTAACCTGGGGGATAGTGACCACCACTTGGTAGAGTTCACTATCCAGTGAAGGGCGAGTAAAATATCCAGTAATGCTAAAGTTTTAGATGTCAGAAGGGCCAACTTTAGTAAACTTAGGAACCCAGTTAGTGAGGTGGTCAAACTCAATAGCATCGGGCTAATCGGGGTCCAAGAAGATTAGAAGTTTCTCAAGGGAGTGATCCTTGGGGCACAAAAGGAGTCTATCCCCTTAAGCAGGAAAAGGGCTAAGGGGATAAAAAAGCCCCCTTGGCTTAACAGGGAGCTTAAGGAAAGACTGGGGGCAAAGAAAGAGATGTAGAGGCAGTGGAAGCAGGGGGCAGCCACCAAGGAGGCATACACAACCCTGGTGCACTATTGCAAGGAGTCAATTAGGCACGACTGGAGCTTAGGCTGGCTACAACAATCAAGGACAATAAAAATTCCTTCTACAGATACATAGTGAGCAAAAAGAAGGCACAGAGTAGCATAGGACCCCTGCAGGACAAATCAGGTCAGTTGGACCAGACAGTTGACAGAGAGGCAGAGCCCTTCAATGAGTTCTTTGCTTCAGTATTCCTTCATACTGACCAAGACAATCCCCCCCACTTTGAGCATAGACAGATGACCAAAAAGCACCAGACCACCAAAGGTTAGTGTTGACTTAGTTAAAGAGCACTTGGAAGGGCTGATTGGGTACAAGTCAGGCAACCTGGATGACCTCCATCCACAGGTGCTGAAGGAATTTGCCACTGGCACAGCTGTTTGAACTCTCATGGTGCTCCAGACAGGTCCTGGAGGACTGAAAAAAGGCCAACATGGTGCCCATTTTTAAGAAAGGGAGAAGGGAGGAGCCAGGTAACTTTAAGCTGGTCAGTCTTACTTCTTTCTCTGGGAAGATACTAGAAAAAAAAAATCAAAGAGCATATTTCTGAAAGCCCAGCAGGGGAAATGATGCTGAAAGGAAACCACCATGGGTTTGTCACAGGTAGATCCTGCCTGACAAACCTTATAGCCTTTTATGATCAGGTCACACACTACCTTGACACAGGAATGAAGGCTGATGTCATCTACCTGGATTTTAGGAAGGCCTGGACAGTTTCACATCCTGTTCTCATAGGGAAGCTAACAGGCTGTGAAGTGGATGCCTAGACAATCAGGTGGGTGGTTAACTGGCTTTGTTAACCTCTCAGCTCAGAGGCTGAGAGAGATCTTGGAGTCATAGTCTTGGACTCCAAGATGAATGTAAGCCGGCGGTGTAAGGAGGCCATCAACAAAGCTAATTGCACCGTGTCATGTATTAGCAGATGCATGACCAAGAGATTAAAGGAGGTGCTGCTCCCCCTCTATGTGGCATTGGTCAGGCTGCAGTTGGAGTACTGTGTCCAGTTTTCGGTGCTGCACTTCAGGAGGGACATGGAGGATCTGGAGAGGGTTCAGAGGAGGGCCACTCGCATGATTAGCGGCCTCCGTGAAAGACCCTATGAGGAGAGGTTGAGAGATCTGGATGTCTTCAGTCTATACAAAAAGACGGTTGAGGGGTGACCTTGTAACCACCTAGAAATTTATCAGGGGAAGACAGAAGGGAATTGAGGATGCGCTGTTTACCAGAGCACCCCAGAGAGTAACCAAGAATTATGGGTGCAAACTAGTGGAGAGTCAATTTAAGTTAGACATTAGGAAGACATTTTTTACAATAAGAGTGACCAGAGTCTGGAATGGGCTTTCAAGACAGGTGGTATTATCACCTAACTTGGAGGTCTTCAAGAGGAGGCTTGACAATCACTTGACTGGGATCATCTGACTTTGGTCCTCTTTCCTGCCAGGGGTAGGGGGGTCACACACAATGATCCATTGAGTCTCTTCTGACTCTATAATCTATGAATCTATGAGATGACTGGCTCTGTGAATATGGGGAGAGCATTGGATGCAATTGATATTCCTCGACTTTAGCAAGAATTTTGATATTGTCTTCTACAACATTCTTGCAAGCAAGCCAAGTAAGTTTGGGTTGGATGGAGGGACAGGAAGATGGATGGAGACTGGCTGGATCATTGAACTCAAAGGGTAGTAATCAATGGCTTGATGTCTAGATGCCAGCCAATATCAAGTGGGGTGCCCCAGGGGTTGGTCTTGGGGACAGTTTTGTTCAGTATCTTCATCAATGATCTGAAAGATGGGATGGAGTGAACCCTCAGCAAGTTTGCAGATGACATCAAGCTGGGTGGAAGATGAGGAGGGGGAGAGTTATACATAGGATTCAGAGAAACCTAGAAAAATTGGAGGATTGGACAAAAATAAATCTCATGAAGTTTAATAAGAACAAGTGCAAAATCTTGAACTTAGAATAGAACAGTCCCATGCACTGGTACAGACTGGAGAGTGAATGGCTAAGCAGCAGCTATGCAGTAAAGACCTGGGGGTCAATGAGCCAACAGTGTGCATTTGAACTGCATTAGTAGCAGATTAGTAGCAGCACTGCCAGCAGACTGAGGGAAGTGATCATTTCTATTTAGCACTAGTGAGGTCAAATCTGGAGTACTGTGTCCAGTTTGGGGCCTCCAGTACAGAAAGGATGTGGACAAATTAGACACAACCCATCAGAGGTCAATGAACAGGGCTAGAGGACTGGGACATTACTTATGAGGATAACTTGAGGGAACTGGGTTTATTTAATCTGCAGAAGGCCAGGAGGGGATTTAACAACATCCTTCAGGCTGGTTATGAGGAAGATGGAGCTGGACAGTTCTCAGTGGTGGCAGATGACAGAACAAAGACCAATGGTCTCAAGTTGCAGCAGGGAAAGTTTAGGTTAGATATTAGAAAACATTTCCTCGCTAGGAGGGTAGCAAAATGCTGGGAAAAGTTACCCAGAGAGATTGTGGAATCTCCATCCTTGGAGATTTTTAAGACCTGGGTAGACAAAGCCTTGGCTGGGATGATATATTTGGGGTTGGTCCTGCTTTGAGCAGAGTGTTGGATTAGATTACCTTCTGAGGTCCCTTCCCACCCTAATTTTCTATCATTCTTTGGTTTCTATGATTCAGGAAGCATAAGAAAAAGAAAGATTTTTCTGTGATATCTTTTTATTGGAGCAAGTGTATATTTGGGAAAGCGGTTGAACCAGTTTTTGGCATGAAGTGCCCTTCCTCCGGTCCACTTGCCTCTCTTTTAGTTCCCAGATAATCCTGGCTATAACACCATTCAGATCATGTGCCTGAAGAAGGGCACTCACTGCCCAAATGTTTGTCCAACAACTTGTCTACCTGTACAAATGTTCCAGTAAAAGATATCAGAAAAGCCCTTGCCTCGCTTACACAAAATGAGGCCAATCTTATGTTATATATTAATTATATCACATGGCTTTCATACACAAATATTTGCATCTGTGATGCAAAGCCATCATTGATGAGGATGATGCACACATGAGTAGAAGAATAGAAAGAACAATTTTAATTTCTAGCTCTAATACAAACACAGGGAACATGTCAATATTTGCCAAATGAAAATGCATTGCAATAAGTGAGAAACCCATGCTTTCAAGCATCTAAAAGGATCTTGCCAAGGAGAAAATAGAAGAGAAATAAAAATAGCATTACCACATTAAATACTGACAGAATTTAATGGATGCTGTTTCATTCAGCATTCGCTTAAAAATGACTAATTCTCTAAAATACAACGATCAGGAAACCTCAGCAAAAATGGCATGTGTAAATGAAAAGCAAGCACATGCACAGACATATAATTCTTTGTTATAACTTTTTTTTAAAGGATCACAGGATATTTATTTTACATCCTGAGCATGATGTAATGCTGATTATAGAAGGCTTGTAAGACGAACAACAATACAGAAGACCAGGAAAGAGTACCTGTATTTGTAAACCTTACATTCTCATATTTATCTTGATTCTTTAGAAACCCAAATATCCTCGAGATGCACCAAATGCATCCATATTTCTCCAGAGGCCTGTGATAACTTGTTAAATTGTCACAGATAGATGCTATTCATTTTTCCCACTCTGAGCTTTCAGACAGGTAATGTTGCTACTGTGTGATTCTAATAGCTCTGAGTCCAGTCAGTTCTTTGTAGCTTAACTTTTTCTTCTTTGCCATTCATCCCATTTCCGATTTCTCCTCTTTCATTTACCGAGTAACTCTTACTCGGCCTTTTTCATCCGGTCATGACTTTCCTGGTGTCTTCTATCCAAGACGTGTTAATCTAATCCTTCATGAGACTGATGGTTCAGAATGATAGCTTTCTTTTAAAATCTCATTTATCATGTTCCAACATAGCAGTATTACTTGATTGCAGTAAGGATTCAAATTTTCACCTTACTCTTAAAATGACCCGTTATGAACCTCTTACTTCTTCAACACTATGCAAAGAGAAATAATTATAAAATGAAGTTATTTCTCTTAATACTGGTAATTTGTCATCTGCTGAGGTTTTTATGTACAATGAGATTCTTCCTAGGCCATTAACTTGATACTATTTACAACAGCTTTACTGTGTCTCCTAGCAATTTTTCTGTAACATAATGCAGATGCTAATGGTTAAAATAAAGTCTATATACAATCATTTTTCTTCACATGCAAAATGACTGTGAAGTGTTTTTCAAGTTCCTCTACAAGTTATGACTTCTTTCTTACAAATTATACTTCAGTTCTTATAGCAATCATTCTAGTCCCAATTAAGATGGTGACAACTTTGTGGACAAGTTCTTTAAGACATAATGCATCAGGCCAGAGATACATGGGGACTGCCTATGGGAGAGGTTTTGGAGACATTATACTTGAGCTAAGTGCCCTGCCTTTCAGCAAGTTTCAGAAAGTAAACACAACAACATTTGCTATGTGTTATATTCTCAGATTCCCTAATGAAAACACACATGGTGCCTATAAGAGAATATTATTGATATCAGCTGCTCTCTACACTTTCCCCTCACCTCATCTCCCAGAGACAGAGAACTAAACATAAACATTTTTCATCATGTCTTGGTCCAGAAAGAAGTATGAAATGAATTTGCTAATTTATTTATTGCTTCCCTTTAAGAAAAGATGTAGGGCCCTTTCATTAGAGTGTTCTTAAATCTCACCACATACTGCAGCAGATTAAAAGTTAAACTGAGTACTACAGGCTAACACATGAAAGAGGTTAATATTAATCATACATACCGATACCATTACCAAAAAATAATGTTATAAGGCTCAGAAAGATTGAACATCTTATCTTTAATCACAGAGGAATTGTAAATATTTTCTGTATGACAGGTGTTTAAAATCCCAATACCATCAGGACACTTTTCTGGCCACTACACAACCATATTGGTTAGGGACAGACATTGTACATAAAGCACTTGAAGTGGTCAGAAACTGGTTTAAACTTGTAACAGAACAGATGTTTGGTGCACATAAAACAGTTTCAAAATGACTGAAACTGGTTTGACATAAAACTGGTTGAATGCAGTACCAGACTTACCTGATTTGGGTCAAATCGGTTTAGGCAGTGTCTGTCCCAGATCCCTTGCTGATTTAAGATAAACCAGACACTTCCAGCATCCCAGCATGCTCTCTGGGCTGGGTGGGGCTCTCTGCTCCAAAGTAGGGATGGTCCCTCCCCTCTGCTGCCTGGCTGCAGTTCTGGTAGGGACGGCAGACTACTCACCCTCTCCCCCTCACCACTGCCTGCCAAGCAGGAATTCCCCCCTCCTCTCTGCCTTGCAGAGCGATGTCTGTGTATTAGTTGGCAGACCACATGCTGAATATGGTCTGTGCTGAATCAATGAACAGGTAGCTGGTAATGTCCCACTGTTGTTTTCTTACAGGGGTGATAAACACTTTGTTAGAGGTGGTAAATGTTGTTATCAATTCCCTGCTGAGTTAACTGGAGTATCTTGCTGGACCCTGGCCACTCCCAACCCCTCCCCTTAGCTTAGGGCTGTGCAAGGGAAGGGAGAATGGCTCTAGTGCCCCCCTACTCCGGCTTCTAGCTTGAGCTACTGCAGGCATGTGCCTGCATTTTTGGGATGTCTGTCTGGTTACAAAACTGATTTAGCCTAGACAGGTTACACTAACCTGCAAAAATTGAATGAATTCAGTTTCAGGCTTCTTTAATGTCTGTCCCTAGCCACTAAGAGCAGGGACTATCTGAAGAGATGATAAAGATAGAGAATGGAAGGGCAAAGAGAAGCAGAGTGGTGAAATGACTTGCCCCAAGTATGTTGTGGCAGAAATGAAAGGACAGTCTTTTGAACTGCATGGGACCTTCCATGTCCTGGCAAATTACCAATATGTTCCTTCATTAGGAAAAAAGAGACCTCTTCTTCCTAATGAAAGCCATAAATTTTATCTGCTGCTTGCTGTTACCTTATCTGTCACTGTCTTCAATATGTTCCTATGAAAACCACTTGTACTGTCAACAATTCTGTTTATCCTTAATAAAAAGTTAGTTATGATATTGTATTTGAGCCAAAGTACCAGGAAAGAATTTTAAAAAGATAATTCTTTCTTAATCCTGGTATTACAACTAGGGCTTTTCTTTACCTTTTATTTAGTCAGTGCCCTTAAAGTTACTAAATTTGTCCAATTAAAATAAATAAATTAAAAATCAATGTAACTGAGTAAAATTTGGGCAATACCAAGATTTCAAAATAGGGAGTCCTCTGTGCAGGGGAACACTAATAATTTGTAGGTACAATCTGAGGGGAAATCTGTACAACCATCTTCCTAATGCTACAACAACTGTATCTATAATATAGTTAGTAAAAGTTGTATCACTCAATGATCCATGTTGCTTTATGTTGGCTGATATCAATTCAAAGATGGGGAACTGGATGCCTGCACCAACTGTGTCTGGGAACTGACACCTCTAGCTGTCTTGAAAATGAAGATAACTACCTTGTAAAACCTTGTGGCTGAAGTGTTTTTACCATTGTATAGTTAAAAGTCCACAAACAATACAAACCAGAACAACTCAGAAATTTTGTATTTGACCTTTCTGGTTGGACTTCTTTTTTCCTAAAAAGACATTTTGTACAAATAAATTACCACCAAAATTTCGGAGGTTAAGCTAGCTGTGTAAACATGCCTCAGTAGTGTGGTAAGCTTCAAGGAAAAAAATCCATATAGAATCAAGATTAGGAGTAGCCTTTTTGCCTGATGTTTCTACTGATATATTAAGAAGAGACTACAGTTCACTTGAATTATCTAACCTCTGGGCAAACACAGGGTGCATCTAGATGAGATGTTTACTGTGCATTAGCATAGTTTACTGTTCAGTAAGCATGTGCGTCTACACTTGCACCCTCTACAGTACAGTAAAACTCACTAATCATGAGTAAATTTTCTGCCTGCAAATGCAAATAGCAAGTTTAATTGCAATTAGTTACTGCACAATAGCATGTGTCACCCGGTCATGAGATTGCTCCTTGACCCTGGGAGCTGCCTCCTGCCAGGGGGGACTCACCACCAGAGCCCAGGCAGGGACTTTGTTCCCCTGCCCTGGTAACAGGGAGCTCTAAGCCCCCCTGCTCCAAAATCGCAGTTGGGGCTGGGAGGTGGGATGATCCTTATCTCCCAACCCCCACTTCACTATCACAACTCTGGAGCTGGCCCTGGAAGATAAGGATCTCCCAATGCCAGACCTGCAGCCATGGAACCGGTGTTGGGAGTTCCCTGCTGACTGGGACAAGGGAGCCTATTTTCTGGGGGGCAAGAGCAATGTCTCAGCTCCAGAGAGGAGACAGCTATTTCCTGGCCCGATGCTCCCTGCCAGCCCCTGGGCAAGCACCCAGGGAGAGCCTAGAGTTCCCCCTGGTGGCAACAGGGGCCCATTGCAGGGTCCAGGAAGTGGGTGCAGTTTGCTGCCATTAGCAGCAAATCTGCTCCTGGTTCCCTGCACATGTAGTCATAAGCAACACGTAGAGGGGGTATGTGCTCCCCCCCCACACGAGAGCACTGTTATCCCTCTTGACACTGAGTGCTCTGGCTGGTAGTGAGGCATATAGAGTGCTATTGCCCCCCCTACTGGGGAAATTTGCTCTACTGGTGCTCAGCAACTGTCCATTGCCCCACCCCACCCCCATCACTGGTTGGCCACTGAGAGACACTCACTGGTCATGCCCCACTGATGCCACCTTCAGCCTAAGGAGGCACCAGTTGCCAATACATTTGCATGCCTGTCCAGGAGCATTTACTCATGACTAAACTGCTCCCAGGTCTAATGCATGGGTAGACACACCCACAGTGTATCAACTGATTTACTCAAGAATTAAACCAGCCTGACTGATATGGATAGTTTTATACCATTTACATTTCTAACAGGTTAGTTTACATAGAGTATTTTATATATATGGTCAAATTAAACTACTGCAATAGCTTTCCTTGACATCTAAAATCTATACCAGTATTTAGTTCTCATATCATCTGAAGTTTTGCATACATACAAACCACCAAAGGAACTTAAATGCCAACTTTTTTTCCCCAAAATATATTAAGATTTTTTTGTATTTAAGTAAAACGAGGGTTCTCAATCCCCAGGCTGCAGCCCGGTGCTAGGCCGTGACAGTTCACCTACAGGTCCACAGCACAGCCAACTGCTGGACCTGAAGTGGCCATGGACCATCAAACCACAGCCTCCCCAGAGCTGGGTAGAAAAACGGCAGCTGCTTCTGCAGGCTCACAGCTCCTTCTGCAGAGCCCACAGTGGTACAGGGCTTGGCCAACCTTCCTGATCTGGGGTTGGAAGTACTCTTAACTGTCTTCCAGGCAAAAATTCTGGCCGTGGTAGACTATGGCTGCTGTGCCACAGTTTGATGGGCCATGGAATAAAACCTTTGGGAAACCCTGAAGTGGAGTTTATTTTAGCCACTTAGATTAACAGGATTCATCATGTTGTTTTAAAATAATGAAAGAAACCATGCCTCAGGCAGGTAGAAACAAGAAAGTTATTTTTGTATTCAGAGATGGATTAGTAGTTCTGTGGCCATTTTACCCTTTAAGTGAACTATTATGGAATTTCCCTCTCCCCAGAAAAACCTTTAGAAACAGAAGGATCTCTGACCAGATGCCTTCACTATTTTTTTTCTTTTTTTAATAAAACATGCTTTGAGTTGTGAAGTCTTCTATCCATATAAAATACAGTCGTTCCTGCTTCCAGTAGCTAAACTATGGTGACACTTCTCCCTGTTCTCACAATTCCTAAAATAATTGTGGCCATAGAATCTACAAATCCTTTCCATCTTTCCATCTGTGTACTTAAGGAACAGAAATCATACTCAGTAATTTTCACTGTGAAAGAACAGAAAAATGCAGTTGGCCAAGGATCAGCTTCAAGGACTTGTTTCAACTGACTTTTGGACACCTGGAAAAGATTGTTTCACACAACTTTTCAGAAGAACTTTAACTAACCTTGTCTTTAGAAAATAAAAGCAGCAGCAACCTATTGCCAGCTATGAACTAGGCTGTGTACAGACATTCAGGGAAGTTAAGGGGAAATTAGATCACATTAAAAATAGCCACCCAATCTAAGGTAGGTTGGGATGGGAGGACAAAGGGGTTAGAAGGCACTGGAGGGGTGGACAAAGTCTCAAAGGAGATCGGGGGAGCAGGCGGAGGGTTTGGTGGGACTGGGGAGTTTGCAGGGTCTACAAGGGATTTTAGGGAGATGGGGGTGCTCTCCCCCAGTCCTTGGGACCAGGAGCTATTTTTAGCCTCTGACCCTTCCTCACCCCCAAACAAACCACCCCCTGGTGAACCAATACTCCTATCTCCTCCACCCCCATTTACTTCCTCAGTTCAAGGTATCAGCAAATGCTGATAAAATTGGCATAGGGAGCAGCTTATGGAATGGGTGGGGTGGTACACTGAACAATATTATTATACTGCAGATCTAAATATCTGTGATTCTGGCTTCTCTGAACGTATCTAGTCCATAGATCTACTTTTCTGATGGACCAGGGATTAAGCAAAGGGGAAATAAATGGTTTTGTTCCTGTTTAACCAGTAAAGCTACTCCACACATTGCATTACTTGGTAATCTGCCTCTCTTTGTTGTGCTGACAAAGATGAATTAAGGGAATCTTTATTCAGGGATCCCAAAAAGTCATCATGTCTGATGCTTCATGAGATACTGGTGCAGCACACTATGGCATAGATTTCCTAAAGATGGAAACAAACTCCTATGTTAAATGAATTTTTTTGATGCTCAAAGAATGGAGGTTGTAAAACATTCATGCAGTAAAAATTAAAAGAGAAAAATGAAATGCACCTTAAAGTTCAAAATACTCTCAAATGTTGTGAATATCAATTAATTTCTTTGAGAAGTATGGTAAGAATAAAAAATGTAATGCATTCATAAGGTACCAGTTTAGCTAAGTACTAAAACATGTATATTGTCTTACTGAAGTCAGTGCAAGTACCTGCATGTTAACCTTCACATGCCCACATTTATGTATGTTGCAAAGCAAGACAGGTGACTATACATGAAAAACAAAGGAATAACACAAAGTATTAAAGTTCAATGCAATCATTTGTTTTGTTATTTCCCAACTCTATCTTTCAGACATAGGATGGTGTCTACTCCCACTTACAGTTGCATATATCTTAAATAAGGACTTCACTTTCTTACCTGCCTGCATAATATGGCACATGTTGCATTATCCAGCACCTTAGAAACCAGCATGCTCCATTAACTGTCATGCCAGTCAATGCGGCAAAAGCAAAACCAGAAGTGCCTCCCGTGGCACTTCTAGTTTCTATGAGCACCCACAGCCCAGACAAAGCAGCCTGAACTGCTGAGCCCCAACGGCCCGGGGCATAGCAGCCTGCATGGACCCCCCACTCTGTCCCCTGGCACACTGAATCCAGGGAGGAGTGGCAGCGCCTTTTCGGGCCTCTCAGGTAACTGGCGTATTTGGTTATCCAGCATCGCCCATTCCTCATGGGTGCTGGATAACAATTTTTTATGCTGTACTCAACTTATTGTTATTATAATTTAGTATGAATTTTGCCATGACTTCCATAGGACATCTAATTACTATATTATGTTCAGCAGGTAAAATAACTCCTTTATAATTCATATTAATAACAACATCTTTATTTTTAGGGGAATAGCTAAAGATAGAAAAAGCTCCCTGCAGCTACAGCCAAGCCTTCTTAAAAGAAAAAAGACATCATATGTCTGACATTCAATGATGGCCACAAACCTTAGAGCTATAAACCAAATAGGAAAAACCATTGCTCAGATTTCTTTTTGATTTATAGTTAAAGCAATTTATAGCGGCACTAGGCAGAGGGAGATCCAGACAACTGAACACATTGAAAAGTGAGTTCAACTACAAAACAAAGCAGTTTGCAGCAGTTTACACAACACCTCTCAGTAAGCAAACATGCTTGTTGTCCAGACAATGTTTCAAATGGTGATGAGTAAGCCAGCTCAGAAAAAAATATTATGTTTCCAAACGAACTGAATTTCAACTGTGTGTATTTTAAAGATGAATACATTTGGGTAACTCTTAATGAATACATTAAAGGCTCACACAATCTTTGTTCTGCATAAAACAAATCTTATTAATATTTATTCTTTAAAATGCCATATCTTTTTCATACATAACTTTTTAGCATTGTGTTCATGCTCCAAAAAAGGATTATAGCCCCCATAGAGAGATGTTGTATGTATATAATATCAAAGACAGTACTGCATAGGTGCCAACTTCATTTTTTGCCGGTGGGTGCTTGCAGATTAAGCTCCCCTGGGCTTTAATATTAACTCTGTGCTTTCCCATGCCAAGCCCCATACATGTTCAGAAGAAGCAGCACGTTACTTCAACCCAGTTCTGCAGCATCTGTAAAGATTGAGCGCTGGAGTGGGAGTTTTGGGGGGCTTTTATCTAATAGTTGATTGAATACTCTTTAGGTAAAAGCATCAAAAAGCCCTGCTGAAGTGGCTGAACTTAACAGACGCTGCAGACTCGGTCAAAGTAACGCACTGCTTCTTCCAGTAAAATACTTTATTTTACTTGGGGGGGGGGGGGTTAACATCTACAAGCGTGTCTCTATGGGTGCTGAACACCTGCCTATTTTTTTTTCCAGTCGGCACTTGTAGGTCCTATACACCCATAAATTGTAGGGGGCAGAACTAAACGCAGAAGCGCTGTCAGTTACAGGACCAGGAATGCAACAAACTAAACTATTATTAGGAAATAGCAGATTATCTGTTATAGCCCTATGTAGTTAGTCTGCTTAGAAATTCAGTTTAAAAGTGTTTATATAAATGTATTACTAATTTTTAGAATCCATTTGTGTTCATGAATTTTTACATAAGCACTGTTCTGCATAAAAATAACAATGCACAGAAGTGTATCCAACAATGTGGGTGTGGGCGCTTTTGCATGCACAAGTCAAGGCTGAGTTGCAGCACTATTGAAAATCTTTCAAATCCAACCTAGCAATTAGATTCAGACATTGACTCTGTCTGTGTTTTTCAAAGCAAAACCGTCAAACATTTTAAGAGCAAACATTGGCTTATATCCTCATCTACTATAAATCAACAACATTCCACCGACTTCACCAGAAGCTGATATACTGCAGTTAGTACAAATGAGCCAAATATTTTTTTTTCTATTAAAAGGCTGGATAAATGTTTTAATTCACATGGTAGGAAAAAACATCAAGGTTTCAGTCTGTTATTTCCATCAGTCTTTTATGTTTAAGAAAATTGCTACGATTTCAGCAATGTTATATAAATGTATTCTATGTTGATGTTGGGAACAAACCCTGTTCTCAAAATCCTATTCATAACCCTGCTCAAGCCATTCCCAAACTATAATGCTACATATTCATTTACGTATAATTTTACATCCTAGAAATAAATTCATTCTAAGTTATACCATGAAGAGGAATATTACCATCATTTTGTAATCAATTAAAATTATTTATCAATTTCCACTATATTTCTTCTGTATGGAATTTTACACTTTTCCTTTTTTCCACAATGTTGCCTTAGAAAAGAAACAGTTTGAAAAATTAATACTCTATTTCTGCTTGTTCTTTGGAACTGTAAAGACAACAAAGTTATCTATTTTATTATTTACTGCCGCCTTTAATTTTTTATGATAGCCAAAATAAAATGTATCACATTAAAGGTAGCAATATTTTGTTATGTAACAAAATAAATTGAATAATGTGAACCAAGGCACATTAGCATAAATCCTCTAACATTGAGAAAGTTGTATTTGTCAAATGAATTATTGAGGCAATAACTGCAATTAACACAGATTATATATTACACAGTTACTGAAAGAAAATGAATTTTCACCTCAAGAGTTTATAGTATAAAAAGCTGAGGATTATTCTCAAAGTGTACAGTCTACAAGGAAAACAACATTACAATGCTTGCCCTGGGTTTGCTAATTTTGGAAAAGAAAAGTCTTAGAGCTAAAACCCAACATATTTGCAATTGATATAAACATAAGAACATAAAATGTGCCATACTGGGTCAGACCAATAGTCCATCTAGCCCATTAACTTGTCTCATATAGATGCTTTAGAAGGTGTGCATGTGAACAGGCTGTATGTAGAGTACTCTATCCTTTTTCCATTACCTTCCCTAGCATCCATCATCATTGATTTAGAGATGTCAGTGGATACATCTCTGACTGTTCTGTTTAATGGCTATTAATAGGTCTAACATCCATGAATTTGTCTAGTCCTCTTTTGAACCCGACTATATTTTCTGCCATTGTATACAACCTCCTCTGGTAATGAGTTCCACAGGTATACCATGCACTATGCAAAAAAGTACTTTCTTTTGTTAGTTTTAAAACTATCTCCTGATAATTTCAGTGAGTGCCTCCTAGTTGTAGTAGTGTGTGACTTCATAAGTAAGAGCACCCTATTCACTTTGCCCAGACCCTTTATTACAAATGTGTAGACCTCTACCATATCCTCCCCTCAACCTTCTTTTCAAACTGAAAAGTCCTAGCTTTGTTTAGTCTCTTCTAGTTTGGCAGCTGCTACATCCCACTGATTGTCTTGGTTGCCCTTCTTTTCACCCTTTCTAACTCTACTACATGGTTTTTAGAGATATGGAGACCCTTAATTTCACATAGTTTTCAAGATGTGGGCTCAACCTGGATTTGTATAGTGTCATGAATATGTTTTCTGTTTTCTTTTCCAATTCCGTTCAGAACTCAGCATTGTGCACATATAATGGAGGAGGGTTTTTTTTCCCACTCGGGTATTATCTTGCACTTGTTGACATTGAAATTCATCTGCCCTTTTTTGCTCACTCTTATGATATTATGACAAGTTAGTTGTAGTGATTCTCTATGCCAGAATATGACAAAACCAATCAAAACTGCATTTCTGAGGGGTGACATAATTTACCAGTCTAACTTTCAACATAACACATGATTCTAACTTTCACCAGTACTTCCATTATTCTGTATGTTTGCTGAACTAGGTAGTAGAAAATGTAAGGCTCCCACAAAAGTTTAATATCATATAAGTTCAGTTACTTCTGCTGTGCATTTTTAACTAAATCATAATACTTTGTAACATCTGAATTGCACAGCTAGCCAATAGAATACTTTGGCATTAGTCTTTCTTACCCACATGGCAGGGTAACAATCTGCACAGCTTATATCTCCCATATTTGAACTACTCCAGATACATGTAAAGGGAAAAGAAGAGTTTAGGACACTGTCTTCTAATCAGGGTCCTGCAGTCGATCTCAGGGTTTAAAGGAATGCAGCCTTCATATCTGCCTCCAGCTTAATGACTCACTGAAGCACATTTAAACCTGCTGCGAAGTTTTAAGTGAGTGTTTTAAACAACATAGCCACCTCTACAGTTATCATCTCATAGTGTCTGGGCCTCACTGTTTCTATATTATCCTTAAACTGCCATTTTCAAGAAGATGTCTAGTGCCCTTGCATTTTCTAAACAATAATTTAAGTTCAGTACATCTCTCTGATGTGCATTTTCAACTACATGACTATACCTTGCCAACCCTGTACAGCACAGATTTTCAGCCTTTTCTTTCTTCAATGCAGTCATTCCTGCAATTATAGGTTTGTTGATACCCATTTTTAGTCACTCTAAAATCACTAATGACAACCCCAACATGGTCACATAGGGATATGAATACATTCTGCTTAAGATTAGCATTTTGTATCAAAATGAATAACTGAAATTACTTGAATATAAAATAATCTGAGGAGGCACCAATAATTTAGCAACTATTAACACTTTTTTGGTATGTGATAAAACAGATGACATAACATGTTAGCTTTGTACGCATCAGTTCACCCTGTCCTCACCAATTTCCATTATGTGCTTAAGAACAAAACTTGAAATGATGAACTTCCAGTACAACAGCACTAATTTACAGATTCAACACTAAAAGCGTGGCAATGAAAGAAGTTCGGAATTCTTTATTTGCTTAATTTGAAATTATTGGTCAAGGTGACAATGGGCTTAACAGTGGGATTTCACTGACTTTTCTGTTTCTGGATTGTTATTGGCTAGTTCTTGATTGTTATTGGCTAGTCATACACTTATGACAAGCCAATAACACAACTTTAAAATTGCATGTCCAAGTCTGAATTACAAAGTTCAGCATACAAGTTTCTTAGATGATTTTGAAGATCCTTTTTAGCCTTTTGGACTACATCTGCCTGTGTGCAGAAGACTACAGTAAGGCAAGGAGATTATGTGCAACTGACCTGCAGGCATTAATCTGATCCTCTGCATCAAGGTTAATCTCATTTTTGGTGAATACATGGGCTTGTAAAATGGTAATGCAGAAAATTACTTTACAAAGAGTGAAGAATGTTAAATGAAAAACAAGAAAGAGCATGAGGCTGCTTTCTTCCATTCTTAAAGCTCCCAAAACTCTGGGGGTATGATCTGTAACTCATCTGGAGCACTTGCTTGTGTGAGAAGCACTTACTACTATTTCTAACATCAGTTTCTGCCAAGATGAAAACTCTTAGTGGAAAACAGTGTCTAGTACATTGCTTGCTGGTACAGCTGGTTAACAAATGAATTTTTAAATATTCCAAAGTTCTGGAATCCAAAAATTAAAAAAAAAAAATGGATTGAACAATATGTTTCATTAAACCCCAAATTTGTTTTGAATAAGAAAATGTTAATGTCTTTTCATTTTTTTTAATTAGTTAATATTTTGGAATACAAAGACATTTCAAATAAAAAAGAAATAAAGAATTTAGACTTTTTGAACTTTTTTCCTTATACAAGTACGCAGGAATAACATTAATTTGTGGAAGTTTTCTGGTGTCAGTGAATCTCTGCATTTCACCAGAAAAAAAACAAAATAAAACAAAAAACCCAAAGCTGGCCTAACAAGGTTAGCTATCTCAACTTCTCAGAACTACTTTACCTTCAGGTTGTTAGTTTTTCTTTATTATTATTATTTTTTTTACAACAAAAACCACCACCACAAACCTTTACTTCTAGGAAACAGTACTTGGCCCCATTTCTAAAGCATTCTGGGAAACTGGCTGAATTTTAATTTCCTTCTTCCAATTAATCTGCATTTCTTTCTCATATTAATTAATGCACAATTTTCTCTATATTCCATCTTCTTCTTCCTTCTCCCTTCCAAAAATATATAAACTGTCACCTTCTGCAAAAGTTTGAAGGTTATTACCCTATCATGGGTGTCACAACTAACCTTTTCATATGCAGAGATCCCTTCTCAGGGGCATCTTTTCAAAGTTTGTAGTTCTCAGTGCCTGACAATGATGTGATTGATGTAGACATCAAGCTCTGGTGTTATAGCAATTGCCATTTCTGTCACCGTATCTGCAGGGTTTGCTCTCCATTATCTCAAAAAAATCTGGATGTCTGAATATGAAACACCAAAAAAAGTGTCCGTGCATCTACAGACCCATTGATCACTTCGAGATGCTCAGTCTAACACAGTTCAAGGTTACTATTAATCATATAAATTCAAGTGAAATGGTAAGCATCAAGAATAACTTTCCCTATCCTTCCCTATTTCCTAGCCACTTCCAGTTCAGGAATTTCTCTCACCATCTCTTGAAGAGAAACTTTCAGTCTTAAAAAACACACATTTTCTGTTTTTATGGTCCTTCTATTTATACAGTTCAACATTCTGGGAACAAAAATCCTCACAGCTCTAATGCTTTTTTTTTTTTTTTTTCCAAAACAACCATGCATTTCATAGTTATTTTCTTTCCTTCTAAGTTAGAAAGTAGTAGAAATTAATTAACACAGCATTTGTTGAACAACAGGATACAAATAACCCCTTCTGTATAACCAAGCTGGAAAAATGTCAGATCTCTCCTTTCAATGAAACATAATGCACCACTGGTTACCCCATGCCCTTCAGGCTTTTCAGATGCTTTTACTACAAATCCCTGCTCTAAGATATCTGCAATTTATACAGTACAATATTGCTTCAAAAGTTTAATTATTATTTACCCCACATACACTTTTACTACCTACTTAATAAAATATATTTTGCTATAGTCTTTGAAAAAAAATGTGCTACGAATATAAAAGATGCCCAAACCTGTTTCCACTGAAGTGAACAGATAATGGAAGAGAAATAACCTCAGTGGGAGTATGATTAGATTCTCGCACATGAATGTTGTACAGATACCCATTGTCATGACTCCTTTGGCCACCCAAAAAACATTCTCAAATTATTGCTCTCTGGACTATTTTATGAACTCTCTACTTTCTAGGTTAGGTTTCAGATGGTATCAATATGTCAGTCCTGCCTTTCTGGGGCTTGTTGTAAGGTCATTGCAGCTCTTCTGGGAGTTTGTATCCTTTTGCCTCTTGGGATAAAGACAGGCATTCAAAAAGTCAGCAGCTGAATTGATTCAGTCTTTGCAGGATGGTTTAGCCTGCCTAGATTGAACCAATTTGCAAGTGAACAGACATTCCCTGTGGACTGAGAAATGCAAGTACAGTGGACACATCTACACATGACGATTTAAGGTGCATTAGCTATTTTTAAGGTGCATTAAAGGGCATGGGTCTACACTTGTGTGGCCTTAGTGAATCTTAAAAATTGTGATTTTAGGCTAATCACATAAAGCAAATAACAAATTTAGGCAAGATTAGTTAAAACACCTTAATCCACATGTAGATGCCATAAGGTGTCTTAATGCTATATGACTGAGTGGGCCAAAGCTAAGCCTGCAGGGTCCCCATAATGATACCAGGCACTGTCAAGAAGACACAATGGTACACATGCTAGAGCAGCAGTTCTGGCAGCAGCGGTCGTCCCTGATGGTGTGCAGTAAGTCATCAGAGGACAGGAGGTGCAAGGGCTCCTGTTAAAGCACAAGGGAAAGGCTCCCCATGACTCCCTGAAGGGGAAGGGGACAGCACACCATGGGCAAGGTCTTTGCTAGTGGCTCCCCTGTGCCTTTCCATTAAGATGGGTTTGCTGGGGGGGCAGTGCAGCCCTGCAGGGGCAGGATGCCTTGCTGCCCACCCAGGATTCAGGTGCCCTTAGAAGCCTGCACTAGGGCTCCCACCTGAGATGGTAGGAGAGCTGGAACTGTATCTTTCCACAGCACCTGGCATGGCTTTCAACAGTCCACCCACCTCCATCCTGGACAAGCACCTGGCCTCTGGTACCTGAGTCCTGGGTGGGCAACAAGGTTTCATGCCCCTGTAAGGCTGCATTGCTTTCTCAGCACATCTGCCCCAAGGAAGAGGAATGGGGGAGCCACTATCAAAGGCCATGTCCATGCTGCACTGCTCCCTTCCCCCGCAGGAAGTCGCATAGAGGGCTGTTTCTCTTGCTTTAACAGGAGCCATGTGTTCTTCTTGATAGTACTCAGAATCAGCACAGGGTCCCACGGGTTTGGCTCCAGTCTACTGTTGTCCAACACTGGGAAGGTAGACACACAGAGACGGGGTTAGAGCTAGGGCTGGGTAGACCACATCTGGGGGGACCATGTATGGGACTCCCACCCCCTTGGCCAGCACTAACTGGATTGAACTAGATTTCTTGTGGATCTGGAAGGTGTCAATTAGTTGGGATTTATATCCTTGTGAAAGCAAAAGGAAAGGATTTTTTATCTCCTTTCCCTTTCCACTGTGGAATTTTTTTTCAATGTTTAACAATGGCCTGTTTCTTTTTTACCTTTTTCTATGGTCTGACAAGGTTGCTTTATTTTTATTTTTATTTTTTTTACCACTCATCCAAACATTCCAACAAAAACATATCTATTATAGCTGTAGCCCAGGTATACTCAGGTATATACTTCCCTCCTCCAATTAAAGGGAATTGTTAGCTGGCAGGTGCACTGTAGGGGAACTGCATACGGCTCAGTTTCCCTCCATTCATATAGAACCAGGCCAGTAAATAAATTTGTAACTATATATAAATTTATTTACTAGACAAATGCCTAAGTTGCCATAATTTGCCTTAAAACTAAAGTGTATTAAGTTTAGGCATGCATAAATTCAGTTGTAGACAGGACCAGTAAGAACAAATTAGTATAAAGCTCTACTAAGTTGAAGTTATATCGTTACATAGAGACTCTGAGGAAGAAATATGCTAATAAGAGGGTGCTATTATACAGTCATTTTTAATTGTTTGCTTGTTGTGACATTTTTCATCAACTTCTTATAAACATTAATTTTACAGATAATGTTTCTGCACAACAGGGACAATACTGTCCATTTACAAGGAACTAGCAGCCATAGAAATTAAAAGGGCAAAAACACCCAAAACAAAACAAAAAATAAAACAAAAACAAAAATATATATATATGAAAAAATATAGTGTGTTTTCCTGCCAATTTTTACCTTAAGAATATATCATCCATGATTTTGGATGGTGTCTTTTACATCAAAGACACAAAGAAAGTTAGTCTCCCTCATAATCTCAGTGGGAATAACTGGAACTGCACCATGCACAACTCCATTATCTTCATGAGACCAACCAAAATCTCATTGTAGGTATCTCATTATTAGACTTTCCCTTCATCATTCTAACTACTCGCAATAGATATGAGTCACTTGTATAATAATGGTAGATCATGATAGCTATTTTAGTGCAGATCATGAAAACTTATGATTTCGAAATTAGATGGCCATTTTGTTGCAGGCACAATCTGACCTACACGTACGGTTTATGCAAATTAAGTTTGGAAACTGTCACAATTATCTTGAACGTTATAATATTGCAGTTGAAACTTCAAGTCCCTTTATGTTCCAGTTGTATGGTTATAATATTTGTAAGCTGGAAGGGACCTTGCAAGATCATTAGCGCCAGCCACTTTCTATGAATCTATGGTATTACTGCAAGAACATAAACACTATAAAATAATGGTAAGTTTACGAGTGCTGATTTACAATGTAGATCATAGAAAAGTAGTTACGACTTCTCTATTAATACCAAAAAAATTCCTTGTGGTAGATGTATAGAGAGAGAGAAGGAAACCGAATATGACAGAGCGAAGGTACATATTGTTTTTAATCTGAGGTAAAAAGAATAACTAAATATTTAAACATGAAAGCTAGAGTTATAATGAACCTTTAATATAATATAAAGAAAACACAACTGTGTTTTAAAGAACAAAAGTAAATAACAAAGTGTTCAATGCCTTGTCTATGATATTTTGATTGCATTTATGGCTGTAAATTAAGAGTCTATGGTTTGTGTTCTGGACAACACTAACAAATGAAACCTGCCCATCTAAGAGCTCTAACCTAATTTTAAATCAAATACAATTTTCTATCCAACTGTCAGATTAAATGTACACATTTTGTTCCTCAACGTGTCTGAAAATTACTGAGCAAAATGGCAATATATTCTAATTATTTTAATTACTTTTTCATTTGTCATTTCATTGTCTTCTTATACTAAGATTACATTTCTCTCCTCCAGATTATTTTAAGAATGATTTTAATATGAACTAGTATAAGGTAATATTATGGGTTGTTACCAGACTTTTTCCACTTTCAAAAGGCCTAGGCTTAAGCTGCAGAAGTGAGGCTCAGGCACAAGGAAGTCATCTATATGTTTAATTAGATGCAATCAAACAGGCTTGAAATTAAATGCTATAAGAAAGAACCATACGTAGTGACTGATATAGTCAAATGTATTGAATGTTATTTTGCTATGTAGCAGGCTTGCCTTTCCAATCTTGGGTTGAGTCCCAGGTTTGAGATGTTGCTATTTTGATTGGTGGAGCCCATCCACCAATCAGGAGGCAGCAAGAGGTGTTAAGTCATGCCCTTTTCCTGAAGGGAGGGGAAGAGGAGCTCCCCTGGGACCTGATTGTAGACTGCAACAGTGTCAGGTCCGGAAGATTTCAGGGGAAGAGCCCTGAAGAGTATAAAAGGAGCTGCATGCCCAGCATGAAGGAGACACAACCAGGATGGAGAAAAGAGAAGAGAAGAGCTTGGAAGAGCTGAGGAGAGCTGCTCAGCAGGGCAAAGCAGTAGCCCATAAGTACCCCTGAGAAGTTCCACTGGTGGGGAATGGCAGATGGCTCCAGTGGCTAGGCTCTCGGTGTGCAGCATAGTGCACAGCATCCAGATCTTCAGAGCTGCGTGAGGCAGCTCGGGTCTTCAACCTCTGGTGTGTGGCTGGAAATACAGTGCACACACCAATGCACAGAGCAGGATCTTTGGAGTGCTTGGACGGGTCAGGCTCCCAACCCCCGGTACAAGGCTGAGAGTTCGGTGCAGGAGGCGCTGCATGGAGGGTCCGGGTGTGGACCAAGCCCAGTGCTGCAGAAATTGGCCCCGGCCTCCAATCCATAGCAAAAAGTTGATCCCAGAGTCATACAGTTCTCAGGCTACTGAGATAGCAGCCAGAGATGAGCCAGAGGCCCCAGAAGCCCTGCATAGTAGAGCCTTGTTCCAGGGGACGGAGACCCCCACCTAAATCCACTGCAGGTGAAAAAGAAGCGTGGCGCAGAGGATGCAGGTCACTCTCCAGGCCTAAGAAACATGAGTTGCAGGGCAAAAAGGATTCTCACAGGGGGCAGGGAGTCCCCCCTGGTTAGCTGAGGGCTTCTGAAAGTGGAGGTCCCACTGGGAGGGCTCCCCTGAAGTTACCAGCTTTCTTGAAGGGCTTGGGGAAAAGCCCAAGGGCATTGGGGTTTCCTCTTGGGATTAAGTTTATCTTCGAGGTACTTGTACCATAAGTGATGTGGTGTCCTGCCTTGTATTTTGTGAACTCTCATGTTTGTAAATTAGTAGATGAGTAAGGTCCTAGGGCTCTGCTGGGACCCCCTGTTGCTATTATTTCACCTGTTGTTTATTTGTATTTATTTATGACTTATTTATTGTTCACCTGTGCTTAGCTATAGTTTATCTGTTGACTATCTATGTTTATTTTGGGGTTTATCTATTTCAGATCAGATACTTACCTGTATCTGGAGCACTGCTATAAAGTTTTATAGCATTTACCCAGGGGATATTTTCTATGTTATTTGTTTGGATCGATCGAATTAACCTATGTTTATATCCATAGTTCCTTTCCCCATGAAAAGTAAATAAATTTGTATATAGTTAAGTCCCCTGGCCTGGTTCTATACGGATGGAAGGAAACTGAGCTGTCTGCAGTTCCCCTACAGTGCACCTGCCAGCTAACAATTCCCTTTAATTGGAGGAGGGAAGTATATACCTGAGTATACCTGGGCTACAGCTATAATAGATACGTTTTTGTTGGAATGTTTGGATGAGTGGTAAAAAAAATAAAAATAAAAATAAAAATAAATAAAAAATCCTTTCCTTTTGCTTTCACAAGGATATAAATCCCAACTAATTGACACCTTCCAGATCCACAAGAAATCTAGTTCAATCCAGTTCCAAAAGACTCAGTGAAACAAAGAAATGTAAATAAAACTAATCAAGGATCATATATTACAGTATTGGGACCTGCCATCTATTAATATTGGCCATTGACTAGAGGAAAATTTGGACATCTAAATTTGGACTTCTCTGAAACACATTGATTCATGTCCACAAGCAAACAAAGAAGCCTGGCCAGTGGACCGGTTTCTTCCCTGAATGCAAGGCTACATAAGCATTGTCTTCATTGAAAAAAATAAGTCTTTGCTATTTGGTATCCTAAAAAAGTTTTTTTTAACTATGACTGGAATAGTCTCACTGACCAACGAATCTCCTCTCACTCTCAAATAAAATTTAACGTAACAGTAGGATGGTGAAACACTTAGGGCCTTAATTTGGGATTTGGTGACCTTACTGCCTGTCTGAACTAGGACAAGTCACCTGAAATGGGAGTTTAGCACTCCTGAAAATCCCATTGGCCATGTCTACATGAGACACTAACTGTATAGACATTATTGCGCAGTCATTTAGTATTTGTATAAACAAGTACTGACTGGTTTAGTAACCTGAGTTACTGCACAGTAACACCAATGAATGGCTTTTTCATGAAGCTGACTCTGCAGTAGCCTTATGTCACAGTTGTCATCATGTGACACTACTGCACAGTAGTCTCGGTCTACTGCGCTGTCAACATGTTGTGTGACCATGGCCAGTATGTACCAATTTAAGTCTTTAGACATCTAAATATCTTTAGCCTATGACATTTAGCCTTTCTGTGCTGCAATGCCCGTTTGGAAATTGTGGATAAGAACACTACCTACATCAGCACAGTATTTTGGAGGATATACACATTAAAAGATCATGAGGTGTTACTATGGGGGCACTTTCATATCTTAGATAGATGTTTGACTGACAAAGCATCTCCAGTAAAACCTGTTGTAGTTTGGGACAGATTAATTGGATAAGAGGCTTTGAATTCCTTGATGTCTAATCACTAGGACATGCGACAGCTGTAGGACATCATTAACATTTTTTCCTTAGGAGTCTTGGGTCCTAAGAGCTACATATTCCAAGCCTGAAACTTACATTTCCTGGGACTAATAACATTTTTCTCATTTATAGAAGTTTTTATATAAAGATCCCCACACACTTTTGAAACAACTTTGTGAGTTACTTGGATATAATTACACTCATTTCACCGATAAGTAGACACAGATTTACTGGTCATGATTCATTGGGGATGAAGTTCAGGAGTCCTAATAACTGGTTCTATTCTTTAACTACTCGGTCATAGTAATTTCCTGGGGGGAAAAGGTAATTTAGAATTTCATTTCTAAATTTTGAGGTGATTTGTATTTGTACTTTAGGACAGGTGAAAAATTTGTCCAGCACAACAGGCCAGATGAGGGATGTGAAGCTGTTCTGTGGATAGAACCAAGGTCCAAAGACTGACCACACTGGCTCTGCACATCGGTTCTGGCATGTAAGGCCAGTCTGCAGGCCTTATGTTGACTAGCCTCAGATCCAGTGCACAGCACCAGTTCAACATGAGCACCGCATCAGCTTGTGCCACAGGCTGAGCTCAAGCACCTTCTCCCACTCTGGTCCTCTTTCATCTGTGGCTCTTCTTCTGACTCAGTGAGCTGGTTGGCTGCCTCAATCCCGTCATCTCTCTGCTCTGCTTCTGGTGTTTCCTCAACTATAAAGCTGCCCATGTCCAGATAGCTGGCCTACACATCCCCTGGATCTTGCTGGCTCCTCTCCGCTGTGTATGGCTCGTGTGCCTTGTTTGCATAGGAAAGTGGGCACTGGCACTGCAGGTGCCCCTCACCTCCACACGGTGCATTTCAGCTTCTCTTTACAGGCGTTGGTCTGATGCCCCATGCCGCCACACCTGTAGCAAATGGTCAGGCTACAGAAGGCAGCTAGATGCCCCTCCAAGCCACACCTGCTGCAGAGTTTAGGCTGGCCATGATAGGTTATGTATCCCCAGTGGGGCCCTATCAACACCACAGAGGGCAGAAGCCTCACCCCCAACCTTCAGGGCATCTCAGGTTTTCCTCTAGAACCACTCTATTTCCATGCCCTGGTCCAGATTTTCCACTGGTCCAAGACACGCTCAATATCCAGGATCTTTTGGACCCACCCCTCTAGCTCACATCTTTGGGCTCTAAGTCATCTGTGTACATTTTAAAGTACAGCACCCTCACCCAGGCTTTCTGGCTGGTTTCAAAATGCAGAGTCCACGTTGCCCACCACTTGGGTGTACTGGGCCCAGAAGGCTGACTATGCCTCTTGCCTCCAGAAGGTAATATCCCAGCGGTGAAAGTTATCAAATGCCACCACACAACTTAAATCTCTAGGGTTAACTTTCAAGTCCTCAAAAAAAACCCTTATCATAAAGTATGCTCTTAACATAGTTGTTATCCCCGTCACCTCCCGCAGGGCTTCGAGTGGCTTTCACACACAGTTTAACAGTTCTTCGTGGGCCTCCTTCTCCCCACAAACAATAGGAAGATTCTGGAACCTTCCCTGCAGCTTCACTGCTCTCTGCCCAGCTCTGCCTCTGCTGCTGCTGCTGCTGGCCTGCCCGCTCTCTGGAACTTCCTAGCAACTCAGCATCACCACCTTGCTCCACCAGGCAACCGTGGACCAAACCCCAACTTCCTCCTCAGCAACGCCCTCTGTAAGCTCACTAGTCACCGTCTTCATTGCAGATTCTCTCAAGACCGCAGATGATTTGCTTGATTCACCATACTGCTCCTCACAGCTTGCCTCCATGCTGCCTCCTCCAGCAATCCAGCTGCTCACCTCCATCACTCCAGCATTACCCCTGGGTAGCCCACCTATGTGGTCATGGTGTTTCCTTTCCAGGATGTTGCATGCATCCTTGTAGCCAGGTGATGTTACTGCCTGCCCTGCCAGCAGTGAACTGTTCTGTTTATATAGGCAGCCAGGGTCTAAAATGGCCACCACAATCAAGCTCCTGCTGGCTGCTTGGCTCTGCTCTTAAAGTGGCAGTCACCAACAGTGCCCTGCTACACACCTTCCCCCTTAAAATCTCCCTGGGGGAGATTTCCACTGGTGCTCCTCCAAAGCAGGCTCCCCTCGGAGCTTGTGAAAGCCTGCAAATGGCAGACACCTCCGAAGGTGCTCCACCACACACCTGCCCCCTTAAAACTGACATTCAGGGGTCTTGCTTGGCTGCCTGCTCTGCTGGCTTTGTTCCAGCCTACTGAAGCCCCTGCCACATGGCGAGCACCCCAAATGGGCTTCACCACAGTGGGGGTATCTCAGGTCCAAAATGGCTGAGAACCACTGATCTACACAGTAGTTACTATCTTTGGTGAATGCATTTCTCAATATTATTTGTAAGGCTGGGGTTCATTTGCATCTCAAAGGCAAAAAAAGAGTGACATTACTATACAACACATTTAGCCAATTATATTTTAAGAACTTTATGAGACATAGCTGGCATTACTCCTACAGGCATGGTTTTGTAATAATATTTGGCATACTGGTTTATACAATCAGAATATTGGTGCACTAAATCCTAGGGGTATGCAACATGGGCCCTATTCGATTTGGATTCTGCCCAAATCATAGTATCATAGTGTCTAGGGTCAGAAGGGGCCTAGAGCAGGCCATCTAGTCTGACCCCCTGCCAGTGGTAGGAACGAGCGCCAGGGTCACAGGGCCCCAGCCAAGTATCTATCCAATCTACTCTTAAAGATGCCCAAGGTAGGAGCAAGAACCACTTCCCTAGGAAGCCGGTTCCACATCCTAGCCACACCCTAACGTCCAACCTAAACCTGCTCTCCTCATTCCTATAAAATAGAAAATTTCACTGGTGCTCCTCAAAATAGCAGGTGTGGCTTGTGATCACTGTGATGCTGAGGCACATGGAGCATCCTACAGGAGTGTGAGGGGAGGGGCCCTCCATGTGCTCAGTAGCAAACACGAGAGTGGACTGGAAGTACTTCCATGTCTACCAGGGACCACACTGGGGGGCTTCCCATGCCTCCCCAGCTTGGCAATCAGCCACTGGGGGACCCTGGTGCCCTCCCCCCCAACCCAGGAGGCACCAGTCACTGAGCTGGGCAGGTGAGCCCCACTGAGCTGGGGTGGGGGGGCACCCAACGTGCTCCCTGGCGGATCTGGAAGCAAAACATTTAAAGCTATCTCTATGTCCAAATTGCTGAATCTTTCTGAATCTCACTGAATTGATTTGGCACATTCCAATTTGATTTGGAGAGCTATAAAAGAGTATCCTGATTCATTTCAGATTCACAGATTCAGCCACCAAATCAAGCTGAGTCTCTGCTGAATTGAATAAGGGACCAGAGCTTCGCATAATCCTATTGATATACACCTTCCCAGGCACCAAATTTCTCTCTAGTGGCTATTTCTCCCATGAAAACCTCCAAAAGAGTCATCATCAACTATTACTTCATTACAGACTTTTCAGTGAATCTAACTCCAGTGCTCTTCCAACAACACTTTCACAATGGAAATTTTATAGTCACTCTGTCTTTTCTGAGACACTCCTCTCACCCTCCAATTAGATTTGTGGATTTCTTTTGTTCAGTCCACCCTTCAGACTTTACCTTTTTAAAATCCACCATTTAATGCACATATCTTTACATAACATTCTATTATAACAATATTATGACCACAAGACGTTAAATTTCACCAGGGTTCATTATATTTGGCTCATGTTTAGGATAAAACTTTGAGACTTTCTGGGTTTTTTTTGGTTGCTCAACAGACTGCTATTGGAAATGATATTGTACTGCCTCCAGAAAACATTATATAAAGTATTCTGAAAAGTTTCCTGTAGCAAGAATGCCAATAATGTAAATCTCTCATGACCAATGCTTCTGACTTTTCAAAAGTTCACCTTTCTACATTAACTTTTCTTTTCTCTTATCTTCCCCTTCCCTAGAGATCTGTAACTATTTAAGCAAAATGCAATCAATTATATTATGAAAACCTTCACTCTTAGCTTTCTCTGCTCTAACTATTCTGCATCTTCTAAAATCTGTTATACTTGTTCTAAATTTAAAGTTCACTTAATCTGATTTACAGCTACAATATACCCTCTCCCCATCTTGTCTCCCTTTGCAAGTTAACCTGAAATTACAGGTCTACTTAAAGAATTTTTCATTTAATTATGGAAGTAGGCTATTATGAATTTTATTCTTAAAACAAATCACAATATATTTCAGCTACTGTTCTCATGCAAATACAACACACCCTGGAATACAACAGGAATCTTGTTTTTGGATAGAAAGAAGGAAGAGAGATTTTTCCAGAATTATGGCTGCATAGAGCATGGACAGAGCTTAATTTTCAGATGACTCATCCTTTCTTTCCTGCTCAAGTGAAGCCAAAACCCTAGGTGTTACTGAAGACTAGTCTTCATGGGTAAATCTCTGATTTTGAAGAGTTAAAGAATCTCCAAGGTTGTAAAATAAGAAGAGAGAAACAAGGTGCTGCTAGCAAACAGCAAAATTGCCCTAAAACAGGTTAGCTGGGTAGTGGGAACTATGATTAGTAATTCTATCCAAGGCAGAAAATTAGCTTCCCTGTTTAATTTTGGAAAATGGTGCATGTATGCAAGAAAATACAGTAGTTTTAGGTCAGGTGTACATCTCTATATAAAAACACAGCAGCATTTTTTATCTTGGGATTTTAATCTCTTTTTTTTTCTAGTAGTATATGTACACTAGTTTAAGAATACACACTTAGCCTACTTGTTAAAACAAGAACCTAGAATTCAAAATGTCTGACTCCTAATCCAGCCTTTTCCATTGTCACCTGAAACAACATTAAAATATTTATGCATTGGCTGTCATTCCTATAAAATGGAAATTTTACTACTTCATGCTTGTGACATGGATTTTTTATGTTAAGTACGTTTAACTGTCAATAAAAGACACCATGTGAGGGCATACTATGATTATATTTATTCTTTTAGTATTATTAATTTAAACTATTTTCTAAATATTAACACAAATCCACATACAAAAAAGCATTTAAGCATATATTGCCATAGGAAGTACAGCAAAAGGAAGAAACTTTAAAAGAAAAAGAAACTAGGAAACCCTAAATTAGTTTTATGACTGAAGGCAAGTTGTTTTGGGTCAAAATTATCATCTTGCAGCCTAAGCCTTGATAAAAGGGACAGTCGCCAGCTTTGTCTTTGGCTTCACTCATGAACATAAAAAAGAAAGAATGGCTTTATGATATGAAGTGTGTTAATTGCCTTTGTAGGCTACTCAATTTATCTGAGCCACTATTCTCTGTGTGTGCTAACTACAAACATAATACGTCCTCCTTTCTCCCTCCCTTTTGTCTATTTAGACCAGAGGCTAGCAACCTTTTACATGCCATGGGCTGGAACAACCTGGTTCCAGTCCAAGGTGGGCTGGGTAGCTTCCACAGTCCATCAGTGACAAAGTGGGGGGTGCTTTCTCCCTGGGCTCATGATAGTCAGGAAGCTGGGAGCTGTGCCCATATTGCTACCATTTCTTCCAGCCCTGCCCCCTCCCCCAAGTCCTCAGTTGTGGCACAGCTTTCAGCCCATGGGGTGATGCTCTGGAACCGGGTAACTGTAAACTACACCTGCACTGCTCCCTTCCCTTCTCTCATGCTCCTCAGTGTGGTACAAACACAGCTGAAAGCTGCACAGCCTCAGCACAACTGCCCACCAGTTGGAAGCTGTGCCCAGGCTGCAGCTGGAGCGTAGCAGAGGAGCAGGGGATGGTGGCAGCACAGATACAATTTGCACCTTCCCAGGCCTAGTGCAGCTCCCCACCAGCTGAAAGCTGCACCCATGCTGTAGCCCGGAGAGAGGAGCTGGAGGAAGCAGCAGTGACACAGCTCCCTGCTGCCCGCTTTCACACAGGCATAAACAACACCTTCTACCATTAACAGACTGCTGAAACCACTTGGCCGACACTGGACCTGGTGCAAGAGGGCAGGGAGAAGTGGCAGTGGTGTGGGCACATCTGGAAGCTGGTTGAGCTTGGTGCAGCTTCTTGCTGCCCAGCCCTGCATGGGCACAGGCAAAACCCTCCAGCTATGTGAGCCAGTGGCTCCATGGACCATACATCACCAACCTCTTATTTAGGTTATTAGTTCTTTTAGGTGCAACCTATATGCACAGAAACTACTGGGAAGTTAGGGCCTGTGCGTGCTACTATCATAAACGACAGTTCCAATAATTTGCTGAAGCATGGAAACGATGTTATAAACAGTCGCATAATAAATATTTGTAAAGATTGTTCCAGTTCTATTTTTTTATCCTCCGAGAAGAACTGCTTCTATTAGAAGCTGTCTCGTAGGTTCCTGAGTCTGTTATGTAGGCTGACAACACTACTGTACAATTAGCAATACAATTTCACTATTGTTATGTCTAAAAGAAAGAGTTAAAACAGTATTCAGGAAAAGCATTCATGAGTATCAAACGAGTGTACAAATTATCTACACAAAATATATAGAAATAAATATTCTTAGTGGAATTCTTTGAACTCTTTCTTCTGTTCTTCATAAAAAGCTACAGAAACCTTAACATAGCATTGTGTTGCAAAATGCTTATTAAACACAGTTGACACCTTGAAAATTTCAAATTTATGCCTCTGGTGAGAAACAGGTCATCATTTCCATGCAATGATGACATGAAAGAGTATGTGAGAGTGGTTACAATTCAAATAACTTGGTTGCTATTTAAGCAATATACTAAAATCCATTTTTAAAGCCTCTAGTTTGAAATAGTATGTTTTAGTATCAGAATCAAAGGAAAATGAATGGATATGGAGGAAAAAAAATAGAAATAACAATATATGTGAATAATGAAATGCTGTACACAGGAGACAGAGACAAAAACTAACTGTCTACAAAGTCTCAATCCATTTATAAAAAACTGTTTCTCCTAGAAGGAATAAACCTTTTATCACTGGGAATTTACCTTACTAGACTTGGCAGGTCTCTTTATAATTTCACTTTTACAGATGTGAACAAAGCCTGCAGACCTCCTGATGCCCCCGAGAGGTTTATCAGAATACTGACTGAGCCTGGAAAGTATGGTCTGCGTGTTTGCTTTAGGGTCTCATTTGGCAAACATTTATACCCAAGTAGAAAATGATTTTGCCATTTATATAATAAAATATGAACACTAGAAGGACTTAGGGACCAGCTTCTCATTTAAAAAATGACACAAGAAAAAGCCATTGACCGAAGCATGATCCCTTGCATTACAAAGCATTTTATTACCTCTCTTCTTGAGGTCTGATGTAAGCTAAGTTTTACTTTAAACACAAATATTAAAATCCCTAGGACTCAGACTTCTCTTTCATAGAGAATTTGTTACATACAAAAAAAAAAAAAAGAGAGACCCTAGATGTAAATTATCTTACTTTCCAGAGAGGAAATTATGCATGGTAGAAAAAACAGTCTGTGGCCCAGCCTTACCTTACTGTCAACAATAGCTTCCATTGGCACAGACCCAGCAGAAAATCTTTAGAGGTTGCAAATTTTCCACAGAAAGCCTCAGAGATTAAAATTTTCTTAAACCAAGGGCCAATAAGCCAAAACTATCCTAAATGAACAGGATTTCCAAACAATGTGCAAATTTAGTGAGTGGCCTTAGTGAATTGTAGTGGTAACTAAATGCTGCTCTCACCTATGGGGGTAACCAAATGGGAAGGCAGGAGGTGACAATATTGACTGCCCTTCCCTGGCATATATATCCCCTAGATAAGGGGTTTTAAACCTTTTTAAAGGGTAACTGGGTACACTTCTGGCAGAGCATGGGGCGGGAGCCGGGGGCGGTGGTGGTGTATGGCAGCAGCAGCTACTGCATGTGATCTCTCCTCTCCTGCATCTGGCCTCCCAGGCAGCACCTGTGTGGCCTGCATCCAGGGGGGGGGTGCTCCTGCGAGGTGGTGGCACAGGGTGGTGGGTGGCAGTACTTTGTCCCCACCTGCCTGCACATACCCCCTAGTCCCTTTCCAAGTACTCCCTGCTCTACATACAGTAGTCTAGGCTAGTGCAGAGATGTGTTACAGTCATACAATCATAGAAAATTAGGGTTGAAAGGGACCTCAGGAATCTTTAACAAATTGTGCATCACCAGTTTAAAATGATACAAACTTAAGCATCACCAGCAAATTTTTGTCATACAAGGTAATTATAATAAATCTAATAACGTGTACCACTAACAGGTTACATTACATTACATGTACATTACATAGTACATTATTTGTGTACTATGGGAGGTACATGTACCACAGATTCAGAACTGCTAGTCTAGCTCCATCTTCTTTTGAACCCCTCTACATGTAGTTGAAAGCTGCTATTAAATACCCTTCCAGTTTTCTCTAGTCTAAATAAGCCCAGTTCCCTCAGCCTTTCCTCAGAAGTCATGTCCCCCCAACCCCCTCACCATTTTCACTGCCCTCTACTGGACTCTCTCCAATCTGTCCACATCTTTTCTGTAGCGAGGAGCTCAAAACTGGACACATTACTCTAGATGTAACCTCACCAGTGCTGAAGAGAAGAGAATAATTATTTTGATTGCCTGGATTGCAACACTCCTATCAATGCAGCTCAGTAGGATGTTAGCCTTCTTGGCAACAAGGGCACACCATTGGTTTTTATTCAGCTTATTGTTCATTATAACCCCCTAGTACTTTTCTGCAGAGCTGCTTCCCAGCCAGTCAGCCCCCAGCCTCTACTGGTGCATGGGATTGTTTTGTCCTACATGTGGGACTTTACACTTGTCCTTACTGAACCTCATGAGCAGGGATCCTGATTTCCCCTGATAAAAAATTGTAAATTTTCTGACAAAAATTAGCCAATTCTCTGATAAAAAACAAAAACAAAATCCATGATTAAAATGAAATATCACTATATATAGCTATCAATTGAACACAATGTTTATTGATATATTAAAGATTTTTAAAGTTTGGAAGCCTACCAGTGCCTCAATTATTATAATAAAAAACAGTCTAAATACCTATAGGTTCTGATATTTGATTTTGGGTTATTTTATCATTGAAAATCAGAGCTCCCCCTGCCCCTCTAGCTTAGATCCAGGCCCCTCACTCCAAAACCACCACCACCCCCCTCCTCAGCCCTGCCATGCTGAGTTCTGCTCGCTGGGCTGCAGAGGCCTTGGTCTCTCTGCACTAGCCTTGGTGAAGGACAGCAGGGTGGGGATACTAAGCCCACAGTAGGCAGCCTGCCCCTGCCCACAGATCTGGGAGTATGGGTCCCTCTGCCCACCCCCCAGGACTGCACGTAGCGGTGGGGAAACAGCCCCCTCCAGAAGTGCACAGCCCACACCTGTCCCCATGCTGCACACAGATCTGGGGGGCAAGTGCCCCTGCTACCCCCCTGGGAGTGTGTGCAGTGGTAGTTGAGCCCCTCAGGTTAGCCACCCATAGCCTCATCCCATTCCTTGTCTGGGTCCTGCAGCCCATATTGCAGCTCCAGGCCCCAACCTCCTTGCACTACCCAGCTGGGCAGCACCCCAGCCCCAACCCTGCCCTGCCCAACTCCCTCCCTCCCTTCCTTTGGAGACCTCAATTCAACCTCTCCCAGACTTACCTGCAGAGCCTGTTCTCCAGGCTGCCTGGTGGCCATGTGAGTGTACATGCACATGGTATCCCCTGCCTGACTGCCCTCCTCCCACTCCCTCTAGCCCCTTGCAGGCTGGATATCTGCCAGCCTACAAAGAGCTCTTTGCAAAAGAGCAAACTCTATGCCTTTATCTGTTAAAATGAAAAATCCACATTTTTCTTGGGTGAAGGGAAAAATATGCAGTTCTTCCCATTTTTCCACGGGAAAAGGAAAACCTGTATCTCTGCTCATGAGATTTCTTTTGATCCAATCCTCCAATTTGCCTAGGTGTTTCTGATACCTAGGCCTATCCTCTAGCGTTTCTACTACACCTCTCAGTTTGGTGTCATCTGCAAATTTCCTGAGGGTACACTCTATGCCATCTTTCAGGATGTTGACGAAGATATTCCTTGCATCTTAAAATTCATCTAGTTTATTGAATTTCTGGTGTCATAAGACAAAACTGTTATAGCATTTCCTCAGGCACCAGAATCATTTTTATGTACTACACTAATATGTACTTATCATTGTGCAATGTACAAAAGAAAGATTTCCCTTAATAAATGCACATCTAAATATATTAATAAGCTACAAGAAACAAGATTAAATCATTCTAAGCATTAAGCATGCATCATTCACTCAGCCCATTTGTTCTTGCTCCTCATTGCCTGATCTTGTGCATTCTCTTAAACCATTCCATGAAAGACTTTGGTTTATTTTCTGGTTTCACACCCAGACCCCACTTCCTTGTCCTTCCTTTCCCTTCCTTGTGTATTTGTTTTATTTTTGCAAAGTAAGCCAAGTGCAAAGTAATTCTCCTATAATTAACTGATTAATCATACAGTAAATTTAGACCAGCCACTCATGTAAAGTAATTTTCACACCATAACAATGACTCTCCAGCCACAAAATTAGTGCTTGGGAATCTTCTCACCATCTCTCCCAGACAAGTATATACTATGTGAGCAAAAATTCCCCAGTACACCAAAATATTGGAGAGTCACTTATGCACACGCATAATTTTACACTTGATCACAGCAGTAGAAGTAGAGTTGCTTTCAGGCATATGTACATGGAGACTGAGCCTGTGCTATTCACCCTTCTTTTTGTTGTTTATCCTGTTAGCCATCAGCTTAGTCTTTGGCTTGACTCACTAACATAACAAAAAATACAATTTCTTGATACGATCCCACTACAGAATGTTTTAGTAGAAACTAAAATGTATATTTCTTCTAGTCTAAAATATTTGTATCAAGTTTACAGTATGAAAGTTGTGGAAAAGTAAGGTACCATTCATTTTGAGCTTCCTGATTAATGAGAACTCAGGCTTGTAACAAATAATAGGTTTACTGTTCAAAAAGCAGTTGGCCCACCAGCTTTCCATGTTCTTTTAAAATGTTTTTGAATTATTGTGTTAAGAAATAACAACTACACTCAGCATATTACTACAGCAAATGCCAGTAAAACATATAGTAAAAATTGGAAAACCCACTGAGGTGCCCTTAATATTGCAGGCATATAAGTGGAATGAATAAGGAAAGAGGGGAAAGGATATACACACAAAAGATCAATAGTTTTTCACTCATAGCCAATATCATTAGAGTGCCAAGCAGACAATCCATTATGATAGCTGCATTCTGCACGCAGGCTTAACGAGTTGCAATGTGTGTGTTCAAACCAGCTGTTTGCATTAGAACCTGAATTTTATAGAACAAGATTCCAACCAGACTATTTCACAGAATATTTCAGCCAGATAATTTACATGTTGTTTTCTTCATTCTTCTATAAAATATCCAGCACTAACAAATTCAAATATTAAGGGAAGGTTACAGGCCCTCTGACCCTCTCAGAACAGGCAAGGAGCCTCTGAAACTGCGCCTTCAGTACTTCCAATGTATTTGTTCGAATTAAAGCAGATAACTGCACACAAGTCTCCTGCTCCAAATTTATATTCAATTTGGATACTTTCCTTGAAAACTTGGCCTAACCTCACCCCAGAGGCTTGCTACCCAAACCAAATGCAAACTCACTGTTTGTTGAAAAAAGTTCTCAGACTGCCCTGTCTTTGGTTCCTAGCTTTAATGGTCTAATCTAGGTTTCAAGGTTTTTAAAACTTTTGTATCATGGGAGAAAGGTTAGGGCACCCCGTTCTCTTTGCCCTGCGTAAGAGAACTATATTTCTCCATTACTGGTGTCTGCACAGGCTTGATTTAATCAATAAACATAGTATGTGCTGACAGTCAGCACCTCTGTGTCAGAACTAACAATAAATCAAATCAGCATTGTAAATATGTTGTAACTTTGAACAGCTCTGCCCAGCCTTTCACTGCTGAGACAAATATCTGCCTCACTAGTAGTGACTGGTTAGAGTGAAAAAATTTGCAATAAAGCAGGACACTAGTAATGTGACATTTGGGGGGTAGGAATAGGCAAGGAGGAAAAAATGTAACAGAACAGAAATCAGGGCACAAAGACCAGCTTAAAAATGACAGAACCCAGTATAAGATAGACCTAGTAGTACTATCATAATTAATTGATTTAAATTACACCAGTCTATCAAACTTCTGCACCAGATTCTCTCCCGACTCAAGTTAAGTTGCAGCCTCCTGGCATGCCAGGCAGCTTTGTGTGTCCCTGCTAACCCTGTCTCACAGGGCAAGGGGGTTAACATTGGCCCATGCTCATCTGCTTTGGCCCCATGCCGTCACATTACTGATCCAGCAAAGCCTCTACTCTCCCGTGCTGTGTCCTGTCTTCATCTGCCAGCCAGACTGGGAAGTGGTGGCGAGGGGGGAGCAGAGGCTCCCACCCCTGCCTCCACCCCAGCCAGCAGAAATGAAGGTAGTGCAGGTTTCCCCTCCACCCACTGTCTGGCCTAGCATGGCTTCTCTCACTAGCCCTGCCCCCCACCAGCAGAAGAGGAGAAGTAGAGGCCCTTGCCAGATGGATCTGCCCCTCCCCCCGACTCAGCCAGCACAGCTGGGACACTGCTCAGTGGGGGCTTGCACCCTCCTCCATGGCATGGCCCAGCTTCACAGCATGGCCTCTCCCCCAAGCCCCACCCCCATTCCAGCTGTCAGCAGTGGGGGAAAGGGAGGGATAGCAGAGGTTCCTGCCATGTAGACCCAGCCAACCTAGAACCAGTAAGCACAGCTTGAGATGACACATATCAGGCCCTCTGCCTTGGCCAGCACAGCTTCTCTCCCTATCCCTGCTCCCCACCAAATGAGTGGTGAAGAAATGAGGGGGAGGAGTGACGTCTCTCAACATATTAACCCCCCTCGACTCCTCTGGCTGGGACGGGGTGTGGCGGGGAAGGTCCACGCAGCTGAGAGCTCCACTTTCCCTCTTCTCCCCGTGGCACTGACAGCTGGCAAGGGGTGGGACTGAGGAGAGAAGCTTCACTGGCCATCTAGGCCATGCAGTGAAGGAGGGAAACTCCCCATCACATGGCACCCACCCAGCTGTATTGACTGGGTTTGGAGGGGGCCAGGTCCACACAGTGTGGTATCTCCTTTCTCTCCCTCCCCCTTATTTCTACCACTGGCAGTGGGCCACTAGTGCAGCGTAAGGCTAGGGAGAAATCCTGTGCTTGGTCTCCCCCTCCATGTGGCTGTCTGCAAGGGGTTGGGGCCATGTGCCCCACAGCTATGATGGGGTGGCCAGCTGCTAGACTACACTCAACTGCCCTCAGCAGTCTGAAGCACACTGGGAGGCGTACGAGTTCTCCCCCAGCCTGCTGACCTCAGCCAATGCAGGCATCTGTCTCCCCTACTTCATCCCCATCCCCCTCCCCCACGGGCAAACATGTTCCCTTCACTCCTGACCCAATCTATGCAGTTCAGAGAAACCCATCAAGGTTTATTCAGTTCTGTGCCAGGCTTTCTGAAGGTCTGTACCTAGCCTTAGTTTCTAAGGGTGTGAAAAAGCATTTACCAGAATGAGTTTGGGTCTAGGCAGCTTAATTCAGGCCATTTAGACCTAGACCAAGAACAGCACATGCTGCAGTTCACCACTCCTGGGAGCTGCACTGGGAAACCAGCTTGAACTCAGGGTGGAGGGATAGTGGGTCTATGGGGAACTGGTAGAGAAGGAGGAAGCTGGCAGGTCTGTGTAGGCATTGGCGAGACCCGAGAAGTAGACGGTTGTCTAGTGAGGAGAGAGGTACTAAAAATAATCTAACCAGAGTTGGAAATAGCACAGCCCTAGGGCTGGGGTGACTGATTTGGATTTTCTAGCCCCAGGGCTGAGCTGTGAATATGTACAGGTGGCGTTTGCCACATCAGGTTAACCCCTTCACAGATTGGTTTAACCCCATCTTGATCCAAGTTAGTGCACCTACTCAGGTGAACTAACTTAAATTACTCCTGCATTTTGGGGGGTAATTTAAGCCCTCTGTACACATGTACAATTTGGCATTTAGACTGACCTAACCCTAAACCTTGTAGATCAGGTCTGACTTATGTTCTGCAAGAATTTGCGTTAACACACCTAGCCATATTGCTAGCAGTCTTGTGAATCCCTAAAATCATTGCCCACCCACCTATTCAAACATTCAGCAAATTAAACTTGTAAAGGACCACACTAAGTTTACACCGAGATTCTTACAGAAGATTCTATGTTATCCTAGGATAACAATATGGTACAGTGCTTTTCAAGAACACAAAAGAAGCAATTAGGCAAACAACAACTTGGATAACTCTGTGCAATACATTAGTGTATTCTAGTAATCCCCATCAATGAAATATCTGAATACTTCACAAGTTAAGTTGCTTAGCATGTAGTTCTCAACTATAACTAGGAAAATAAATTGATGTGGCTGACCAAACAGAAAAAAATAATTATTTGTTTCAGGTTAACTATAAATAGGCATGAGGTTCTTCTCCATTTTTTTTAATGAACAAATCAAAGCAAAAAGCTGGGGGAGGGAAAAAAAAAAATCACAATAAGTCAAAGCAAATAGTCCTTAATGGCTCAATGTCTAGGTGGGAGGAGGTATCAAGTGGGGTTTCCCAGAGGTCTGTCCTGGGTCTAGTATTGTTCAATATCATCATTAAAAATTTTATGATGGTATGGAGTGCAAGCTTAGCAAATTTGCTGATGACATAAAGTTGGGTAGAATTGTAAACTATCTGGAGGACGGGGCTAGGACCTTTATAAACTGAAGGAGTGGTCCACATTCAAGTAGATAAGATTCAACAATGATGCATACAGTGTTCTGCACTTGGGAAGGAATAACCGCATGCACAGATACAGATTGGGGAATGACTAGCTAAGCTGCACTACTACGTAAGGGGCTACTACTACTACATAAGCTGAATGAGCCAACAACAGGTGGCTTTAGACATTCTTGTTCAGGTTCCAGTTAGAATGCATCAGAGCATGTTCCAATTAGAACAGTCTAGTATCACCTCAGTCATATGCATTAAGCCCTTGCACATTTCAAAATAGCCATGGGGGCACTTTATCTAACCCTCATTGAATGAGCTTTAAATAAAGTGTCCCACCACCATTTAAAAATGTGGGGGGGCTTAATACATACAGCAGTGAGCCATTTTAAATTAGAACAGCTGTCTAAGAACTTGTCTAATTAAAATACCCCTACCCCTGAGCACATGTATAGGTAGGCAATGTTTGTTTCTTGATGTGTTTTTTGTTTGTTTGGGTTTTTTGAAAAAAAGGGAAGCCAGCAGCATCTTGGGTTGTATTAACAGGAATGTCATTTGCAAATAAAGGGAAGTAATTCTTCCACTCTATGCCGTGGAATCTCCATGCTTGGGAATTTTCAGAAGAAGGTTAGACAGACATTTGGCTGGGGTGGTTTAGTCAGAGATGATCCTGCCTTAAGCAAGGGACTGGACTACTAGATGACCTTGTAAGGTCCCTTCCAGATCTACTTTCCTATGACCCTAGAAGAATCGTTTTGCCCAATTTGAAACAAAACACTTTTTCTTTCTTTTTTATAATATTTACTTATGATTAATAAAACCCAAAATGCATTGATTTGAAAGGGTCAAAACTAAACCGACTGAATAAACAATTATTTTCCTTTGATATCCACTTATGTCTACCTCCACAGGCATTAGTGAAGTTACTCGTTTTACACCAGAGCAAAAAAACAGCTCTGTTTTTTTTTCCTCCTTTGAATAACTGTACCACTAGATCTTCCTCTCATACAGAGAAAATGTAATGACTGTATGCATTGGATCTCATTACATCACTGACCTGAATCAGGAAAACAGGGAAAAGCCCAGTCTCAATGGAGTGAATTTTGCTTCTGATAGTGAGAGACATTAACTATTCCTCTCAAAATACAGGCCCCAAATTAGGCTTTAGATTTAATTTTACTAATGCAAGAAAGAAGAAAGTCTAAAAGGCAATAAATAAAAGAAAGAAATGAAAAAAAAAATCTTTCCTCACTCTTTAAAGCCCTATCTAGCTTCTCTCTTTTAAGCCCTATCTGACTAAATCTGATTGACTAACAAGTAAAAAGAAAAGATCCATCTAATTATAGGGAAGCTGTAGATGCTCCACAAACTTTCTTGACTGATTTGTGCAGACAGACATAATGTAACAAGGACACTTACAGCTTTTTTTAAATTGTTATCTAGGATCAAGCTATTGAGCTTTCAAAGCAAGCGTACAAATTTACCTTTTGACTACACAAACACTTGTTTGCTGGAGAATTAATCTATTAGTCAGAAAAAACAATTGTTGTTTGTATTTGTGTCAGCAATTTTGACAATCCACTGTCAGATTTATTTACGAAGAATATCTCAGTGATCAAAATGTTATGTTATGGGGGGAAAAAA
>JAGPOW010001918.1:8920909-8954381 GCA_030014935.1 Caiman crocodilus | reverse complement strand
CTCTCTCTCTCCGTGCCCTCTATAGCACTTGGGTCTCCACAGGCCCATCTCTCTCTCTCTCTTTCTGCACCCTCCTCTCAGGCCTTCTCAGTAACGCCGCCCTTCTCTCGGGGCTCGCCACGCCCACACCAGGGCTTCTCAACTGCCCCTCTCTGGGGCTGGGGTCTATGCACCCCGAATGCTGCACCCTCACTGGTGCTGGGGTTCCCACACTACTGTGAGTCCCCTATGAGGCCTCCTCCAACCCCCAATAACCTCACCTCAACCACCGGTTTTAAACAGCAACACAAAATGCAAGCCCATTGACTATAACAACACTGAGTCCTACCAGGAATCCTTTCTCTTACTACAGTATAAAATGCAGCTCCTTCCTCAGGCCTCTCCTTTGTAACATGGCTGAGAGATCCCTCCTCTTTGGCTGCTGGTAGCAACCTGCCTCCTAGCCTCCTGCCTGGGATTTATATAGGAGCCAGGCCCTGCCCCTTCTGGTCAGCTGGCTAGGCAGGTGCGGGTCATTAGCTCCCCCTAGTTGCCTCAGCGACCAGCACCAGAGGAGTCTTCTCCACTCTCTCAGTAGCAGGCAACTTAGTGCCCTGCTTCACTGTCAACAAACTAAAAATATCAATTAAAGACTCAGTTTACTGACATATTTTTCTTCCTTCAAGCCACCTACAGTGTCAATTTTCTTGGCTAACTTTCAAATTAACTTTAATATTTATATCTATGATATGTATTCCTAGATATCATTATGAAGTGAACATTCATTAATTTGGTGACCTGTCATACTCTGCTACTCTCCTTTTTCCACCCCCACTTCTTTCCCACATTCTTTTTTCTGCTTTATTATAGCGCATCATAAAGTAAATGCTATAGTAGACACCTGAAAAGATGCCTATGAAATCAAACTTGTGACAATATTTCATAGTCATCTGTTTTCCAATTTTTAACTGTTGCATTTCCTTTATCTTCACTCAGTTATAATCCTTCTTTTGTTCCTTTCACAACCATGCCCAACAAATTCTCTAGAGATGGGCACAACCAATACAATTCAGGCTGGCATCTAGACCTAAATAAGAAGTTTTGTCTGGTCAGGCCCATTTTTAAATATGTCTTTCAAGACAGCTGCATTAATTGCTGCTCTCTAACATTCATCTCGCAAGTATGGATTTGCTAACACTTAAAGAATTATACAGCCTTAGAAAATATATCATGAGAGAATGATCCAATTTTAAAATACTGTTCATAAATCATCAGTAAATAAACTTAACCATTCGGTGTGGACGCGGTATCATGCAGCATGGGCATCATTAGAATACTGACAATTTTTCTGAACCTACAAAAGATAATTAAGTGTATGGCTCAGGGCGCTAATGGATGCTCAAAAACCCTTGAATCAAATACGGCCTACATGTATCTGAAGCTATGGGCAGATCTAGGATTTCCTAAAAGGGATGCAGCACACTGCCCCTCAGACAAGGAGTCTGAGGTGCCCACAAGGTGCCCCAAGGCCAGTGGGGGATGGCAGGGAGCAGAAACATAAAATGAGGGGGAGAGGTGAACAGGATGGGAACTCTCACACTGCCATAACTGTCCCTGGCTTGCCCTAGCAAGGGGAAAGCCCCTGAGCTGCATTTGTCCTGCTCCAGCCAGAAACAGTAGTAGCAGCACACAGGTTCCTCCTTCCAGTACCTGCTCCCTGCCTGCCCCTAAAAGGGATCATGGGGAGAGGGGGTAAAGTTAGGCTGTGACTTTGAACATAGCCACAGTCTGCCATTGCCCCAGCAAAACACTGGGCAGACAGGTGGCCAGAACACCTCATCTGAGCCTAGGCACATGCTCACTTCCTACCATCATAGTGTCCAGCTGACCTCCTTCCCCTTCCCATATAAGACCCTGACCCAGAAAGGAAAGTGTCTGTAAAACAAGGGGTGACTTTGTATCTAGGCTGCTGCACTCTCGGATTGTGCTGCTATGGACTTGGACAGATTATCTGGATAGCTGACCCAACTACACTTGTTACTTCATGCTCTGCCTGATCCTGCGAATATCTCACTTGGCTCCCTAGGCAGATCTCTTGGTTTCTCCTGGCCTTGACAGCCCAGCATGACAATGGCAAGAGCAGTGCAGGAGTGGCTCTGGGAGTCCCCCTGTGCCTGGGTCAGCAACGGGGGGTGGCTTGATTGCACTGCCACACACACTGGATCCTCCCCTTTTCAAAGACTGTTTTTTGAGGGTTGCTCAATTCCTACTGGGAAGAAATTAGCCCTTAACAAGTCCTTGACAAACCCTTAACACAAGAGTATACTTAGAATACCTATTGCTGTAATAAAACCAATAAGTAACAACAACACCCCCATTGCAATGTTGTCTCCTATGAATTGGAGCAAGAGTTAAACATAAAAATGTCAATGAACTACACACGTGCACACATACAAACAAAACACTATAAATGCTGGTAAAAATACAGCTGATTTTGTTGCCAGGCAACCCTTTTTGGATACTGAAGTCTATATCCAGATAGTTATGGAATCAGCTGTGCAAAGTAGCTGAAAATGAAAACAAGTGCTAGCTGCTACGTTGCTTACAGGTAATGAAAAGGAAGGTGGGAGGAAGTAAAAATCCATCCTTCAATTAGGGCAATATATTCCATGTGGTTTTCTTGAAGTTCTTAACAGTCAGTCACAATGTAATTATATCCAGTGCCTAGGTCTTCAAAACTGCTTGCACAGGGCTGAACTCTGAATGATGTAGCAAACACTGCATTCAAGTGTCACTGAGCAAACCTTGTGTGAACAGCTGCCTAGAAATAAAATAGCCACTTCTTGTCTGAGGGGCAATATGCTGCATCCTATACATGTAATACCAGGCCTCCTCTCTTTATTCAGCTGAGTAGTACAGCTTGCTCTCTGGTAGGTAAGGCCAGCAGAATTATGCTTCAAATACTGTGCTATCCTAACAAGCACTTTCTAGGACAGAAATGCAAGATAACATTTAAGTATTGACCTCATCCTGCTGTCCTACTGTAGCAAAAACTCCTACTGAATTTAATGGACTTTGTAAATCATATTTTTCATATTAGTGTGAATGCATCATGAATTCTAACTTCAAACCTACAATGTTACTGCATTTTAACTGTTACTGGAAGTCTGTGTTTATCAGTGAATCACAGAAGTTAGAAAATATTCTGTAATCCAGATGCACGCTGGTATGGAATCAAAGACTTTAGAGGTCATATATGTCTACGTGTCCATTCAGCACTACAGCCAGGCAAAACTTTTTTTATACATCAAATAATATTTTTATAATATTTTTTTATATTTTTTATATTTTTATAATGCTTATAATAAAATATTATTTATAATATTTACACACATACACACACACACGCACGCACGCACATGTGTGCACACACACACACACACACACACACTATAACCTCATACATCCATATCTCCAAAAATCCAGCCAGAATTCTCGAAGATCCAGCTTCCACCTCTGCACTCCCGGATGTGGAGGAGGAAGCTTGCACCACCATCTATCACCCTGCTCTGCATGTAGCCACTGCTCCTGGACCAACTGCTGCTCTTCTCCCCCCACCCCCACCAATTCATTTAATTGTTTGGAAGATGAAAAATAGGAAATAAAAATATTTTATGTTGATGTTTTAAAATGAGACGCTTCATTCAGAAACCTATTCAAGCTGAATTTGAAGGGATAAAAAATGAAATATCAAACATTTTAAATTAAAATTAAATAAAACAAATAATCAATCTCTTTCAGGTCAAATGAAAATACTTGACTCATTTTGCCAGAAAAACATAAAAAGTTTTTATTCCAAAAATGTTTTCCCCTAATTGTTTTCAGTTCAGCTATGAATAGTACTACTGAGTGCATAACTACTACCCAGAGGCCTAATTAAGAGCAGCTGAAATCCATACAAGCCTTACCATTGTCTTCAATTTTCCTGGCACTAGGCTTCATGGCACTGTCCTAATGAAACTTTGTTTCTTAATCAGCCAGCCCCTCAAAGTTCAAAATGCCCACTCTTCATCAGAAGCACATTGATTATAATGACAATTGGTCAGGTTCACTCAAGTCAGTGAAGCTGCAAAAGGATGAATGTTAGGCTCTTAAACAGCAAGGACATCACTGTGAAGAGGACAGCTAACTGTACAGTAATTCAGAAGTGTACCAGAAAATCCTTGAATTTCTTTGAGAGAAAAACCCCAGTGGTTTTCTTGTTAGGAAGACTTTTAATCAAAACCAAGACTTACGGCAGATCAGAGACAGCACAGGGAGTGTAAGAGCTCCAGATAGTGGGTAAATTATTGTATAATGTTGCTGAAATGTTCTGATTGAAGGGTTTGATTTTTTTTTTTTTTAAGGAACGAATCTTTTTAAACTATAATCAGTCTCTGTCACTGCACTGGCCTATAATACTGTGTCTTTCACTAATCTTATTTTCCTGTCTCTCTATTTTGCCTTGCTTTTGAAATGTTATCTTCTCTAGGATAATAAAGATATACATCCTCAAGGCCTTTCTTCCCCCCCTCTTCTTCAAATATATAGTTTATAAAAGAGTTTTGGTATAGGAAAGTAATTGAATGAAAGTGAGTTGGAAGAGAAAGAGAAGAGACTGGGGAAAAGAGAAGAGTTAATATAAAACTACAGAAAATTGAACCCTTAGGGCCTGGTGCTCTCATGTCCCTAGGACCTTAGCATTTGGGACTCTGTAAATGTCAAGGGAAATTGCAGTTTTCATTTTAAAAAGCAAACAAATAACCCTTGAAAATGTGAACCAATCACAAGCACTAAAAATTTGCAAAAAAGATTTTTCAAAAAATAGAGGTTATTTCGTTTCCCCCAAACTACTCAGGGGAGCCTTTAGATTCCAAAACATCACATTCTGGTTTTAGGTGGCAGGCAACTTAAAGCAATTTGCCACCCAGTTCCCTGTTATTAGTAGCAATAAGTCTGCTTCAGCTTTTCCATCTGTGAGATTTCAGCTGAGCCAGCATCTCTACTGAACAGCATTGTGACCTCTGGCCACAAGGACAGCTGTTCAGTAGCATGAAAAGTAGTGCTGCATAAGAGCTGAGGATTGCAATCAAGTCTTAGCTCAGATACTGAAGTTATACAAAATTCATTTAGCTTTGGTTTTCCTTACAAACTGAGACCAAGTTTGTCAAAAGGTTTCCTGAACTTCATGAATCTTTTAAGGAACTGGTGCTCGTATATGCTTTTGCATAGAAGCCATGTAAAATTCATGGCTTTCTATAGGTTTTTGACACAAAACTCATGCAAGTTTGTGTTTCAGCATGCATTCTGCCTTAAAAGTTTGCTTTAAGTTTCAAACCTGAAACTCAAAGCAAAATTCACAACATCCAAACCCATCTGGATCTCTAGTGAAAAATATACCCTAGATATAAATTTCTGTGTGGTTCAGGCAGTACTGAATGACTAGCTAACCAACTCCAAATGATGCTACAAAGTCAAGCAAGTGCAGCCCTCTGCAAAGGTAGAGCATTTTACCCTTGAAGCAGAGAAGAGAGAGCAAAGGAAGGAAAAGGAAAGGCATCCCACGGACTGTCTGTGAGTGCAGACAGAAGTAAAAGTTTTCACCCAATCTAGCCACAGAAAGCGGTCTAAAGCCATGACCAAACACACGTGCACAGCTGCAAACAGCTTTAAAAATGGCTGATTGAGTGAAAATCTGAACCCTCATTTTATGAGGGGGCAGATGAAACAGGGAGGAGTAGAGCCATGTCTAGGGGAAACTAGGTACAGGCTCATAGGCAGCAGCTAGATTCTCCTCTCCCATGGAACCAACAGTGAACTTCTGTTTTCAGGGGTCATTGCAACTCAGAACATTTCCTGCAAAGCATTCTCAGTGACAGCAGGGAGCTGCACTTCTGTCTGCACCCTGCCACCAATGGCAAATGACTGGCATTTCTAATTGCAGCTACTTACTGTTAAAAACAAAGAAAATTGTGAGCAATAGATATATTGCTAGAATCTATGTGGCAGTAGAGAGAAAAATACAAACATCCTATCATCTTAATTTGTGTGCTTTATAATTCCATAAAAGTTACTTCCCCCTCCCCCTTTTTCATAGACTCCTCATAAGACTTAATTAGCAATGTTGGACTTAGAAATTTGACTAAACAAAAATGTATTCTTTCTTCCTCAACTTCTCCTGTGACTGGAACACAAAACATGTACCTTTCAGTTCCTAAAATATTGGTTGAACACATGATGCCATTAACACGTACGTGTTATGAAAATGTCACTGTGTGCAGCTTAAATGAATACACTTTGCAGAGTTTTGAGGGTTTTAAATGACTTTGCATTGTGTCAAGCTAAACTATATCTGGATGTAGTTTAGTTTGCAGTGATGCATTGCAGTTATCAGTGCACTCTCCAGCCATGGGAGAGATGAGCAATAGGGCTGTGCGAAGCTTCAGTTCGTGATTCAATTTGGAGAAGATGCGGCCCAAATCAGAGGCTGAATCTCCAAATTATAATCGAGAGAAGCTTTAAAATTTCTGAATCGATTCGGAGCCTCCAAATTGATTCAGAAAAGAGTCATAGATAGGCTTTCAGGGGAACAGAAACTGAAAAGAGAAAGGGGAAACAGGAGTGAAAGGACTGACATCTCTAGCTGGCCAGTGACTGTGACCTCTTCCTGAGTCACCTTCACATCACAGTGCTCTGGGGGAGGGACACAGGAACAGCATATAAATCTCTGAAAGGTACTGGACTGGCTTGGCTTTCTAGGCAATTTCCTATTATTTTTGGTCTTGGAAAGGATTGGATATAGCTTAGGTTACTAACTAGAATCCCTCTACTTATTCATTTCTTTCCAATTATGTTTCTTATTGGGGGGGGTTTCCTAAAACTTTTTAAAAAGCAAGTTGTGTTTTTCCCTGGCACTGTGATTCCATCAATGTGCAGGGAAGCACACATTGCGCGCGCACGCGCACACACACACACACACACACACACACACACACACACACACACCATAGAAGAAGTAATCAGATATTATTACAACACAGAAGTCAGACATTCATAGAAGAAGAGATTATATATAGCTATTAATAGTATTAGTTATAGTTATTAGTCACAGAAGAAGAAAATATTATTTTAGTTACACAATACACACAGAACAGTAAACACAACACAGAAGAAGTCACAGATTCAGATTAACAAAACGGAAGTCAGAGTCACAGAAGAAGAGATCAAATTACATATAGTTATTATTATACTCATACTTACAATTACATTACAGACAACACAGGAGTCAGATACAGATTAACACAAGTCACAGAGTTACAGAAGAAGGGAATAGATATTTTAGGCATACTACACTACAACACAGAACAGTAAACAAAACACAACTCAGAAGAAGTCACAGATTCAGAGTAACGTAAGTCGGAGCCACAGAAGAAAGCAAATTTATATAATTGTTATAAATCATACCTACAATCACACTATAGACAATACAGAACTCAGATACAGATTAACACAACACAACAAGTCAGAGAGGAGAAGGAAAAGAAAATAGATATTTCAGGTACACGACACAACAGCACAAAACAGTAAACAAAACACAACACAGAAGAAGTCAGATACAATCAGTCATATATCAGAGAAGAAGACATATATTCTATTATTAGTTACACATACAGACACATTTTCCAGCATAAGAAAAATTAATATGAATCATTCTGGAAAGGTAGGTGCCAGGTCTTCTGGCAGAGGAGGGAGACGGGCTAGAGGGGGGAGGGAGAGAGCTAGAGCTGCAAGTTCCCCCATAAATCTTCTGCTGCCAGTGGAAGCAAGGAGGTGGGAGCAGTACCTGTCCCTGCACCACTTCTGCTAACTCCAGAAATAGGCACCAGCAGAACAGTCTCCACCACCCCAATTTCGCCTAGCATGAGCCTCCCATTGCCAGAGGAGGAGCTGGATCTGGAACCAGGGGATATGAGTACCCCAGCAAAAGAAATTCTGGGGGCCAAGGGGGGATCTGACTTTGGATCCACAACCCTCAAAGTTCCCGTAAACTCGTGTCTCCTTGTCAGAAGGCCAACTCACAGGAGGTTGTGGAGGCAAGTGGCTCAGCTCCTCCTGCTGTTGTGCCTCTGCCTGCTGAGGAGGAGGAGAAGGCAGGATCCCACCCTCAACCCAGAAGCAGGGGAGTAGTGTACTGTGGGATCATTCTGAGGTGGCGATTTGCTATCTGGCAGCACTGCCGAAAGCAGATCAGCTAGGGCAAGGAGGTGAAAGACTTCACCACCGCAATGCTGCTGCATCTCAGGAGGCAGCGCCCCCTTGCCCTTCTTCCTCCTCAGCCTGGCACCGGTGTGAGCATGCTCAAAGGGAAGTCCCCCACTCATTCCAAAGCCCCTGTCCTCCCAAAGCAGAGGCAGGCCACCCTGGAGCTTTCCCCCACTGCTCCAGACAGACGGGTCACGTTGCAAGGGCAAGTCAGATCACCCAGTCCACAGGGGAGACACTTCCTGTGGATAGCCAGTGCTTCACCTCAGTTGTGTGGCCAGGGTTCAGGTGTCTCATGGCACTTGTGGCCCCATCTTTCCAAGTGCCTGCACACACCACCTTTAGCAGAACAGTGGTGCCCTCCCTGTATGAGGCATGCAGGGAGTACTTCAGGGAGGAGTTGTGCAAGGCAGGGCCGCAGGTAGCCTTGCACTTCATAATGGACATCTGGAATAGCGGGGGTGGAGATCATGCCCACTTCTTCCACACAGGGCACTGGTACAATCAGTCAAGCCGCCGGTGGGCTCTCCTTCAAGTTGAGATGGTGGATGAGTCCCACAAAGCAAGGGAAATCATGGTAGCCTTTTATGCAGGCTGAGGAAGCAGCTGCAGTTGGTGTGCATGTGTGCTATTCCTGTATGGAAGGAATAGTAAAGAAGCCAGAGCCTGGCCTGGCATGAAATGCGGGCAAGAAAGCCAGTCAGAAAGAGCAAGAAACAGAAGTGGAGGCATTGGAGATGAGGGACAGCCTGGGATGGGGATGTAAGAGCACAGGTAAAAGTGGAGACCTACCTGGGGAGACAGATGTCTGGCAGGTTGTAGTGTGTCAGAATTCCACTGTGTATATTGAGTCCATGAGCTTCTTGACCTAGGAGGCTGATGAAGTGAAGTTCATAGGCCCGGCTGTGAAAACTGGTTTGTAATTTGTTCCCTCTCAGGATCAGGCCTGAGCAACTGGAGGCAGAGTGTTTTTTTGGTGAAGAACGTGCCCCCACAGGTAGTTGGGTGCTGTTGTCTTTGATAGATTGTGGTGTACAATTTGTGGGGGTACCGGAGATAGTTGGCAGGTTTTGTGTTTTGAGCTGTAGGAAGTTGGTTTCAATTCTGGTGATGTTAGATTAGCAAGGTTCGGTGCTTGTTTTAATTTACAAACCATTTTTCAGAGCTGGGCCTATGAACTGCACTTCCTCAGTCTCCTAGATAGTAGCTACAGAAACTCATGAACTCAATATACACAGTGGACTTCTGACACACTGTGACCTGCCGGACATCTGACTCCTCAAGCATCTCTGCACTTTTACCTGTGCTGCTACATCCTCCTTCCCCGCACCACCTCAGCCTGTCCCTCACCCCCTGACTCCTCCATTTCCATTTTCACTGACTGGCTTTCTTGCCTGCATTGCATGCCAGCCCAGGATCTGGCTTCTTTACTATTCCTTCCATCCAGCAACAGCCCACAGATGCATCAAGTGCAGCCGCTTCCTCAGCCCAATTAAGGGTTTTTCAACCCGAAAGCTTGCCAAGATATATTTATCTAACTATTCAGTGTGGGGGAGGGGGGTTAATAAGAAATATATAAACGTAAAGACACAATGTAACCCATCACACAACACAAGTAACGCATCATTTATATATCCAACACAACATCTCTATTTGTTCTATTCAATTTGTTTTATAAAAAATCTCATTTTAATAACCATAAGCTGCTTAGCCTCATTGGACAATCAAGGAAAATCCCTCTCCATAAAATCAAAGCACAATCACTCACTGTCCTAGCTTTCTCTAACTATTCAGCTGGTCTACTAAAAGACACCAGATTGATCCAAAGACGTTGTCTGCTGGTGTCATGTCCTTAGCCCAATGCCTCTAGCACCTGTCCCCAGTCAGCTGACCGGAAGGACACAGGACCCTGGGCACATCTAAGCCCCAGGGCTGGGCCTGGCAGGGAGAGTTCTCTGGCAGCTGATGGAGAAGCAGCACCTTCAGGAGAGGAAAAAACAGCTCTAGTCTGTGACCATTTGGCTGCCTGAGATGTTACTGGTGCTACTGTGCTGCAGTGCACTCCAGTGCTTACCTGTTGTTATTTAAGGTGGTGGACCAGACAGAGGCTGTAGGGGAGGTGGTGACCTCACTGGGGTACATGACTGTGTCATGGGAGGCCCAAATACCAGTGAGGGAATGCCTTAACACACATACAGTCACTCACCCATCTCACGAGTTTTGCTTGTCAGCAGCCTGAGGTGCAGGTTCCCAAAAGCCCCTGAATCTAACTCCTTGATAGTTGGCATGCTTCATGTCCTCAAAAGGAGCTAGCATCCCTGCATATTTCATCCAAATAAGCCAAAAAATTATGAAATTATAGGTATTTCAGTGATTCTTCATTATACTCTATGGCTGAATCTACCTGCCTTGGTATCGAACCTTCCAAAGCTGATTTCAGCCAAATCGATTTGGAACAGTGATCCGACTCTCTGAATCAAATCGCTAGTCTCTGAAGCTGAACTGAATACTTCCCTTTTCGTGCAGGCTGAGTGGGCAGGCTCTGCAGGAAAAAAGGATAGGGCCCATTATTGCTTTTGGCTTCAGCAGGTGCCTGATATAGGCAGAAGCAGCAAGGGGCCAAATCCTTTCTTTTTTTTTTTTTTCTGAGGGAGCCTACCTGCATCTCCTGCAACCAGAGTGGGTGGCGGGGTGGGGCGAGCTGTCAGCCGGCCAGGCAGCCCCAGAGCTGTGGGAGGTCCTGCTCCTTCCCTCCACAGCATCCGTGCCACCCAGGACTTCCCAGGTGGGCTACCAGTGGGCCAGGCGCTGCCCGAGCTCAGAGGTAGTACTCGCTGTAACATGACAGAAAAAATGAAAAGATGTATTTCAATTAAAAACCCACCATTTCAATTTAGAGGGTATAGAATGCAACCTTGGGGATTAAACCCCCATCACATATACAAGTGCTCTTGGAGATGGAGACAGGGCCTAGTATACTTAACTAGATCTTGGGACCCTAATCTTATCTAAGGATCAGGTGTTTAAGATTTCAATATTGCTTTAGATATTATATAGAACTTTATATTTATCTAATTATATTACATATCTATGTAATATATGGCATATATCATTACTCATCTATCTATACTCTATATGATAAAATAGTACTGCTTATTAACAGATCAGCAACTAACAGTTATATCTTGCTGAGCATTGTCAGTAGGAAACTCACTCCACCAGATTGTTGTTTAGAAAATTAAGTTATTATTTGAAAGGTTAAGTAACATGACCGCCTGTGTATGTCAACTGGTAATGCAGTGGCAGAGAGTGTCCCCAGTCTAACCCGGCATGAGAGCGGCGCGTGATCACCTATGGCCTTACCAATCAGAGACCACCTAAGGGGCGTGGCTGGCTGGCCAGCATACCCTAAGCTTCTAGAACCCACTATCAAGAGAATCCACTGATTGGTCAAAAAGTTTATATAAGGGACTGCGCACTTCAGCGTGAGGTCCCCAGGCTCCAGCCATCGAAGTAGACTGATCACCTACTTCAGAGCCTGGTTAGACCCCTAGGTCGCCAATAGAAGCTGCTGCTCTGGTAGCTCCGAGCAGTACAAGCTATTGCATATCTAGAACGCCTTGTACGTTGTCCCAGTGGGCATTGTACTCGTACTGGGTCTTGACTGCAGTCGCTATCTGTCTTCTGTCATGTGTACATCATCTATCATCTGTCTAGTGTCTCACCCGTCAACGCCTCATCACCTACCTACTATTGTATATAGTTCATCGCCTGTATTCTTCTGGCAATATTCAACTGTTGTGTGAGTAAAGTATAAGTTTTATTTCACCCCACCGTCTATCTCTTTCCTCTCATTAACATCTGACATCTCCGAGCGCGTCTGGGTTGGTGTCACTACCCAGTGCTCCTGCTCGACACGTAACTACAGCCGGTTCCAACCACCAACCAGGAATCGTGTCCCACACGCGTGATGTTGCTCTGCTGCGAATAGCAGGAAAGACAACTCAACGTGGCTGCTGTCAACAAAAAGAAATCAAGAGGGAGAGTATATTTGTATTAATGCTCCAAAAATATGTATCTACCCCATGAAAGGTCCAATCTACTTTTCAGATATGCTGCTACAAAGCAGTAGCTTAACAAGGGATGGACAAGAGGAGTGCCCACCCTGCATGCCAAATTATGAGGGGCAGTGCAACTACCTCTCAGCCCAGCGCAGTCTGTACCCTGGCAGCATTCTCATGGTGGTAACTTCAAAACAGCCCCCTTCTGCTGTCCCTTTAAAAGCAACAGCCTGGGTGAGCAGAGCCCTCATGCCAGCCACAGAAGTTCAGCTGGGACTGCAGCATTCCCAACATGGTTAAAAACGCTGCCTCTCCCTGCTTTTAGAATGCGTTCTGCACTCTCAAGGCCCATGTCCCCCGAACCCCACCCTCAGACCCTATTCCCCCCACCTCTGCTTTCCCATTTTGTGGCCATCCCATCCACTCGCAGAACCTGTGCCCCTTGCCCCGCTCTTGGATCCTGCGACTCCCACCTGCTCTTGGATTCCATGACCATGCCCACACTCGGATTCCATGCCCTCCATCCTTGCCCATGCTCTAGATCCCGTTCCTGCCCTGTCCCCAGAACCCACCTCCACTCAGAACTGTGTTCCCCCTACTGTTCTCCCACATTATTTGCCCTGGGCAGCAACTCTGCTTGTTAAGCCACTGATGCAAGGTCCCGAATAGACCAGGAGCAGGCATTTTTGAAGAACAAAACTAGCTGTGTTATTTCTGTTGAGGCACAAGTGTTATTCTGAGGGAGCACCTAACAAGTATTAGCTACACTTGTACAAGAATTCACAACTTCCATGCATTTTGAATGGTTGAATTGTGTTCACTAATTCAGCCTTTACAATTCCCAAAATTGCACACTAGGTGATAGTTGATCAATAAATCCCTGATCCTGGTAAAAATAAATTGGAGAAGTAATTATCCAATCCCTTATGTTCACTTCAGAGGCATGAGGTCCAATATTGGTTCATCTCCCTTTTTTCCTCTTTTATTTTTAAAAAGTAAATAACTAAAGCCATCATCAATTTCCTACAAGAGGCTTTTAGGGTGGGGCTATGAAGGCTTAATTTTCCACACTCCTGAAGAGTGCTGTACTAGAAACATGCCCGCTAAACCTCTAGACAGTCCTTTGCTTTATGACTTTCATCATTTCAAATGAACATCAACCTCCTGCCAAAGGAGGCAAAAGAAGCCCAGGTGTGTATTAACACAATACTGCCTATTGTTTTTCATAACCTTCAATGTCAATCAGTTTTCTCTCCACATACCATGATTTTGTTCCCTGGAGGGTGAGAATCCTACCAGAAACATCATTGGCAAAATTCTCACTGGCTTCAGTAGTCCTGAATCACAGCTTTTGGTCTTTAAAAATGGCCCTTTCCATTCACTCCATCTTCCTAGGTCTTCCCATAATCCAATTCCAATTTTCTGTTTCCTTTCCTGCAATGCTGACAAAAAAGAAACTTATGTCAAATACTATAGCTTTTTGAAATGCAACATTTACAAACATTTTTTTATATTGCATCATAAGCAAAGGTTATTTAGGACACATTTCACTCAGTAAATTTGTGACATTCAAATACAAACTGAATTAAAAATGTCTAGTTCTCCCATACATATCACCTAAAGAAAGGTAACACAGTGAAAAGTGTTTAAAATCTGCCAAATTAGCCATTGACTAGAAGAAACTGATAGGTCACTGTTAGGGTAACACTTTGTGACTTTTTGGGGAGCACTGGATTTGCAGCTGAATAAAAGCATGATCTGTGGCCTAGTGAAGTTGCTGATCACAAGGCAGAACGATAGCTAAGCCAGCCATTTGCTTCTGCTAAGTAACCATCCTAATTGTCAACCATCTTCTGTAAAGAGCAGCAAGTAAGTCTGTGCGAGTCTGCATGCTGTGAAGAAGGTGAAGCTTTAGCAATGTGGAAGATGCTACAACGTGAGACAGAAAAACAGACTGGAATGTAAAAAACAACTTGTAATCGGTAACAGAATACAAAATGAACATATGCAAAAAGGTGAATGGAGATTGGCAAAGAAGCCTCCAGAAGCTTCCAGGTTTTGGTCAGAGCCTGCCTATTGACCAGAGAACAGGAGTCAAGGTTGTAGACATGCGCTCATAGCAAAAAGGCATTTAAATGAATGAAATGCATAGGCAATTCCATGCTAATGAAGCAAACAGTAGACAGAGGCAGAGCTTGAAATAGGTGGAAACATAAGAGGAGCATTCTACATAAGGGTAGAATGAACGGTAATGAGCATAAACCAAAGTGTATAAATGTGGGAAAAAAACTATTGTTCAGTGCAGCTCCCTGATTTGCTGGTTTTTTGGGACCTTTGCCCAAAGCTGTCGCTAGCAATGTGTGCAAGTAGCATTTTCTCCCGGCTTGCTCTGGCTAATGAGTAACAGGATTCATGAGCAATTGGATCTTTACCTCCCTAGTTGTTGGGTGCTGCATGGAGTAGGGGGTCTTACAGTCACTTTTAATGACCTAGTCTTACAGTCATGTACGGAACATTCTTCGAGTCATGCAAGTTATCAAATTTGATTTCACAGTGCCATCAGTGTCAATGGGACAATTCACATGATGGGTGCGCTTGTCTGGAAGTCAGGGCCTAGGTTTCCTAGAAGTGGAGCTCGTTGTGGTTTCCTTGCTGCATTTCCTTTCCTTTTGCATTTCCTCACTGAAAAATCCTGTATAATGCTGAAATAGTACACATGTGCTAACTTAACTCCCTTTGAATCTCGTATATTCTGCTATGAAAGAGAGTTGCCTTTTTTATGGTGAACATATACGTGTACTGAGGTACAATAACAATAGATAGTTTGCATTTCTCTGTTTTCTTTTGGGGTATTTTTTGTGGGGGAAGGGGAATTTGAAGTCCATTACTATTTGTTAACTGAAGTTTATTAGTACTACAGGTTTCCTCTCATTGTATGCAGGTTCTGTAGGTGCACATTCACTCTTATGCAATTACCCTATTTATTCCAAAAAATAGTTATATATGAGGTAAATTCACTCTTATGCAATTGGTGTGGTAGAAGCCCACAGTCGGCTGCTTTGTGCGGTGCATTGTGGGAGTGATGCACACCCAAATGTCGTCTCCTGTGTGGATCTGTGCTCCTCTCTCATTGTCTGTAACAAGTGTTTCTGTAGTTGCCATCCCCATTATGATAAAATTCACCACCATCCTGTGCGTGGGTGTACTGTCTGCTGTTGATTCAGTACCAAAATTGTAATTAAAAGTAGTAGAAATGGGTCTGAGGGTCAGTACAGCCAAGGTCTTGGAAGGTATCTCTACTTGTTACATTGGGAAGTGGGTTCCCTTTGTGTGACTTCGAGTTATCTGCCATTTTCCAGAAACGCATGTAAAATGAGGAAAAAGTATACTATGATTCATAAATATATTATATTAAGATGATTAAATACATTCCACAAATTAAACTACAACTCCACAGAGTAATATATGTTTTATTAGGTATAAATACAAGCTTTTCCATCTCAACCTTTTAAAATATGTTGAGAGAGAGAGAAAGAAATGCAGAAGAGACACAGTAGGAGATAGATTATTAGAAAATGTATGATATACCCTAGAAAATATCCCTGGTATAAGCTGATTAGGTTAAAAATTCCTTACTAAACTAAAACAAGTGTTCAAATCATACCATATACAGTTAGCTAATACCATAAAGAACGAAGTATAAAATATCACAACTTGTAAATGACTTCAATTAAGCTGCTATTCTACATCAGTTGTCACACAAGGTGGTAACAAATTCCCTTAACATATTTATGTCCCGTTTTCCTTTACAAAATATAAGAATTAAAATTATGGTTATGAAATTACTAAGGAGGAAGAAAGACACGTGTATTGCATTTCAAGATTCCTTTCAACCACAATTGTTATTAATGATCTATTATATTATTAATAAAATCAATTTAGTTGCAGTGTTCTGTCAGGTGCTTAGGACCAACATAAATATTATCGGTGCTAAAGTTGTTATTATGAGCTTTGAAAATTATGAACCACGAATATTTTATCACCCAATCTGCTTCATCAGTCCATTATTAATGTGCAAAGATGATGCCTGCCTCAAATCAGTTCTACTTTCAAGTATTCATTTTCCAAGGCTTTGTACCTGACTGACTTAGCCACCATTCAAAAACACAATTTGTCATTCCTGCAATAAAGATCAATTTAATTATTTACTGTTGCATTGCAAATAATTCACTAATGTGTATGCTAGAATGAGAAGATTCACTAATAGTTATTATTTCTGAATACTTTAAGAACAGCTTAGTTCATGGAGGAAAAAGTAGCCACATTATTTAGTTCTAGATATTTTCACAGCATGGAGGTTATGCATTATGCCCCTCATTTAAAACTCCCATATAGGATATAAAAGGCCTAAAGTATGCATGATGCCTCTAAATCTCCATTCATAAACTCAGTTTTACACAGGAATAACTACTTTTCAGTCAATTGAATCAAGAAAGATTGTGATAATACAATAAAAAAAACAGATCTAACATGCTTACTTGAGAGTTGAAACCCAAATACAACATCGGAGAAACTGTTACTTGAAACATACCTATTCTTCAGAACTGCATGTAATTCCTGTGAACCTTGTAAATCATGTCTCTTTTATCAAAATGCTTTTAATTTACTAAATGCCCCATAGCACCACACAAATGGCACCAAAAGAAGTATATACCTTACATTATTATGGCAAAAATTATTTGGGATGTTCACTAAAGTGGGAGTTCAAATGGGAGAAAAATCAAATCACTTGAAATAGCAAATAGCTTGGCAACAGTTTGACAGCATACACTGCAATGATATTTAATGGCACTTATTTGTTCTGTGACACTTTAATATATTTAGGTATTCCTTCTACATTGGAAAGAACCTTAGAAGGACGTGTGAAAATCACACATAATCTGCACCAAAGCAGAAGCAGGGATATGTGCAGCTTATGTTTTAAAATGGCAATAAATGTGACGCGAGAACCTTATATTGACTAGTCACTGCACAGTTTAAATGAAGTACAGCAGACCAGGGAATAAACTATCCAGATTTCACACCTGGATTGGAACAGAACATGAGAACCTGATTTTCTGGAAAATTATTAACTGAAAATATCCCTTCAATTATTTGCATCACCGAGAGTCTCATGAGAACTATGTTTGTATATGCTGGTGCTGAAGTGAGGGTGACAACAGGGCAGGAAAAACATTTTTCATCCAAACCGTTATCCGTGGAAAATAGGATTTTGGCTATTTCCCCTACCCCCGTGAAAGCACTTAGTTAACACATTCAAAAACATTTCTCATTAAAAACAAAACAAAACAAAATCCCAAAGCCAAGAAGTTTTGTAATATTGACACCACTGCAATTGTAGTTTAGACGATTCTTGCTTCCTGTACTCCTCTACGACCTATTTTTCCCATGCAGATCAATTTTTCCCATAATTCAGTGCTACAATGCTGTGGGGCCACAGTGCCTCAGTAAAACAGTAATCTTTCATGCACCAGGAAAGATGTAGTCTATCCATTTTAGAGTGCAGAACTAGGGCAAGGGGCAAACAAATTACAACTCAGTTTTCATGTAATACTAAATCAACCTTTTGTTCTAAACCATCGTCTTCAGCAAAAAAACAGAAAGAAAAGTTTGACTTTCAGTTAAACAAAACTCCACCCCGCAAAAAATACCCCACAAAATAAAACAAAACAATTGTGAGGTTTTCACTAAAATGGGGATTTTTTTATGCTAACACAAACAAATATTGGATTTATTTTTGTTTGTTTGTTGGGGGGGGGGGTTGTGAACGAACTCTAAAAAGTAATGCAAATGTATTTGGATATACTTTGAGACCAGTATGTGCTAAGACACACTATAAAATTTGCAGACCAGGGGCAGATGGGGCTAAAATGAAATGTTTGAACTTTTCCCTAACACTTATTATGTTTTAACTAGGGTTCAATCTGAAGCAGACAGACATACAACTTTAAGCCAGTTTAAGTCTTCCTGAAATGGTTTGAAAGCCATACCTCAAACATCAAGTACATCATAACCTCGCAAATCCAGATGTCAAAACTCTGGAATTCTTAAAAATTCGGCACTGCTCCAGGACCAGCCGCCACTCTCCCCTGCTCCCCCGGATAAGGAGGGGGATGCTGATACATGGCGACTGCCACCACCATCCACCCCGCCGCCCCCACACTGCTGTTCCACATGCACTGCTGCTCTGGGACTGGTGGCTGCTCCCCCCACCCTGCTCCACAACCAGCCGCCGCCGAGGTTTCAAAAATCCGGCATTTTCAAATTTCCGGCAGGTGCTTGGTCCAGAGCATGCTGGATTTATGAGGTATACTGTACTATTTTGAACTGGTTCAGTGCTGTGTAGACAACAAGTCATCTGTGATGTAGATCTAGCAGACATCCCACACTGCATCACGTTTAAAATTAAGGAGTGCCCCTTGAACTAACTTTTCAAATAAAGTAGTCTTTCTGACAATCAGCTGTGCCCACTCAATCGCAGCCTGTCATGGGGCACTGACAGATAGGGGAAAAAACCAAAACAAGAGTGCTTTACTGGAAGTGGCAGTGCACTATTTCAACCTGGCTCCATAGTGTCTATGTAACTTGGGTGTTTCAAGTAGGGCTTTTTGGCACTTTATTTAATAGCTGATTGAATCAACTATTAGGTAAAAGTGCCAAAAAGTCCTGCTCAAGTGTCTAATCTATACACTCTATAAGCAAGTCTGGTACAAATAATGTAATGCCCCTTCTGGGCATGTGCTGTACTCAGCAAGGGGGCTTGCTGAGATTAAAGTGAAGTGCCATTTTATTTTTTCTTTTCCACATCTGTAAGTAACCACGATGCTTTCCAGCCCATGGGAACTAGACAGCATGGGTCCAAAGCACTTCCCTTGACCCCAAGTCAGGCAAGCACTTTTCAGACTTCAGGTATTGAAGTTTACTGAACTTGTGTTTAGGAGAGCAAGGAAAGCAGAAGAGTTAAAACACCCCCAAACACTGGTCACCACTTACATGGAATCCCCAAAGCCAGGTTATCAGAGCAATAGCACTTCACACAACTGTGAATCTGTTGCCAATCACTGACATTTGGGAATGGGTCACTTGTTATGTGCATCGCACCTTGCTCCACAGCATTTGTTAACTGTTTCCTGGTCAGTGACATTTTGAAATGGCTTACTTGTAATGTGTCCACACCCTAAGGACACTTTTACACATGCTCCAATGCATTCCAATTAGAACGCATCAGAAGAGACTCATATGATCGAGTCTGCTGGAGCATTCGAATTACAATATTTCAGCATCCCTCAGCGTCTCATGAATTCAGTGTTCTGCATTTTAAAATGGCAGCAGAGATATGCAAAGTTCAAATGAGCTTTAGTTAAAATGTCCCTGCCACCATTTTGAAACGTAGGATACCAAATACACAATACACTGTGGGCGTTTTAATTAGAGTGGCTCCTCAGAGCTCCTCTAGTCCCCATCCCAGAGCACGTGTATAGGCAGCATAAGGTATTGAAGCCTCTTGGAGGAGCCTCAAAGCCTTCTAAATGTCTTTAGCCCTTTCTATGCAGGGGAATATTCTGGTGGTAAGAATGGAAGTCATTAAAGCTTTATGCATTGCTCCAGCTACTTGTACCCTGTATTAAGGGAGCAAAACTTGCTAAGACATTCATTCTTCAAATATTTAGGTTACTTTCAAACCCATGTACTATATTCTGTGACCAAGAATAAATTCTGCAGCAAGGGACTTTTATATTCCAGAGCTCAGAGTGGAAATGTTGTTGCAGTGTGCCTTGCATTAAACAACAAAATTACCTACACTAAGAAAAAAGATATTTTACAAAATTGCTATAGGCAAGAAAGTATTTTCCTCTCCACAGAAGTCAGCTTGAATTATAAAGTACAAAACTTTGGCTTGGGCAAATACTTTGGCCTGAAAACTGTCAAACTTACTCTGAAGGCAACAGAAAATGTGGCTGCAGAATTTGAAAAAAAAAGGCATTTGTTAAGTTACAAGTCATTAGAAAGTGCTCCAGTTTCAAATGCAGACTCTTTTCTAAATCCTGTATGTCTGTCTTCCATTCTTTTAAAATGGATTTATTATCATCTCTTATAACTTTGCTTATAGTTAAGCCTCCTCAAAACACTTGAGTTTGTTTAATTGCAGCCTGCACTCTTCAGATGTAGCAAAGTTAATAATAATTTTTCTAGTGTACAGTCTAGTGTTCAGACCTGCTCTCAATGGTTTGATTTTTGAGACTTCAAGCTTAGTAGGAATAGCAGGTACCATACATTCCCTGATTAACAGACTGCTGCCTAGAAAGAGCATAACAATCTTTCTCTAGCTGATGAACAAAGACAACTTTTATCAGCTTCACAACAAAGACCTTCAATTAGAACTATAGCACCCAGACACTGTAGGGTAGGGAAGATCTAGAGCACAGGTTTGAAGTTAGAAATAATACAGTCTGATTATTATTTATATTAATGATGAGAAAAAACAGTTAGGTCTTGATAATTAGCATGCCTGCTTGCATTTTCCCCAGAGAGACAGGGACTTAATGAATCATCATCACCCTTCACATCAAAATAAGAACTTTGATGAAATTTAGCTGCCTAAATTCAAGGCTACAATCCTGAAAACCTCTGTTCAGCTTTAGATTAACCCTGGAGGTGTTTAAATTGCATCGTTTTAGGGATGTTCGCTGTAGCCATGTTGGTCTAAGGATATAGGCAGACAAGGATTTTGGGGGGGTAAATGTGATATCTTTTATTAGACTGACTAACTAAATAGTCGTAAAAATTGACCTTTGCAAGCTTTGGGGCACAAACGCCCTTCTTCAGGGACTCTCCCTATTGCCTGAAGAAGTGTATTTGTGCCCCAAAGCTTGCGAAGAACAATTTTTACAACTAGTTAGTTGGTCTGGTAAAGATATCACATCTCCCCAGAACCTTGTCTGCCTGAATGCCACGGGGAGAATTGTGTGAGCTTAAAGCTCCCCAAGCCTCTGAAGCTTCTCTTTCTAGTCATACACAGAAGTCCCTCTGTTGTGATGGGCTGGAGCAGCTCAGTGCTTGCCTCATGCCTAAACCCAACTGAGACCCAGACTTTAGAGGTACTTCCTCATTCCCTGGAGTCTACTTCATCTTCTTATAACACACTTAACACAGATCCACAGGACTGGGGTCTCTATTAAAAAACAAACAAACTTGTGCTCTCTTTTAAAATTAAGCAGGGAGGAGGAGGAGATTAGATTTGTACGTATAACTGTCTACTGGTTCGTGTATTTCCCTGGTAAGTGAATCTAGTTTTCTAGGGAAGAACTGTGAGGTTAGGACAGAACCCAGGGAAGAAGGAGACCCATGCCCTCAGGTCTGCTTTTGTGTTTGACATGAAGCAGTCACGGAGTAAATAACTATGGTAAAGAATCACAATCTGAGGTTTGTAGGAAGCACTGATGCATAAGATCACTTAGCACAGTGCTCAACCCATGCAGACAAAGTCAGTCTAGTTCTGAGATCCAAGCTAAACCATTGTGGACTTTCCTACTACCCAGTTTCTTATTCAGGTATCACACTCACTTCGGGTGGGGGGGGGGTGGAAACACTTCTTTTCTTTTTTTAAGGTACCAAAGTCCTTTAGGAAACTCAGGCTATATGTTAACAGACTACCTTCAGGGACATTAGCAGAGCTTCACCAGGAAATCTACAATTGTTTTTTGGTACCACATAAAGGCTATTTGCATTATCCGAAGCTGTCAGTCTTCATGAACCCCAAGATATCCAATTAATAATTATAAAGCAGAGGTAAAACACATTAAGTTGGCATAACTTCCGGAAATAACATGCTGCAAACATATGAACTTCTTGTCATTCTTCTTTGACAAGATGTATTTCTAGTCAATTTCTTCATTGCAAAGTATGTTGCTTTCTTTACGTGGAGCTTAGCACAATGAGCAACTCTGGAACTGGTTTTAGTTTTCAATCAGCCTCTCAGGTTGTATGTAGTAATTAATTGGTAATGTAAGGTATTAAAAATTATCATGTACATGATATTTATGAACATAGCTAATACTGGTTTAAAAGCAAAGCTTTAATTTAGAGATCAAGATTCATTTGTGAGCAATACTAGATGCAACAAGCAGGATTCTGATGCAGAAGAAATTTTGAGTAAGAAGTAGTAAAATGCGAATACTATCAGTTTTTCTTTCAGAAAGATTTTGTTTTAATGTTACACAAAAGACCCATCTTCAAGGTTAGTAAATGCAGTACATTAATGGTGTTGCATTATTAGAGTGGATAAAGAAGAGTTTTAGACCTGGAAAACTGAGGGTGCTTATGATCAGAGGTTAATGAGTCAACATAAGCAAAAACTAGTATGTTGCCACAAAGGACAGAAGCATAGTTTTGTTCATTTTGCTTATGGGAAGATTAAGTAGTAAAGTGAAAACATTTTGCTAATGATAACTTAGATAATAAAGAAATATATTAGAAAGAGGGAAATAAACATGAGAATGATTCGATAGGCTAAATGAGCACTGTATAATTGGCAGCCTATTGGCTGAGTGGTTAACACCAAGCCCATGGGTTCCCACTCAGCTGCAATGTCTCCCATTCATCCTCTTAATGCTGTTGCCAGGATCTCCACATTCCCCTCCCTCCTCCAGCTTCCACTTCCTGACTCCCACCCCACTTGGTGGCAGGGCACACACCATAGGGCTTGTGGAAACTGCAGCCCATACAGAGGTTGGCAGGTCTCCCTGCTTGAGTGGTTCCTGGTGGTGGGGCAGACAGCTTGTCCAAGACAGCCCCTGAGCACTCAGAAGTTGGACAGTCATGAGCTAAACAGTTCCTTCATACAAAATAGGACTTTATATCAATAGAAAGTCTGGAATAATACAGTCATGCACCCCAAATATAGCTTTAGGGAGTAGGACTGTGCAAAATGGCACCGTTTTGTTTCAACTTGCACTTTGACAGAACAGCATTTCATTTCAAATTTTGTTTTGGTTCGAAACTGCTGTTCCATTTTGTTTCATTGAAACAGTTTCGCTGTTTCAATGTTTTGCCCATAGTCTATGATGGGGAAGCTTGAAATAACCTATAACTTTGTAATTTCTAGCCTGATTTGGATGAAACTTGCAGGAAAGGTAGCCCTTTCTAAGGGCATGTAGCCTGCCAAGTTTCAGGGACACGGATGCAGGGGTTTCAGGGAAATGGAACATAAAATCTCAAAAGCAAAAAAACCTCATGTCACATGTATGTGTTAAGCCACAGCAGTGTCAAAACTGCAGGCTTTCTAGGATATGCAATAAGTACTTAAAACTCCTTTGTAGATGGGATATATAAGGACACTGCACTGTCCTTGGAGAACAAGTGGTCACTGTTGTTACCAGTTCTACTGATTAAAAAAAATATTTTTTTTTTCCACGGGAAAAAGTGAGGTTTCTTAAACAAATTATTTCTTTTAGAAAAGTGCACCACAGAATGTCTATTTCTCATAAAACGAAATGCTCCTAAAACCTGAATATTTCAGTGGAAAACTAAGATAATTCAGATATCACTCAGCAGTGCTTTCTAAAAAGCATAGTTTAGTTTCATCTTGTCCATATTCTCCTACACAAGCCAAGGTTTCCAATTGGAGCTATCCTCTATGATATACCAACTGTTATTATGAAGAGTATAACATAGAAGACTGTACTGTTAGGTAAATTGAGTGCATGGGGCACCTCAGCATCATGTCCCAACTGCAATTTTTCTGTTCTTTCCCTTCTCAAGTCAAAAATTTCCTCACAGGGGGAGAGAGATTGAATTTCTAACCAGCTTCATTGTGGGGTACTTAGAAGAGACTAAGATGACTTAACTCTCTCAGACCTTCAGGGGTGTTTCACAATACAATTCACTCCCAAGCATGCTCTGCCCACACAATCCTGGTGGGTCGCAGAGCACACATAAAACTTCAGAGGGTACAAAGAGAAATCAACTGACCTTAATGCAGAAAGTGAAAGTCGGAAGAAAAAAAATGGGAGCTTGTTCAAGGATTAGTCACTATATAGACTTTAATATGAGGCACTAAAAGCCAGTCTCAACTAGAACCGAAATTAGGCCTAAATCAGAGTGGTCATATTACATGTTTGAAACTAGACAAGAAATTTGGGGAAAGGATGTTGAAATAATCCTTAGCCGTTTGCCTTCTGCCTTTTCACTAAATACAACATGTTTAAGGAAATTATTAGGTTTGTGCAAGTCATCAGCGATCCGATCCAGCTGTTTCAGATGGCCCTGATCTGATCTGTAGCTCTGAACCAGGTTTCTGCCTTGATCAGCCCAAAGCGGCTCTGAAGCTTCAGAGCCACCTCGGCAATCTGACCATAGGGTGTAATGGGGAATCAATGAAAAATCTATAACTTTGTTGTTTTTTGTCCCATTTGGATGAAACTCACAGATATGATAGCCTCTGCTGATAGCATGAAACCTGCCAAGTTTCAGGAAGATCGGTGCAGGGGCTTAGGGGAAACTGTACCCCAAATTCTTGAAAGCCAAACTCATGTCACGGCTGCGTGTTACACCACAGGGGGATTAAAACTGCAGGAGTGGTAGCTCTTGCTGAAGACACAATGCCTGCTAAGTTTCAAGGAGATAGGTGCAGGCGTTTGAGGGAAACTGCCTCTCCAGTTGCGTACAAGCAAAACTTGTGCCGCGGGTGACCCTGTGTGTGTTAAGGCGCAGCAGGGTGGCAGCCACAGGGATGGTGGCCCCTGCTGTGATGCCTGCCAGCTGTTGAGGAGATCGGTGCAGCAGGGTTATGGGGTCCTGCACCCCTACTTGCTGATGGACAAAATTGGTGCTAAGACTGTGTCTGTCTTGGGGCAGCTGATTGTTTATATTGATTCTTTGCTCTCCTTAGCCTGGTTTTGTAGGTGCTAATTAATCCTATTTAAGTCATTATGTAGTAGCTAGGTCCAGTGTACTGAGCTGGTCCCTGAGTGAATCATGACTGATTGACTGGTAAGTGGGAACACAGCAGCTTAGCAGTCAGGCCTGTCTCCCCTCCCCACCCCAAGACAGATGCAGTCAGTCCCACAGCACCCATGGCATGATTTTTGCTTGTCCGCAGCTTGCGGGGCAGTTACCCCCAAACCTATGCACCAATCTTCTTGAAACTTGGCAGGCTTTGTAGCCTCAGTAAGAGCTACCACCCCTGCAGTTTTCACCCTGCTATGTTGTAACACCTAGACATGACATGAGATTTTTTTTTCAGGAATTTGGGGTGCTGTTCTCCCCAACCCATTGCACCCATTGCATTCTTGAAACTTAGCAAACTTCATTCTCTCTGTGGAGTCTACCATTTCTAAAAATTTCATCACAATTGGACAAGAAACAACCAAGATATAGATATTTTATTGTTTCCCCATTATACTCTATGGCCAGATCTCCGAGGCGGCTCCGAAGCTCTTTGGAAGCTCTGAACTGCTTTGGGAAGCTGAACAAGGCCAGCACTTCAATCTAGATGTGCTGCTTTGGACTCCAAAATATCCGAAGCTTTTCTAGATCCAAATCTCTGTCCAAGGCCTTGCACAGCCCTAGAAATTATTCATTTGCTGGAAAATGGCACTAATAACCACACTGGGATTTAGTGAATGTAAAAAGAAACCATGGTTGGAAAGCACCACTGCCTTCATTCATATCTTTGTGTCAGCAGAACTTAGATAAAGAAGTTTACTATTGAAAATGTTGCCTATTACTCTGTGTTTATGTAAATACGGGTCCATTCATTTTCTAAAGATAAGAAGCAATGTATACTCCAAAAGGATTTTATTAAATGTAATTTCAAAATAGGATACAAGGACTGAAAGGAGATATGTGTTACAGAGATAAAACAGATTTATATGATGCATCCATACTAAATTCAATGTCGTTATAGGAAAACAGCAGCAAATTTTAAAAGGAATTGCCATACTGTGATGAAAGTCATTCTGATGTGGACTGCAAAAGTCCAAGGAAAAAGTATAGATGAGCGTCTCGACCTTATTTCTTATTGTGCTTTAACATGGAGACATCAATATTATAATATTTCCTCAAAATGCTAAAGAATATTTACTCTATGCATAGAAAGAAGATGGTGAATTTAGCCATCTGGTGGAGATACCAAAAATAAAAGGAGTTGGTCCAAAAATTCAATGAAGAAATGTGAGTGAAGAAATTAAACTATGAAGCTGAACTGCCATCTTGTGATTGAACATTGCAATAAAAATTGCACTTGGAAAAAAGGACTTCAAAGTTAGAGATTTCTTTCAAAAAAATATTTGCAGCTGTCACAGGAATGGGTCACAAAGCACAGTTCCTGGGTCACTACCTGGTTGACTGGGACTACCCACATACTTAAAATGATGTGTGCTTAGTATGTTTTCTGAACTAAAGCCATCACACCATGCCCTGATTTATTCTCCTACTTTATTTTTCCAACTTCTATAAAGACTGAATATTTTCTAGGTAAATAATTTCTGTAGCTATCACAGGCTGGTTATGTGGTTGGATATGAAAGGAAATAGTTCCTTCAATCGCAGATGAGAAGGGAAAAGAAAGGGGCAGAATTTAATCTCTCATTAAATTCTGGTCTATTCTATAAAATTATTAAGAACCCCTATTTATGGAAAGAATTCCCTGTACATTACGGTATTTCAGTTAAAATTTTCATTGTTTCAAGCATAAAATTCCACAGACATATTAAAGTACTGTGAATAATGAGAAGAGTCTTGCAAAACTTGCCATTTGAGTGGTTTAACGTGGTGTAATTTTGTGTGGGAGAATAAGGATTTGCAGGACTGGGCTCTAAATATTTCATAGAAGAGCCAAAGTATATTCCAATTCTGAAGGGCTGTATGTGGTCAATCAATATAAAAGTGGTCAAAGAAAGCCTGGGCTGCTACAGATGGTAAGAACAAATTAAAAAGGAAAGGGAAACAATAGAATTGTGGAAAGGCTAGCTATTTAACCTGGATGGGAGACACCTAATCATTTAGTTTCTTGTCTTTACTTTCTTTTTGAACTTTATTTTTTCTTATTATAGAGAGGAAGGACAAGTGATATAAGTCAAAGACTACAAATATAAAGTTTCATACAAGCTTGCTGTTCTATTTGATATTAGCCTCAAATATGAGAACTTCATGTCCAGCATCTTTTTATAACACACAGTTGTAGATCAGTTGGTAACCTTTTAAAATATATCTATTTGGGTTTAACACAGAAATATTGGTTGAAAGCATATCTAAACTATGTGTTAGCAAGTCCTGGTAGCCTCTGACCATCAGTATTAATAAACATTTAAAATAATATACAGTGTATTATATATATTTAAACTTAACTTTAACTTTGTAAAGAATAAAGAAAAATACAAGTAAAATGAAAGCCAAAAAACTAATCATACTTAGCAATACCAGTTCTCTTGTTAAGTTATGGCTAAATGTCTGTTTCTCTCTTTTTAATCAAATAGGACTCTGACCTCCTTCTCCAGAATCAGATACAGAACCTGTACATTTATTTTTGGCTTCTGTCCCAAAGTAAATGACAGGTAGAAGAAGAAAAGTGATACTTCTAATGGGAACTAAGGACTTTTCATAATACAACCAGACACAGAGTATGAAAATAGATCTTAAGCCTAATCAACTCTGATTATTAGGAGAAGGCAACATGTCGTATCAAGAGAACACTAACAAAGCATTCTCTTAAAATCGTTTAAGAAAGTCCCTGGTCCAGTATATTAGATCCTACGTTGCATAAACATCTTTAAACGTTCAAGGAAGTCATTTAGGTTTGTTAGTTTGATATATGGTTAATTCTTTCAAAGGCCACTTCATATATTGGAAACCAATGCTTTAGTGAAATGCACATTTTGATAGTATAATAGTACTTTGTTTGCTTTTATATGCGAAGTAGATGACTAGATATCAGCACTAAAAACTGATGTCTGCATACAAAGTTCCTGTTTGCCCCATCTCAAAGACTATGTACCTGGACCACATGGACGTCATCACAACCTATATGTACTTTGCATGGCATATCTCCTGCACTGAAAGCTCTTGCATGTAGGAAGTACGCAGCTAACTCTAAGTAAAGTCAACTTACGTAGGTAAACACATTATTATTTTTATATGTGTTCCTGACATGGTACTGGGAACTTTTAATTAGTGAGCCACGCTAATTAAAAGTGCCCAGGTGTCACACGTATCAGTGATGCAGCATGTTCCCATGCTGAGAAAATGGCAGTGGAGCACTCTGAAATTAGCAGACACCAGGCATGCATGCAAATTCCCATTAATAATAACAAAGGGTAGAAGGAGATTGGTAGGACTTAAATTTGGGGAGATTATTTTAGTTGATACTTCTGATAGACACTTCCTGAATGTCATATTTTAAACTGCCTGCTCTTTAATAGCATGATCTTTAAGTTATTTTTTATCAGATAATTCATAATTAATTTGATATTTCTGCTGTGTTGAAACCAAATTAAGCATCTGTACATATCCTTGAAGTTTAATATACTCAGATGAATGCAGTTGTAATTTTGGTAATTACATGGCATTCAAATGTATCCCTAGCGTTTGTTTAAATAGATATTTTTAAATAGGTTGTATGTGCCAAAATAACTATCTGTAGTATCTGTTTAAATGACCTGCACACACATGCTGAGATAACCAGTTTGGAGAAACAAAACTAGGTTTTGGCAAGCGCAGATTTGCATGGAAACCAGTGATAACTGTTATAGAGCCAGAGGCAGAAAATGCTCTGGAGGGAGTGACATTTGGGAAAGGGCTCACTGTGAGGGGAGATGGACTGGGGGACCCTGGCAGACACAGCTAGATATGGCTGAGGGGAGGTTGACCCCATGGGCTAGGTGGCACTCCAAAAGTAGGACAAGGATTTTGATTTTGTCATTTTTTATCAGTTCAGTTTTACGTGTTCGGTTTTTTTTCCAAAAGCCTTTGATCATGTTTTCTTTCCATTTAATAAACCCTTTTGTTTTTTACTGTTTTTGACTTAAATACCCATGGTAAATTGTGATTTCTGGGCAAAATATTAACTTAGGCATATCCATTTAGCAAAAGAGGCAACCAGCAAGCTCACACAGGCCCAGCGAGCATCTCTGGGAGCACCCCAATATTGTAGGGGTCTGTCATAATAATAGCCAACTGCTTTCAAAAAACAAGGAAGTAACCTTCTACTTATATGTTAAGCTGTGCTCGACAGGGAAAAATGGTTTAATAAAACCTTTGGTCGTGATCTTGCAAAGACTAAGAAATCAAATAACTTTACTGTCTGCAATGGGAGAGCTCAGTGTCCAACATTAAGTACATGCATGAGCTTTCCAAGGATCAGAACATATGCTGGTTAGTTGTAAAAAGGTTAAAACTGGCAGAAAAACAATGTTGTTTTCAAGTTTCTATAGGAACATTTTAAAATCATAGATGGATTTAAAAAAAATCCAGTAAAACTTTGGAAAGTAAACTGTAGCACTATAAATTTACCAAGACAAATCCTTGAAGTCAGTAGGGCAGTACACAGATGCACCCTGAGGATCCTGATGCTTACTGCTTTGCTTTAAAATTGAACCAGAATTAGTATGGCACTTTCTTATTACATCTGTAGTGCGTGCTTAATTGAGAAATATCAAGGACGACACAAGAGCTGAAACTGTATGACTTTGGCTAGGAAAGAAAGTTACATTTGCTCTGAGAGCCACTTTAATTAACGCACCTGGAGCTTCTTGTGTATTTGTATCCCTACAGATCAAAACAGTTAAAGTGCCCTCACCACCATTTTGAAGTGCAAGGACACCGATACCCAAGACCCTGGAATCCGCTGGGATGCAGTAATTACTGTGCTCTAGCAGACTCAGTTAATTGAGTCTGCTCTGACACACTGTAATTACAGCACACTGGAGCAACCTTGCTTCTCATGTAAGGTGCCTGTTGTGCCTGTTTGTCCTGGAACAGAAGTCTCCTGGGGTTAGTGCATACACACGCCATCCTTCTAAATCGGACTTTAGTGAGTGGCCAAGTGCATTGTTGCTTTCCTGCCATCGATTCAATAATGCAATCCCCGGATAACTTAAGTCATACCTTTGATACCCTAGAATAAACTGTTAGTAATTCTTCTTCCATGAACCTTTTCAGTATTTATCCTGGGATAAACATAATGTCTGTTTGCATCCTGTTTGGCTTTTATCAGTGTGGTATGGTTAAACATTATAACATTGGAAAATTATAGGTAGAGGTAGAATATTATTACAGCACTGTTGGAAAGAATATTTTGAAAATAGTTCAGTAATGTCTGAGCAAATGAAAAATTGCTTTGGAAGACAAATTCTCTTAAATACTTAACTATTTCTGCTCCTTATGCTCCATGGTTAAGATCAGGTGACATCCTGATCTTAGTAGTAACCAGCAGCACACTTATAGGATGGGAAACTCCCTTCTTGAGAGCACAAAGGCAGAAAGGGATCTTGGAGTCATCATTGATCCCTAGATGAACATGGGCCAACATTGCGAGGTCACAGTCAGCAGGGCTAACCGGACCCTATTATGCATCCACAGGTGCATCTCAAGTAGGGCCAAGGAGGTGATCCTCCCCCTCTACGCAACACTGGTCAGGCCACAACTAGAGTACTGTGTCCAGTTCTGGTCCCTTCAAGAGGGATGTGGACAACATTGAGAGGGTCCAGAGGAGGGCCACCTGCATGATCCGGGGACAGCAGGGCAAACCCTACAATGAGAGGGTAACCTGAACCTGTGGGACCTGAACCTGTTCAGCCTTCACAAGAGAAAGCTGAAGGGGCACCTTGTGACCATCTATAAACTCACTAGGGGGGACCTTGTTTCCCTTAGCCCACCCCCCTCTGGGATAACAAGAAAATGACCACAAGTTGTTGGAGAGTAGGTTTAGATTAGACATCCTTAGGAACTACTTCACTTTCAGGGCAGCTAGCATCTAGAACCAACTTCCAAGGGAAGTGGTGCTGGCTCCTATCCTGGAGGTCTTTAAGAAGCAGCTTGATGCCTACCTGGCTGGGGTCACTTGATACTAGTTTTCTTCCTGCCCAGGCAGGGGGTCGGACTCGAAGATCTACAAGGTCCCTTCCGACCCTGCTTCTATGATTCTATGATCTAACAACTAGATATCTCCTACTACTAACAATGGAGAGCAACTTCAGTCTCTGAAACTACCTTATATATAAAACTCTGTAAAACAGAATTTGAAGCCAAATCCTTAAAATGTTGAGCCGTAGTTCTAGTTGAACATGTAGATTAAGCTGCACCTGTGTACAAGGCATCTAGCAATTACAACATTCCATCAGCCAAACACATTATAAACCCTTTATTTTTTCATAGAATTTATAAAGAGGATTTGTCATGCCCAGGATGTGTTCTTACTTTCTTTTCTTATGCAGTAATAAAACTGAAAGCCAACTCAATTATTGTAGGTTATAAAGTTATTTCCATTTTTGCCAACGAGTGCTGAGAGCCACGGCATCTTTAAGAACCTAGGCTCTTATCTTGGCACATTTGTAACGATCTGGAAGTCCATCATTTTCAATTTCATAATATCTCTCAGCCAGAAGTAATATCACTTCACCTTCGCAAGTGCTAGGTGTTTTAGATTGTGAAAAATACTTTTTTATATATCTCCTTTTTAACCAGTTATACTGATGCGCATCTGAATTTTCAGAGCTGTTGAAAACTCACGTCATTTAAAAAAAAGCATCTCTGCTTCCACAAATCCACCCCACACAAGAAAGCTGCATTTCCAAACTACAACCAAAAATACAAGTCCTTAACCGTGTCCAAATTTCACTGTTACATCAAATTCTATTTCCCATCATCATTGCCCATATACACTAGAGAGAAATGCCTGGTTTGAATGTAATGCCTGGATCTTTGAAGCTTGTCCAATACCAATTATAATAAAATGTCGCATTTAAGTCAATTTATTTGAGCCACCCCCTAAGCAGCATACATGCATTACAATTTTATATCACAGCAGCCTGATTTTCAGAAGTGCTTGGAGAGCAAGTAAATGTGTTTATCTGTCTGTGGAAGGATGAGAAGCCATTAATTCCCATAAAACTTCAGGGAAAGAAGAGGCAGTATGTAAGAAGCTATGTCCTTGAGGTACTCAGCAGTGATATGGATGCTGTGCAACCTTCCTATAAGGCCCAGTGTTGTGCGTTATGTCAATTAATTCATATCCTCCACAGATGGAAGGAAAAGAACAGCTTTTTCATTTCTGAATTTTTTTATCCAAGTGCACTCAAACTCAGAAGATACACTGAGATCCAGACATAGGATCCTGACAAGTTGAGAAGTTCCTGGGTATTGGAATGAACTGTTTTAAAATGCAAGGGGTGAGTTAGCATGTTCAGGCCTCCAGTTCTGCCTTTAATGGGGTTTACCCCCCATTTCACAAAAAACAAGAGACTTGCCCTAGCAAAGTGTCTTCAGGTACACTGGCTGTGTCCTGCTGTTCTGTGAAAGGCAAGATCTATGCAATTCGATATACAAAATAAAGATTTGGATATATAAAAGAAGGTGGCACATGTTAAAGTCTGAGCCTATAAAAATGTCTCAATCAACCTCATCACTTGTCTTTTTTTTTTCTGTTTCTTAAATCAAAGTTTGGGCAGATGACAGATAAATTGTAGCTTCTGGCCAGTGATTTAATGTATCTGTTAGTAGCTTGCAATCGAGAATATGACTGCTGAGGGTACAAAACAAATTTACTTTTAAAAGAAACTGTTGCATGAATATTTTCATTCAGGGAATGAAAATTGTAGTAAAATAAAAGCCCAGGCTCATAGATTCATAGATGTTAGGGTCAGAAGGGACCTCAATAGATCATTGAGTCTGACCCCCTGCATAGGCAGGAAAGAGTGCTGGGTCTAGGTGACCCCAGCTAGATGCCTATCTAACCTCCTCTTGAAGACCCCCAGGGTCAGGGAGAGCACCACCTCCCTTGGGAGCCCGTTCCAGACCTTGGCCACTCGAACTGTGAAGAAGTTCTTCCTAATGTCCAGTCTAAATCTGCTCTCTGCT
>JAGPOW010001918.1:8884999-8920809 GCA_030014935.1 Caiman crocodilus | reverse complement strand
ACTGTGAAGAAGTTCTTCCTAATGTCCAGTCTAAATCTGCTCTCTGCTAGCTTGTGGCCATTATTTCTTGTAACCCCAGGGGGTGCCTTGGTGAATAAAGCCTCACCAATTCCCTTCTGTGCTCCCATGATGAACTTATAGGCAGCCACAAGGTCGCCTCTCAACCTTCTCTTGCGGAGGCTGAAAAGGTCCAGTTTCTCTAGTCTCTCCTCATAGGGCTTGGGGTCTGCAGGCCCTTAACCATACGAGTGGCCATTCTCTGGACCATCTCCAGGTTATCCACATCCCTCTTGAAGTGCAGTGTCCAGAATTGCACGCAGTATTCCAACTGCGGTCTGACTAGTGCCTGATAGAGGGGAAGTATCACCTCCTTGGATCTGTTTGTCATGCATCTGCTGATGCACGATAAAGTGCCATTAGCTTTTCTGATAACTTCGTCACACTGACTCATGTTCATCTTGGAGTCCACTAGGACTCCAAGACCCCTTTCTGCTTCTGTGCCACTTCCTAGGTAGTAGGTACGCTGGACATTTTTCCTCCCTAGGTGCAGTACTTTACATTTCTCCTTGTTGAACTGCATTCTGTTGTTTTCTGCCCATTTGTCCAACCTGTCCAGGTCTGCTTGTTGTTGTTCCCTGCCCTCCAGCGTGTCCACTTCTCCCCATAGCTTTGTGTCATCTGCAAACTTGGACAGAGTACACTTCATTCCCTCGTCCAAGTTGCTGATGAAGACATTGAAGAGTATTGGTCCAAGGACCGAGCCCTGCGGGACCCCACTGCCCACACCCTTCCAGGTCAAAACTAACCCATCTTCCACGACTCTCTGGGTGCAACCCTCTAGCTAGTTTGCCACCCACCGGACTGTGTAGTCATCTTTATACATAGCATGGTGTACTAATGTTATAGCTGATAGGGAACATGCTAAAAAAATGTACTAGTACTATTAAAAAAAAATAGTACTTTCTACACTCAGTGTTAGTTACTTATAGCACAGAGAATCAAATTCCTCAATATAGCCTTCTCATCTCAAATAGTCTTTTTTTCCATTGGAAAATTCTGCATTTCTTTAATGGCACATCATCAAATGGAGTGTGCAGTAAACACACTCCTAGGATCACAATCCTTATATTTAATGGAAGTTTCAGTCACAAGAAATAGTGATATAGTACTTATTGTCCCCAAATTTTAGTGTCAGTACCACCAGCTACATGCTTCTCATGACAAAGACAAAAAGTTACAGACAGTACAATTTTGGCAAGATAAAGGTATCAATTTGCAGTTCACCAAATATATTAAAATACATACATATGAAGTTACGTGATGAGGTGTAGTTCATACACAATAGATTATCATAGTTATAAATATTCGTAGAATATAGAAGAAGTCCTTCCTCCTCATGCAGACATCCAATAAGCAAAATTTACCTGAATTAGCCTCCTGTGAATTTTTTATCCTATATATTTTATGACTTTTGTAGCAGTTGCAGTGAAGCTGTTCAACTGAGCATAGTCTTAATAAAAATGTAATGGAAAAACTGATAGATATAGTTGATTTCTATTCAAAGATGGTTTAAAACTCAGTCAATCCTATACTCTATGCATAAGAATAGAGTGAAAACAAACATCTTGTAAAGAACAAACTTCTCCACTAATAGATAATTATGACTTGGATACCCCTACTATCTATAATACAGTCACTACCAATCTGCATTCAACAGCAGATCAGTACCCATCCTTAAAAATAAGTATTTATTTGTAAAATTTGCTGGGGCATAACATGACTGGAGTTTCAGCTCATACGAAGCTGCAAGTGAGCTGAGAAAAGCAAGAATCAAAAACATAATTGGCTTTAAGTGTCCCCGTGGGCTTTTTCCTTTTTTTTCTCCCTTTTACTTTGCAATTTTTGTTCAAGTTTTTGCATATTAAAGTAAAACCATCCCCCATGCCATTTCTGTTGAATTATGTTATTGTTTGAAGATGTAAATGCCACTGGTTTTGGGGAGACAGAAAACAAAAACATTGGCTACGGTCAGTCACACAGTAATAAATGTTTTTCAGACATTTCTGCATAGCTTCACCCTGCTCCCCAATCCTGACCTGCAGTGCCATTCTAGCTTAATGTCTTTTGAACAGATATGGTCAGTCATATTGGATGGCGTTTGTAGTTTGTAAAACAAACAAAAATTCACTCAGGATTATTACAATACTATAGCTATTCCAACAGTAGGGCCTGAGTCACTGCTTTACCTCTACTCAAGCCTTAAAGTGATATAAAATGTGACTGCACAATTCCAGTGGAGTTTCACTATGGGCAACCTAGTGAATCAGATTTCTTCTCTCATACTGAAAGGTTTCTGAGCTACAGGGCTGATACAGAGTCTACTGAAATCAACAGTTAAGGCACTGATCAGATAAATCTGTTTTCAGAGCACTATCACATACAACTTTAATACTATATCTAAAACATTGATAGTTTAGCTTTAAAGAAAAATAAGATTTTAAAATGGTATAAACCAAAAAGGATGGTACATACATTTTAAAACTCAAAGGCCAGAAGTACCTCATTTAACAAGCTCAAAGCTACTGTCATAAATTTTGTATGAATGCCTATAACATAAGTAGGACTCCATTAGCGGTGTTTAATTAGCATGGGAAGTTTAGTCCACACTTATTTACTCTAATTAGACCATTAGCTGAGCTCCTGAATTAAAAACAAAAAAATGGAATTGCTTTAAAAAGTGTCAGAGGGCTTTAGAATGGAAAAAAACAGTTAGTTTCTTCCAAAGTCCTAACGCGCTGTGACCCTATAGTGCCATTTGAGCTGGCATCCAGTACAGAAACCATGAACCTGAAAGAGGTCCCCCCCCCGCTTATTTCCGCAGAAGCTCATTGCATCTATACTGGAAAATGAAACAAAAATGGAAAACAGATCAAGCAGATGGTCCTTAATATTTAGTCACTTTTATATGGCAAAACTATTCCCCTTACAATGAAACTGCATGGCTGTTATAATAAACATTACTTACATAGAAAACAGAAGTAAAGAGCTTGAGTCTCATTTTCTTATGCTGGCAGAATCAGAAGCACCTCCACAAAACACAATATAGTGACACCCAATGTTGAATGAATACAAGTGAAAGACAAGTTAGGTCAAACGAGAGACCAGCATGTCTTACTTGATAACTGCAGATATGCAAAGTCTGTAACTGATACAGGCCGACAGTCATTGGAATAATAGATCAGTTCGTAAAACAGTCACTCAATTCAGTACTCACTAGACTTGATCTTTGCCCTGAGGGTACATGAATATTCAGCAATAGAATGGGTCCAGGAATAATCTTGGCATGACTTATTTTTAATTTTGGCATGTAGATGTTTGGGCACTTAAGAAACATAATCAGTATAAATCTTGCAAATGGCGTTATTCACTAGAAGACGCAAGTAGTAGCTCCGTTCCCTACACTATAACTACGTTTTGTGATTACACAGTACTGGTACCACAAAGAAGTTTGCCAAAGTCACTCAGAGACCCCCTTCTCTGTTAGAATTATTATATTTTACATGGAATGATTAATCAAATTATTGTACTCTCTCAGGAGAAATTGAAGTTACTTATGGCTAAGAGTGCTACTGGGAAAGTAAAATACTATTTAGAAGACTGCAACACAACACAAAGTGGTGGCCATTTAAGTCAACACCTACCAACTTTTACCACACTGAGGCATCTCAGAAGAAATAATATAACTGTTAAACAGCTGTTGCAATGATAACACTGTCCCAGCTGTACAGAATCTCCAAACTGCATTTTGTCATTATCCTGCAAGTCATTTTTAGGCAGTAGATTCTGCTTAAGATAAAGACACAAGAGTCTTTTCTCAAGGTTCTCCATGAGGAAAAAACTTACAATTGCCCAAATAGAATAAGACTGTAGCAGGGTCCCTGTTAGAACCCTGTTACTTGAGGGAAAATCCATGATAGCTGGGGGAAGACTCTCCACCCCCACATGGACAACAAATGATGATCAAGCTTTGAGAATTAAGGAAAGGGAAAGCCCTGAAGAAAATGTCTTTGGGAACCAGGAGAAGCAGATGGATGACAGAACATGGAAGAAGAGAAGGGGACTCACCAGAGATGTGGATGGACCCCAGGGAGAAAGAACCAGCAGCATACTTGCAGGCTGGGGAACTCCCTTCTTGTCAGCACAGAGGCAGAAAAGGATCTTGGAATTATAGACTCCTAGATGAACATGGACTGCCAATGTGGGGACACAGTCAGGAAGGCTAACTGCATCTTATCATGCATCCACAGATGCACCACGAGCAGGTCCAAGGAAGTGATCCTCCCCCTCTATATGGCATTGGTCAGGCCGCAGTTGGAATACTGCATCCGCTTCTGGGCATCACATTTCAGGAGGGATGTGGACAGCATTGAGAGGGTCCAGAGGAGGGCCATTCGCATGATCAGGGGGCAGCAGGGCAGGCCCTATGAGGAGAGGCTATGGGACCTGAACCTGTTCAGGCTCCACAAGAGAAGGCTGAGAGGGAATCTGGTAGCCATCTATGAACTGGCCAAGGGAGACCAGCAGGCAATGGGAGAGCCCTTGTTCCCCTGAGCACTACTGGAAGTAACAAGGAATAATGGCCATAAATTGACAGAGAGTAGATTCAGGCTAGATATCAGGAGGTGTACAATCAGGGCGGCTAGGATCTGGAACCAACTTCCAAGGGAAGTGGTGCTCACTTCTATCCTGGGGGTCTTCAAAAGGAGGCTAGACAGACACCTTGCTGGGGTTGTTTGACCCCAGTATTCTTTCCTACCATGGCGGGGGGTTGGAATTGATGATCTGCTTGGGTCCCTTCTGACCCTACCAACTATGAAACTATGCATGGCAAAGCTGGGCAGAATCCAGTGTATGTGAAAATGAGACGCTGAGTGGCGGAGACCCGAGTGTAGTGGTGGGGCGATGCCCGGACAAAATCGGCTATCCAGTAAATTTCATGGTACTGGGGAGGTGAGGAGAGTGGAGGTAGAAGGTGGGGGGATCCCTGAAGAGAGTGGCAGGTAACAGCTGAAGAACCCCCCTCCCACCTTGCCGGCAAACCCTGTGGTCCTAAGCAGCACAGGAAAGACAGAGGTGTCAGATGGCAAATCTGCTGCAGCAAACAAACATTACCAATCAGTCTTCCAGTGAGGTAGAGGATATCTTTAGGCTAGAACCCAGTGGAACTGGGGTCTCTGGGGACACTAGAAATGGACCCTCGGGTAAGGTAACCCCAGGCTCCCTTTGAAGGTTCATGCCCCCGCATGGAGAGAGGAATGCGGTGGGTGCCTACAGCTAATGAGGCAATTAGCAGTGGCATAAAACTCAATGAGGGAGACTCCTCATTTTTCTTTAAAGACTTATGAGCAACCAAGTGGGATTACATTTTGAATACCCTGTGTGAAAGGAGGAAGTCAGAGAATCCCCAGGTGACTCGACAATGCAGAGTCAAGGTTACCCAACACCTCAACTACTAACTAGGCAATTAACATTGAGGGACCACCTGCCAACACTTACCTGAAAGCTCCAGCAGCTGCAGGTCTCCTCGTGAATCCCAACATAATCCAGTGAGAGACAAGCTGGTTGCTGCCTCCAACTCATGCCCCTGTAAGGAAAGAGATAAGAAAAGTAATAAAGTGTGTTTGATCAACATAATGGGTTGGGACTGGTCATTCCATGAGTGCCAAAGAACATCTCATGAATTCCTTTCCTCCTTTCATAAGATCCAAAGTCATGGCAGGCGAGAACCAGAGGAACGGATGGCATCTCGCTAACCCGATAAAGACATTAAGGCCAGATCTAGATGTGTAGGCACATGCAGTTTGTGGTGCACACACCTATTTAAAGAAACAAAAACTGCATGCATTGCAAGTTGAAGTGTGCATGGCATAGCTAATTTGTGCTGTTTCTGCATGCTGCAGAGCCCTGATGCTGCGGCACCTTGCACCACAGCCAGCTGCTCCTCAGCTGCCTGGGGTATAGTATGCCTTGTGACAGGGGTCAAGCAGCCATGGGCTGGCTTCTCCCCTGTCTCTACATGCCTCAGCCTGGGAGCTTTGCTGTGAAACCCCCATGCTGAGGCACACTGCACACCAGCCATCCTTGGAGCAGGTGGCTGGAGCACAGGGTGCCTTGAGACATGGTTGCAGCCAGCCCAGGGCTGCCTGCTCACCCATCTCAAGGTATACTGTGCCTCAGCATGGGGTTTTCACAGTGTACAGAGAACGGGGAGCCCTGGCCTGTTAGGTCCCTTACCTCCATGTGCTTCTCCCTGGCTGGCTGGGACACAGTGCATGGGCAGGGGCATGCACTGAGGCACAAAGCAGCAGCACAAAGTTGTGGTGCTACTATTTGTGCTGCTGCAAAGGCATGCCTCTGCTTTTGTAGATGCTGTCTAACTGCCCCACCCTGTTGGCACTGGATTTGGACCCAGCCCCTATATCTTTGTTCCGGGCAGGCATACTCCTCAGACCAACCACAATACCTGCCAGTTGATAATAGACAAGTTTATTGATACAGAGTGATAACAAAAAACAGCAACACAAACAATTAAGTGATTCTATATCTACCAATCCTAAGACTGTACATCAAAGTACATCTGATCGGGATGCAGGCTCCAATCTGAGGCTTTCTCTTAAGTATCAGCAGGCTGGAGGTGGGATGTTGAGACCCAGAGCCCCCTTCCAGTGAGGCACATGAGACAGGCTGCTGGTATGCCTTCAGTCCATGGTGGCCTAGGGGACCCTACCCAGGGAGCAGAGATGGAGATCCCTCTCAGGGAGAAGAAGGGACAGCAAGAAAGGACCCTTTGTTACTCCTTAAGTCTCTGCTTTTATATTTTCCTTCCCCCTTGATGATTCCTTATGACTCTTTATACATGGCTATCTCTGGTTGCTTCCTCTGTTTGACCAAATGTCCACATAGTCTTCTGGGCCTTCTCCTAATTTGATCTGTTCCCCCAAAACCAGGACTCAGCTCCCCCCACTCCCCATGCACTGGGGCCTGGTAGCTGGTGTCACTTATCTCATGTTATGGGACAGTATGGTACGTACTTCCTTGGTTCCCAGACTTTGTGTCCTTGTTGTATTAAACAACCTGTTTGCCTCGAATGCTGTGATCTTGTGTAATGGCGTGCTCCCCTCAATTCTCAGGCTGTGTCCATCCATTGGCCTTGTTGTGCTAGGCAGCTTTTCTGCATCCAAGTTTTGAAAAGCTTTGGGTGTGCGTCTCCCAAGGTCTTTAAAAATCCATTAATCCATGCTGCCCATCTTGAACCCTTATAATGCATATATCTATACCAGATACCTGAAAGTCAATTCTCCCTGGCTGGCTATAAGCCTATAATGCAGATACCTATAAGACAATTTCCGAAAAAAAACCCAGATCTTTAAAATGCCATTTCTAAGCCAACGCACCCCAGGTGGCACTCCTGTATGGAGTATTATAAAAAGATACTTTTTTTTTTTTTTAAATAAATGCACACATATTACATAGATGGGAAGGTGGGGGTATAAGGGGGTTGTGGAAAAACAAGAGCAGCCATGAATTATAACTATAATCAACTTTCAACACTGAGAAAAGAAAGGCCTAGAAGGTTTACATGTGGCAGTACCAGCAGCAGCATGCTGGCAGTACAGATCATCTACTGGCAATGCCCTCTTTATTGATTCAGGACTATGTGGACATGTTGCTTCCAAAAATGGGTGCCAGAAGCATTTTAAGGAATAAGTGAATAAAACTATTCGACTAAGACAATTATTAAAAATCAATATGTAGCCATAAACAAACAAAAAATACCAATGTGTTGTGCCACAGACCTTCTGAAATGAAAAGGCATTTCAACCTCCATGGTTAACATGAATAATTCTATAATGGTTGACAAGTCAATGTTGTGAGGTCTGCGTACCCTTGAATACAAATGGAAGACAGAAACCATGCCTCCTCTTCCCTTATAAAAACACTTATGCTCCAGCAACCCAGTACCCTCTCTAATCTGAAAGACAAGGTATGACAGATGATGGTATTGTTTTATAATACTGCTTGATTTTGAACAACAATATCAAATAACTAGATTTTCCTGACATTTTTATACCCTGTTATACCCTAGGAAAGAGTAAGCTAATTGTGCCCTGAATCAGATGTGGAAGTAAAGGCAAGGCTTTGTCATAAGTGTCAGGCTGTGTTCAGACCTGCATTTGCAGTTCTCCATGTACCTCAGTGCTTTGTAATGCTAATAAAGAAATAAATACATAAATAAAAATCTAGTGCTACACGGGGTATATGGACCGTCAGAGCCCCCTTGCTAGAGAACAAAGCAATATCCAAGGATCCTGGTTTTCTCTGAACATAATATCTTGTGCAATATCTGAACACAAACAATGCCCCAGCTACTAGAAAATGAGCCATCAAATATACAGTGGACTAAGTTGTATATGAAGACACAATGACACGCTACTAAATTCAGGACTCAACATCTGGAGACTCCCTGAAGCCTCTGGCACTTGAAAGCTTTGAAGAAGCCCCAGTGTGATAGACTGGCTTTAAAAAGAGATTCTTAGAAACAAATGGGGCAGGGGGAGAGGGGGCACCAAAAGAGGAGGGACAGTCTTGAGAGGAAACAGCCAGGTCCTTTGTCTGATTGGAATATGACCTGAGATTTGGTCTAGACATTGCAACAAGAATTTTGCTTACTGTATTGTAGTTAATTAATATATGGCAACTTTGATGTGGAGGAGATTAAGGTTTCCTTCCCACAAAGTATTGCACGGTTGCTGGCATGGAATGGCATCCCCACATTAAAATGACGTGGCCAGGCATATTCTTTCAATAACAAGTCCTACAGAGATGGCAAGAGGAAATGGGGGCAGGTGCTAGTGATCACCAGAAGCCCTTAGTCATGGATCTACAGAGGCAAAGATTGTATAATGCTTGTTTTGTACTTGGAACTGAGACAAGGGGCACATCCAGACATGCCCCGTGTGCTTCTTGCTGCATGTCAAAGCAGCTTGAGATGTGACAAGAGGCATTCTGGGAACCGAAACAGTTCCAGCGTGGACTCCAAATTTGATACCTGGATATCCAGGTATCAAAATAAAATATGGGTGGAAAAAGTGGGGGCCTGAGGTAACCCGAGGGCTGGTCCTCCAGAGAGACACCTTGGTTTCTGGCCAGAGCATGTCTATGGTGCTCCGGCACACAGGGTGTGAACCCTTACTGTGCTGGGGCAAGCAGAAGCATAGCAAGGATTGGGACTCAGGAGCTGTCTTGAGTAAGTAGGGATCTAGGGGCAGGGGGATTTGTGTGTGAGGGTAGGTGTGAGGAGTGGCAGGAGGATGGGGGCTATGACAAATGATGGGAGAGATGTGCAGTCTGTAGGTGGGTTTGTGGAGGGGCTCAAGTGAGGGCTGCCACACAGCTGCAACCCCTTCCCTCCCCACACCCCCAGTTGGCACTGGTGGCAGCAACCAGCATGGCTGTGGCTTGGCTGCAGTCACAGCTGGTGGCCATGTAGTGCTGTGTGACCCGAGCTCTGTGCATGCTGAATGGACCTGGCCTGGCCCGCTAATGCATGGATTTGGACTGGACCAGGAAAGCCATGTGCTAGTGGGCCAGGCTGGGCTGGGCTGGGCTTGGTCAGCATGTACAGAGCCCAAGCTACGCAGCACCATGTCACCACAGAGGGCAGGTAGGGGATAGGCATGCGGCCACCCAATTATCGGTTTAAAAGAGGTAACTGAAAATCCACCTTTTGCTGTGGTTAAAATGAAACACCATCTCTCTCTCTCTCATTTCAATCACAGAAAAATGTGAATGTATATATGTAGTGTGATGTTTCATTTTAATCATGGATACATGTGGATTTTGGGTCACTTCTTTTAAACTGAAAATTAGGGATTTTTTAAAAAACAGATAAAACCAGGACTCCTGATCATCAGTATACAGCCTGACCCTTGATGCAGATAATGAAACAAAAGAAGAGTTCTATTCCAAACTCAACCAAGTCCTGTCGTCTATCCCCAAAGAATAAAAGATACCTTTTCTTGGCAATTTCAATGCTAGAGTTTTCAGGTTCTCTGATCTATGGAAAGAACTGCAAAAAAAGGAAGAGCTGGACAGTCAGTTTTAATGGTGTGTTCAGAATATGATCTCATTCATCATAAACTCAGTCATTAAGCAGAAGCACAAGAAAGCATGTGGTCCTGTTAGAATACTAGTGAAATTTATAAGCAAGGTAGAAAAAAAAGCTATCACCAACTACACATCATTATTATGAAAACCTGGAAAAATGAACAGATTCCCAATTACTTGAACAAGCTAACAATTCTGTCATCTCTCAAAAAGGGAGATAGTTCAGATTACAGCAATTATCAAGATACTGTTCTCCTGTCCACAGCTGAGAAGATCTTCTCCCACAATCTCCTCAGTTGACTCACGTTCTTCATTGAGGAGATTTAACCCGTCTCAGTGTGTTTTCAAACTACTCAAAGGTGCAATAGATACAATCTTTGTTGCTAGACAAATGCTGAAAAATTGCCATGAACAACACTGAGATTTTTACATGGCTTTCATTGACCTGACTAAGGTCTTTGATTCAGTCAATAGAGAGGTGCTGTGGAAGACCTTAATGAGACTTAGAGGCCTACCAAAATTTGTTACCTTTGTATGACTTCTTCACAATGACATAGTGGCAACCACCCTAAGCAACAGCTCAGGAACAAACCACTTCACTATTAGAACTGGAGTCAAACAAGGAAGTATGATTGTACCAACACTCTTCTCTATTTGCATCACAGAGACTCTACTTCTCATTGCTGATAGACTTTGATGTGGAGTCAGCATGAATTATCACATGAATGGAAATCTCTAACATCACCCCCTTATGTTCCAAATTCAAAATAGCCAACACTTCCAGGAATGATCTTGAATACGTTGAAGACTGGGTCATGGGTACTTACTCAAATCAAGAATTCCAGATCACACGTGATTGCTTCTCTGAAGCACTTGAAATGGTTGGGCTGGCTGCCAACTTCACAAAACCAAGATCTTTTACCAGCTCACCCTGAAACAATCAGCTGATCCTCCACATATTGCAATTAAAGGGCAACCTTTGGAGACTGGTGAGCAGTTCCTCTTCTAAGGTAGCTACTTTTCCAAAAAAGTAAACATAGATAAAGATATTCAACAACATGCTGCTTTTTGATGTCTCTGAAACCATATCTTAGATAATTATAAAATCAGGACCCAAACTAAACTGCTACAGGTTTGAAACTTGGACACCATCAGAAACACCTGAACGCTTAGGAAAATTATCAACAGCAATATCTTCTGAAATTCCTGCATATCATTCTGAAGGACAAAAGAATGAACTCTAGTGTTCTGGTTCAAGCCAAGACCACCAGCATTGAAGCCATGTTTATATGACAGGACATGTCATCTATGGACTCACCAATGATTTACCTTTTTATGAGGGAGAATGCCACCCACCTATCAAGGGCCTGTCATTAACACTGATGACAATGCCTGGGTGTTCCTGCTTGCTTCACTGCATGTTATTTCTGGCATACTCTGTTCCCTTTAAAAAGGAAAGTCCCTCTCCAGAAGCTGAGCAGAAGGAGACAGTGAGGGGCCAGGAAGTACAGGGATGATACAGGAAGTCCAGTCTCAGAGTCTAAGGAATCCAGAATCTATTTCTAAGCACTTGGAGGAGAAAAAGGTGATGAAGAACAGTCAGCATGGACTCACCAGGGGCAAGGAATGCCTGACAAACCTGATTACCCTCTATCTGGCTCTGCGGATGCAGGGAGACTGGTGGATATGGTATACCTTGATTTTATCAAGTCTTTTCATAGAGACTCCCACAACATTCTTGAAGGCAAGCTAATAAATTATGGGCTGGATGAATGAACTGTGGATAGTCCACAGATTAATGGATAGAAAACTGGCTGAAGCATCAGGCTTAGAGAGTAGTAAGCATCAGGCTTAGAGAGTAGTAGTAAGGGCTCAATGTCTAGTTGGCAACCAGTATCAAGTGGAGTGCCCCAGGGGTCAGTCCTGGGGCAGGCTTTGTTCAATGTATTCATCAATGACCTGAAAAAATGGCAGAGAGTGCACCCTCAGCAAGTTTGCAGATAACACCAACATGGGAGGGGGTGCGGGGGAAGTACTAGATATGCTGGAAAGTAGAACTAGGATTCATAGTGACCTAGACAAATTTAAAATAGACCAAAAGAAATCTCATGAGGTTCGAAAAGGAAGTGCAAAGCCCTGCACTTAGGTTGGAACAATCCCATGCACTGGTACATGCCCTGAGGCTGGCTAGCTGGGAAGTAGCTCTGCAGAAAAGGACCTGGGGGTTAAAGTGAACAATAAACTGAATATGAGCCAGCAGTTAGCCCTTGTTGCCAAAAAAGGCTAATGGCATACTGGACTGCATTGGTAGGTGTATTGCCAGTAAGTCAAGGCAAGTGATTATTCTCCTTAATTCAGCACTAGTGAGGCCACATCTGGAGTACTATGTTCAGGTTTGGCCTCCAATACACAAAGGATGTGGACACACCTAAGAGACCCTTAATCTAGCAAGCCTGGGGAACAATATTTTGGTGATGCATTGGCATGGGTTTCAGCATGAGTTTTACAGGCCCTGTGGCAACTTACTCAGGTAACTAGCCCATGCTGCAGGCTAAGCTTCTGTATTTTTTCCTCCTTTATTCCCTAAATCTAGCTAGATTAAAGGCTATATGCACTAGTGACACTTCCTAGTTGCAGTTTAAGCATGCCTTAAATTTATTTGCCAATGGTTACAAATAATAGCCAAATTGTCCGTCTTTTATCAGAAAGCGCTACTTGATACATCCCTGTTCCTTTCCATATATGCGAAGAAAGTGGTAGATACCCATAGCATTTTAGATGGTAAATACTTCAAGTGGCAATAATTAATTTCCTCTAGTCCAACCCCCTGCCTGAGATAAAATCATCCCTTTCCAAACCATCCTGACAAATTCATAATCTGACCTCCTAATAAAACTATAATCAAACCTGACAGCACAAGATATAAAACTGTAACCCACCACAGATAAAGCAAGAGGACCACAGCAGCCAAAGTCCTGCTTCTGTAAAAGGTTGTTAATATATGCTCAAGGGATCTTAGGTAGCATGCCACTCCCCAGCTACACAAGAAGGAAACCTGCCCCTCCCTCCCATCCCACACACATCCCATCCCTACCAATCTGACCCTTCCTGACCTCAAATATGGGAATTGGTCTGACCCTGGGTGGAGGGGCAAGACACTCTAGCCAGGAAACCCAAGCTTCAAATCTAGGAGGAACATTGGCATACCCCAGTCAAAATCCCTTGTTTTGGCTGCAGGCAACACCCAGTGCCTCTGATGAAGACATAAAAAAACCCAAAAAACAACCCTGATATATAGCAGCAAGGGCGGGGGGGAGGGGACAGGATTTCTTCCCAGCCCCATGTGGCAACCAGCAAAGACCAGAAGCATGGGAAATACTCATAGTATAACATAGGCATAGCTATATCTAGATGATCCCTAAGGCTGGACAGCCACTGCTTTTCTTGAACATCTCCAATGATAGAGAGTCCACCCCTTCCCTAGGCAATCTATTCCACTGCCTCACTGTTCTCACACTGGGGAAGTTTTTCCTGATATCCAGTCTAAACCTCTTGCAACTTCAAGCCATTAGTCCACATCCTAGCCTTTGCAGTAAGAGAAAATGTGCTTTATTTCTTCTTTGTCACAACCCTTTAAGTATTTGAAGACTGTATCATGTCGCTTCTTAACTGCCTTTTCTGCAAGCTGAATAAGCCTAACTTCTTCAGCCTCTCCTTGCATGACTTGCTTTCCAAGCCTTTTATCTTCTTTCTCACTTACTCGTTACGTTTGTCAACATCAAAGCCACAAGGGGGTATGTTTAGCCACTTAGTTGGCATGGTTTGTCCAACTAGTATATGTGGAAGACTGCACAGTTCTCAGTAATGGCAGCACTGCAAACAGTTCATTTGGTTCTCCTCCTCACTCCTACGCACTTCTAGCCCTCAGCTTTGCCAGGAAGACAGATCTAACAGCTCAACAGGCCAGCTCTGCTCTTCTCCCTCATCTCCATGGCTGTATAATCTAAAGGAAGACATGTTGTTGGGGAAAGATGCAGTTTTCTAAACAGTGTTAATGTATTTGCTTATTAATTAAGCTTTAAAATTTCCACACTCAACAATATCACAAGCAGTAGCATACCTAGGGCAGGGCAAGTGGGGCACCCTCCCCAGATGCTGAGTATAAGGGTGTACCAAGATCTCCCACCCTCTTCCTTCTCTCTGCGAGTCAGCCACAGCTATGCCATCCCTGCCAGGCTTTAGGAGCTGGGTAGGGCAGTGCCACACCAAATGGGTATCTGGGAGACAGGGGACAGGTGGAAAGAACAGAATGGTGCCCCCCCACCCCCTCCCAAGGAGCCTTGCATCCGTATGATCAATATGTATATTTGGGGTGGGGCAGGGGAAGAGTAAATGGGGATATCAGATCACAGGGAGTCTAGCCGCATGGCTAATAGGACCAGCAGCAGTACCACAGGAAAGTAAGCCTTCCCTTTCCCTCACCTGTATCTATCCAGCATCTCCCTTCCCCACCCCAGCCTACAGTGGTTTGCATACTCTATCACCACCCCTGGCTCTCAGTGAGCTGGCTACATCTCTGATCACAAGTGTAAAAAATATATAACATGAATAAATCTATAATCATTCATCTCCACAATCAGCTGTACAGGAATACACCTAACCATCGTGCCATCAAGTAAAAATAGTCTTGGATTATTGTGCATTGCATTTGGATTTATTTTTTTGAGGTGTAAAAACAAAACTTCGCTTCTGAGGTATTACAACATTAACAACAAAGGGCTGTCTTGACAAGGAGAAGTAGACAAGGACCTTCCTTTTTGCATTTGAAATGTAGCCTGAAATGCTTGAAAAGTGACCAGAAAGTAAATTTAAATTTCTCCTGTGCCAGATCCTAGCTATTCAGGTTTTCAGACTTTTAAGTAGAGCCACAGCAGCTGATTTTGTTACTTGCATCCAAGGAGAAACAAGATCTCAGATATCTAGAAAGCACTAAAAGGATTGTGTCCAACATCAATGTCAATAGCATGAAATACATCAAGAGCAAGTAGAAAAACATGCACTGGATTAGCACCTCTAAATAAGCATGTTCCTGCCATCAGCTGTATTTTCTGCCCTGTCAAAAGTACCTCTACTTGTTACAGAAATCCAACCTGTACTTCACAAAAGAAAGAATAATGGGGTCAACAGCTACAGCAGAAACACAAAACAGACTTTTCTTGAATGCATATTACAAAAGAGTACTTTGCAACAGTTACATGAACCTCTAAAGGTAACTTGCAACTCTGTATTAGCACAAACAGATTCGGTTGCAAATGGTGGTATGAATATCTTTCCGACATGCTAAGTGGAAGTAACTGCCATTTCTTTTTTGGTTGTATACAGGGTCATTAATCAATAATATACTTAAGAATATGTAAATACCTCATCAGTCCTGCATCATTGTTATTACCACATCCAATTTCTAAGAGAGTGGTACCCTGAGGCCTCAACCTGGGCCAGAGTCACAATGTGGATGCTGTTCCAGGACATGTGTACAATTAGTCCTTTCCAAAGAATGCATGGTTACATCCACTCAATACATGACGTTTTTATTCCAGACACCATTGTTTACCATACAGAAGATGGATCGTATTTTCCTTCTTTGGGTTTGTGCTTGAATACCTATGGAGCAATCTGAAAACTCATCCATGAAGTAATCTGGGTATAAAATTATAAAATTTTTCCTTATTGGAGGGGAAGCAAAGAAAAGAAAAGGCCAGAAGAGCTGATTCTCAAGTGCAAGATTTTATTGGAGTACAACTAAATCCTAGATAATTCATATTAAAAAATTGATAGGCAGTCTGAAAATTTCTCACAAATTTCTGCCTAATCCTTTGATTAAGAATGATATTGGCAATGTCATGTCTAAAGCTAGCAGAAGGCTTTCATATATACTCTCTCTTTTCTTTCCTCATTGGGACATTACAGGGTTTTTTGCTTTTATTTTTTTCCTTTAATCATCTTTCTTTTTTCCACAGAAAACTAAATTTCATTAAGCTCATTCTTATAGACTGAACACTTTGTGCTAAACAAATGGTTATAGTCACTCTGGTGTGTTCAATAAAATAGAACTAGATGTTCAAGACAATTTTGAACTAAGACAAAATTAGATTTACCAAGTAAAGTTTTCCAAAAATACAAGCTTATTGAACAAGTACTATATTTTGCACGTCACCTTTTTTTGGGTTTTTTTGCTTTATTTCATTTGCATGTGCTGTGAACCTTTAATTCAAATTGCTTGGGGAAAAAAAGCCCAAAACAAGTATAAGCTGTCTTTTCATCATATAAAAACACCAGCTAATTTAGGAGAATATTAAAAGGGTGTCTTAAGTTGAAGATGTGCAATTTTCTTGAACAATACCTTTCCTAGCTAGAATAGTATATTCTAGCTGCTAGACACTGTGCAGACTTTGAAATAGAATTTTACATATTTCTGATGAACTGTGCTCGCCATTTTATGATGGAAAGCTTCTGCTACAGTTCATTCTTATAAATAAGCATGCAAAAATTCCATTTTAAACTGACAATACTCTTTCTTCCCCATTGATACTTAGTACTAAAAACATGCTTGGTAAATGTACATGCTAAATAACTTCCATTACAATGCTTAAAAGCATAGTGTATACATCCATTTTTGTTGCGACTAAGGTTCAAGGTAAGCTAAAGTACATATTCCTGATATTATATTTACATACACTATTTGTCAATGAGATTTTTACACTAGAAACATATGAAATAATTTACTTGTTTTTCAAGCGCTTAAAAATAATTGTCACCTTAGACACATGCATATCTCTTGTCAGTATCTGCACTGAAGCAATACAAGTCCTCTTAATAGCTTACAATGGTGCTGTTTGGAACAATACACTAGTGCCATCCGGTGCTGATTGATGCCATCTGAACATCCTTCACATCTGCTTCTTGGAATAAAGCAATGCCTGACGATCATAGGTGGAAATGACACTAACAAATTAAATTAAACTAATACATTCCATTGTAATTGGTAGTTAGTTCAGAACATAATGCCTAGATTCCTAGTAGGGATCTAGCATTTTGGTTTTCACAGATATCCATAGTATTAAATCCATATCCAAGCCAACAATTCACTAAATAAGTGTCAAAACACATGGGAAAACAATCAGATCCCAGTTTCTCTCCATTTGCTAGATTCTGTCAATTTACCACCACCATTCTCCAAAAAACCGGATAATTTAATCTTTGCTGTTGACAGTGAGCCTTCATTTACTATGCAACTAAAGACTTTGTTACACATTACATTGCGAAACACACAAATGTTGATTGGCTTAATGCTAGGTTGCCATTATACCTTCAACTCGTGCAGCACATCTGTGGGGATAAGCCACACCTTAATGGAACAGCAGCTAGGTTTTGCAGATCCTGCCCTGGAGTGGCACAACTTTGAGCCATATAACATGTGCTTTCAGCCACTTAAATGTGTTAACATGTGGAAAATTCAGGGGTTAAGAGCTCCAGAGGCCACCCAAAAATAATGTGCAACAAGAGCCAAAGAAAACACATTGCTTCCTGGAAAGGAAACAAGGCTTTGAACTCCTATGGGTAAGAGAGTCCATTTTTACTGACTTTCATGGCATGTTGTAGCAAAGGCTATCCAACTGGCACCTGAGAATGTGGAATAAGCAGAGAGGGCTTTTGTTGCTGTTTGTTTTGCTTTCTTTTTTATAAATGTGAGGGGGCTATATGTTCTGTAGATGTAAGAGAGGGAACTCTTAGTACCAACATGCACCATGCAAGGTACTAATAGACAGACATCAACCTTAGGGTGTATTCAACCTCCTGAAGGCACAGTATAGCCCAACTGTAACATGGCCAAAGGTACCTTGAAGTCATCTTCATCCTCTTCTACTTTTCTGATGTTCCAAAGGCCATGGTGGCTCGAGCGTAAATTAGAGCTGATAAAGGCTGCACATGGGCTACAGGAAAATTAAGAACGTATCATAATGCTCTGCACTATAGTTCTCTCTATAGAGGCTCTCACCGTTGGAGCCTCTAGTCAAGGTTAATTAGCCAACACTAAACTCTGTGGTGTCACAGTTAGTCCACTACCAAAACCTGAACTTGCTACTCTACCTGAGTACAACTAACTATGCTATTCCTACCCACTTTCCTCCAACCCTGGCCAAGCAATTTTTTTTGACACAAAACTCCTCCCACCCACAAAAGGATACCCTAAATCCACCAGCTTAAGAGGTGCAGCAAACATCTGCACATACGCACAGGGTAGATCAATTTCTCTTCTAAAGTAGCTTCGCCCTATATAATCACTTTATAAGAATTACTTCTGGATTTATATGGAAGCATGTTATTGCACGTTTATAGCAGCATAAACAAGAGAAACAGTAGAGACTGAAGCCAGAGTGTATTTTTCATCATATTTTTATTATTAAGTACATGAGTGAAGGTAATCCTGTGTACATAAGAGCTAGCAGAAATTGAAATACTGTCATAATTTGAAAAATGTTTGCAGGAATCTTAATCAAAATCTCAAACTTACCACCCACACCCTTAGCCAACAGCATTAGACATCTCTAGAGAAGTCAACGGAATTTAATTTATATCGGTTGAGGATCTGGCCTTCTCTGTTTAAAAAGGTGAAAATTAAAAGCTTCGTTTTCAGTAAATAAAATATGCTTTATTTTAATATATCACTGTACTGAAAATGTTAACATCTCATTTCCACGTATTGGGGAAGGTCACAGATGATCACTGAAAGCAAAGCAATTCTCCATGTATATCAAAAGCCATCATTAACTTATAAGGATTTGATTTCATTGAAGATACCACATCAAGTCAGTTTTACTTTTTGCTGCTAATTTTAATTATTGCCTTTTTAAAAATTCTTTTAAAGCACAGCCAAATTTGCTAGTAATGATGTGCTTCAGTCACAGTATTCATCAGGTTGTCACTCATTTGCTGAAGTCAATACTAATCGGGAAAGCTTTCAAAAAAGCTTGTTAAAAACCCCTTTTAGATATATGCTCTTAACAGTGCATAACTGGCCAACTACCAGATGTTTCGATATAAATAAAATAAATTGCATGCTTAACAAGCTGCAGACAGGACCTGCCTGTCATATGAAAAACAGTATCACATTGAAGTGCATTTCATTATATTGTTTCCATGCTTTCCACCCTTAAAAACATCTAAATCTATTCAAGATTTGTTGGGGGGGGAAATGACTATCAAAGGTGAATGTGCATAAACACCTGCTCTTTGAGATGTTAGATATATGTCAATAATCCCACTTTTCTTAAATGTTTGCTCTTAACCCTCTAGATTTTCTTAGTCCAGAAAGGAATGAGCTCCTTAACTGTCCATTACCAGCTCTGCTTTGGCCTGCACCCTTTTTTTGCTACTTTGGGGCTGGAAAATACATTCTGAGTGCTACCCAGCATCCACCCAATAAATGCATGTTCTCTCTCAGTAGGTTTTAAGACACTCGAATCAGGAAAGAGAAAAGGAGCACGGAATGACCACTTTCAAAAAGGTGAAGGGGTGCGGAGGCAACAAGGAAAGAGAAAAATATTGCCCTTTATTTATCATGTAGGTGCTTCTGGTGACTTTGTTCCACAGGTTTACTGCCCTTTTTCCTTTTTCGGGTGACTATTTTCATATACATAATGGTATTAAATGACTGCCATTGGTTAACTGCTTTTTAGCTTCAGTTGCACCTGCTTCGTTCCTAGACCCGAGAAAAGGTATTTTGTGCCTGAAGGCTTTCTAACGTCTCTTCCAACTAAATACTTGGTCCAATAGGAATTACGAGACAAACTTTGCTCCTCACATATTCCCTGGACCCTTACAGCTACAGTACTTGAACGCTAATATACAGCTTGCTTCTGGCAATAGACCAGCGATTCTCAGTCTTTTTAGACTCAAGTCACCCCTGGATAACAGGAGGCACTCCTGAAAGGACACAAGGCACCCCTCAGAAATGCCAGCTCCTAATTTTCATGCTTTTTTTGAGTGCAGAAAAAATAAGAGCAGTTTTTCTGTTGAAAGAACTCAGAAAAATAATAACTGTAGATTTCTACTTCAAGTCACTGGGTTTATCTTGTGAACCACATTTATAAACCATACAGTGCTGACATTCTGTGTCACCCCATGGCTTCCTTAAAGGCATCTGAAGGCTCCCATGGGGCTGTGACACCCCCTAATTAAGAATCATTGAAACAAACATTTCTGGGATCCTGGCTAATCACCTCATCTAAGTACAGACAGTCAAAAAGCTCAAGGCTGAATTGATTCAATCTGTGCAGGTTAGTCTAAACTGTGTAGACTGAACCAACAAACAAGTGAACAGACATTCATTTTTGATTCCAGAAATAAAGCCATATGCATGCAATGGCTGTGGCCAGAAGCTGGGGAGAGTGGGGGAGAAGGGGTGCTAGAGCATGCCTCCCCACTCAGCTGGAGCAGACAGCTTGGCCCAAGGCTAGACCTCCCACCCTATGGTGAGGGAGGTGGTGGTATTTGCAGGGGAGCTGGAAAGCATCCTAGGGTGCTAGGAAACTGTTAGATAACTTGAATCTAGAGGGGATCAGGGACAGAAATTCAATAACTTGATTTAACCTGAATCAGTTGAGTCTGATACTACCTTCATCCAGGTTTATCTTAAATAGGTTATGGCCATTTTGAATATAGTTCATGTGCAACTGAACTTCTATTGTCTTACAGATTTGAACCAGTTTCCAATCACTTATACCAGTTTGTGTGTAATTTCTGTCCCTAGACCTGGGATGCATATGTTAGGCATCTATATCCTTCCCACAGTAGTTTTGTGCCTCAGGGGTCCAGCACTGAGTGTGCTTGCTCTGCCATGAACATCCGATTGGCCCATTTGGAGACTACACAAGACACTGGGTTTATCTTCTTACCTCAAGGCAGGAGAAAGCATCTTTTAAAACACAGTTTCTGGGCACTGGATATTTTTTTTCTCATGTTCTCTTACAAAACTCACGCATTCAAAATTATGAGATAGCTCCCCAAAAAAGATATGAGATTAGTTTAAAAAAGATTTAAAATTTGAGATTCTTTCCCTTTACCTTCGGGTGTCTTAGCTTTAACAATTCCCATTTTCAGTCTTTTACATGTAAATATGAGAACCAGAAAATAACTTTTTAAAGTTAAACTGAGATCCTAATATAATCACCTGACTTCAGGAGAGAGGGTTGTGAGGGGAAGACAAAGCACCAAATCACATCAAATGCAACATAAAAGGGACCAGTGGTAGATTTACCTTCATCACAGTTACAGATTAAACTTTAACAGTGGACTTACCTTGACAGGTAGTTTGTTGTGTAAACCAAACTGTTTGCAATCTCTCCCTTCTACAACTTAATGTTGGAGTGAAGAAAAGTTGTAGCCTTTAAACTTTAACCAATATTTCTCTGCTTGTATGTCCACTTTTTTCACCCTACAGTTCCAGACCAATGAGGATTTATAGCAAAACAAGAACTATACCTAACAGGATATATTACATATTGACAGCATTTGCTCAAAATCTTTGCCAAACTTCCTTCCCGGTATCGTTCTGATTCCAAGCATGATCTGATTCACCATCATCAAATAGCACCTATCTAGGGGCATCAGCATCTACACTTTCATTTACTGCTGGAATAAATTTTAAGACCTATGACATGAGTCTAATGTTACATCGGTAAACAGTGTCCTACAAAATTTGTCAGTTTATTGTTGGTACACTATTCACAAAGAGACTTCAATTATTGAGAGCAGAATGAACAGACAAAGTAAATATATTTTCCTCCAGAGGGAGCAGAAGATATACTACTATTTCTTTTAAGTGCTCTTCTGAGCTCTTTGGAACAAGATTGCTTAATTTAATGTTCAAACAAATAATACAGTCTGAAAGGGTTTCATGCGTTAAGATAATAACTTTCTTGGATAAATTTAGTTCACTAATTTCATTAGGTCAGGCATCAACCAACATCATTTTCAGGACAAATTTAGAGGGCAACTTATCTGACTGTAATTTTAAAGGAACAGACCTGACATGGTGTCAATCTATTGTCAAGCTGTATGGCATCTCTAAGGAATAAAATTAAATTTAAGAGCGCAGTCTTGTTTTAATATGCTTTCCTGACTGAGGTAAAGTAACTCTTTATACCAACAGCATACATGCTCCAAGTTTGACACTTTAAATCTTAAATTTGTCCTTCATAGAGAAAACAATCCAAGACTTGGAGTTCTTGGGATCAGTTCTTTAAATATTTCCATCCCTATTCGTGGCATTAGCCCTCTAAAAAATTCGTATGCGAGCGTCACTCTAAAATTTAATAGAATGAACAACTTCCAGCATTCCTAAAGGTTATGTTGAGAAATTCATATTAACCATCAATCATCATCATTATCGATACCATTTTAAATATCATCGTAAAAATTACATACATAAATGATCTGCCAGAACATTTTTCCCCATCTCTTCCTGCTGGTTCCTTAAGAAGTGATATGTTATGTTTCAACCAGACTAAATCTGTGGGGTGTTAAGCAGTGTTGAAGTCAGAACATTCTGTGAGTGGTCACCCATAAAACCTTAATGCCATCTCTTTCCTGCATAGCTTTGACTTACCACTATAGGGGCAGAGACCAGAGACATGGCTAGAGTTCGAAGGATGTGCAGGCTAGAAGCACTACATCCTGGGATGCTGGAGGACTGCAAATAGCTGATTTTATCCTATGGAGGAGACTGAAATCACCTTAGCAACAGCTAGGTAGCATGCCCTCAACTCTTGCCTGAAATGACATGACTTTGGGATGCTCAGTGAGCACTTTGCATGAGTAGCAAGCTTTAATATATGCATGCATGTTTTAGGTGCCCTTATTATGGTCTAAGCATAATGTGCAACTTCTCCCTGTATACACACCTAAATAAACCTGACAAAAAAACTGGATGCTAGAGAAAACAATTGCTTTCCCCAAAATAGGCCTACTTCTTGCCATTGGCATTTCCAGGATTTTGTAAAGGAGGTTGCAGATGCAAAGACTGGTATTGCAGGGGTGACTGCATCCACATGCTAAACCCAAATCCAGCCCACCAGGGCAGGCAGACCATCACAGGAGTGGCAGCAGGTGACTTTTTTGCCAGTCCCTCAGTCAGTTCATAATCTTCCCTCCACCTGCCTTTCCCTGCTGTACTCACCACAGTGTCCCCTCCCCCACCTACAACACCAGCTGCCATTGTCCCTAGCTGACTTTGGGGTGAAGGAGGAGGAGACTCCAAAATTGCTCTAGCACATGGAGCGAGGCTTGGTCAGACATGGCAGCAGCAACAGGCATGTTCCTTTCCCCTTCAATTTCTCCCAGGCTGGCACAGAAACCCTGTAGGGACTGGGCAGGGTTGAGGAATCTGCCCGCTGCTACCACTGTCCCTAAATTAACCTGGCTCCCCACAGGGCCTGGCAGGGGCAAGCAGGAATGGCTTTGGAGCCTCATAAAATCACAGAATCATAGAAAATTAGGGTTGGAAGGGAACTCAGGAAGTCATCTAGTCCAACCCTCTGCTCAAAGCAGGAATATCTCCAACTAGATCATTCCAGCCAGGGCTTTGCCAACTAGGGCTCAAGGTAACCTGTTCCAGTGCTTCACTATGTACCTCATGAGAAAGTTCTTCGTAATATCTAACCTAAACTTCCTTTATGAAACTTGAGACAATTGTTCCCAACTCCATTCTCTTTGGAACTACCCTTCAGGTAACTAAAGGCTGCTATCAAATCCTCCCTCAGTATTCTCTTCTGAAGATTAATAAGCCCAGTTCCCTCAGCCTCTCTTCACAAGTCATGTGCTCCAACCCCCAAACCATCTTTGTTGCTCTACTGAACTCTCTTCAACTTGTTCACATCCTTTCTGTAGTGGGGGCCTAAAACTGGACACAATACTCCAGATGTGACCTCACTAGTACTGAATAGAGGGGAATAATTACTTCCCTTAATCTGCTGGCAATGCTCCTACTAATGCAGACCAGGTGCTGTTAGACTTCTTGGCAACAAGGGCACATTACTGACTCTCATACAGTTTATTGTGCACTGTAACCCCCAGGTCCTTTTCTACAGAGCTGTTGCTTAGCCAGTCAGTCCCTAGGTTGCATCAGTACATTATATTCTCCTGTCTTAAATGCAGGTCTTCGCACTTGTCCTTGTTGAGCCTCATCAGATTTCTTTTGGCCCAATCCTCCACTTTGTCTACGTAACTCTGAATCCTAGCCCTACCCTCCAGTGCATCTACTATACCTCCAAATTTGGTGTCATCCATAAACTTACTGAGGGTGCAAGCAATCCCATCTTCCAGATCATTAATGAAGACATTGAACAAAACCAACCCCAGGACTGACCCTTGGGGCACTCCACTTAACGCCAATTTCCAGCTAGACATTGAGCCATTGATTACTACCCCTTGAGCCCAACAACTCAGTCACCTTTCTATCCACCTTACAGTCCATACATCCAACCCAAATTTCCTCAGCTTGTTTACAAGAATGCTGTGGAAGCTGGTATCAAAGACCTTACTAAAAGTCAAGATATATTAAATCCACTGCTTTCCCAGCATCCACAGAACCAGTTATCTCATCATAGACGACAATCAGGTTTGTTTCTGATCCACCCTCAAGACAGCTGGGACAGAAGAAGAGGGGAGGGAAGAAGTGGTGTTGCTGAGCATACAAAGGAAGGAAGGAAGGGGGAATTCATATCCAATTTGGGGACTTTTTTTAAGTCCCCAGCAGCTGCTCTTGCAGTGGTATCTACCCACATCCAGATAACACGTTTTTTCTAACAACTGCAATATGATTACACCTGTCTGAGTACAGGGAGTTTAACTCCTTAAATGAAATCCATAATGATGTAAAATAGGACAGGCAAAATAAAGCTGTGGGCCAAATACGGTCTGCCAGGCAACTTCATCCAGTCCGTGTGCACCCACCAAGTAATTGTACCCCACCCAGCCCACTCCCCTCACTCCTGCATGTCTGCATGTGTGGAAGGTCCTGGCCCAGGCAGCACACAGCTTCCAGGTTAGGCTGCTGCCACCACTGCTACAGCTGCCAGGGGACCTGCTCAGCTTCACATGTCCAGCAGCTCCTCCTCATCTCCATGCTGCAGGGCTCACTTTGGGCAGGAGGAAGGGAAGTGGCAGGTGCAGGGAGGGGAGCTGCAGCCGGGTGGGACCATGAAGCATGGGGCTGGGGCTAGCAGAAGTACAGAGCCTGCACCCAGGGGGGCAGCAGAAGTATGGAGCTTAGAATATGGGTGGGCAGGTTGTGGGTGTAAGGTTCCCCTACCACTGTCCCCACATGATGCACAACCCTGCTGCTGCTGGTGGCAGCAGCAGCAGGCACTCACAGCATGTGTGGCCTGCACAAGCACTACCCCCAGTGGCATGTGGCTCAGGTCAGAGCTGCATGTGCTGGGGAGGAGTGCAGCCAGGCTGGCCCACCTCTCTTGGGTGGGGCTCCCTACAGCATACGTTCAGCTCCCAACACATGCGTGCCACAAGGGGGAAGCCCAACATGATGGAGCTGGGTGCCATCCCCACCCGCTTCTGGGCAGGTCCTGAGACTGCCAGAAGTGGAGGCGAGCCCTGTCTCTTGCTTCTGGGTGGAGCCCCGAGACCTGCCATGCAAGGCATGGGGAAGGCAACTGGTTCCATCACGCAGGGTTTCCCCACAGTGGTATGAATCCCAGGAGTTGTTCATGCACAGCAGGGAGCTCTATGCAATTGAGATGGGGCAGACTGGCTGCACTCCTTGCCACCACATGCAGGACTGGCTGAACCTGTGTGCCGCCAGGTAGTAGCACCTGTGCAGGTCATGAGTGCCTGCTGCTGCTTTTGCCAGGAGCTGGGCTGTGAACCACAGGAAGGGGCAAGTGGGGGGGGGTTGTCCCACCTGCTTCTAACTCCCCCACATATACACCCCTGACATATCCTATGTCCTCCTACTCAGCCACATCCTGTCTCAAACTACACAGACACAAACCTCACCATACATACCCACCCACCCCAACTACGTCCCCCCACAATATACAAGAGTAAGACTATTTTTGAGTTATTATGTAGTCATCTCTATATACAGTAAGCAAGCACAAATCATGACAAAAGTATTTTTTGTAATGAAATTTAAATATGTTATAGTAGGCTTTTGACTTCTAGTATGCATTTTATTTGCGGGGGGTGGGGGGGTTGTTTCAAAGATGGCTACCCCCACTCTGAAAATGAGTACTTCTGGAGGCAAGGGAAGGGACTTCCAGTGGCAAAGGTTAGGGTTAAGGGCAGGACTTCTGATCTGGTGACCAGGAGGCAGGGCATCCATCAAGGGGTGGGGCTACTCTCATGGCCCTCAACAGCTCACCAAAACTCATTAAGCTGCCCTCCAGCCAAAATAATTGTCCACCCCAATGTAAAAGAAGCTTAATTCAATGACTCATATTTATTTCCCTTGTATTAGTAAATAAATATTAAGGCCCTGATCCAGCGGTTAAATGTACTTGTAGACCCCTATGGTATATAGAGTTCCATTCATTTCAACTTAACTCCTTTTAAGTCTATTTCAGAACCAGTGACTGAGGTTATATTTAAAGGAAAACAAAAGCTGGCATACTAGTGTTTATACTGCAGTATGTGTGTCCAATTAGAAAATTAAATGCAATTTATTCAAATCACATGCCATTTGGGATTTCCCATAGAAAAGAGGGGCAAATGAATTCTGGAGCCCAGTTAATAGGGCAGTAATTTATCAGGAAAAGCAGCAGATGACTCAAAAAAGACACCTTAGGGTGGGTCTGACTGGTGCTAAATGAGAGTAACCAATCACCCTTGAAAAATGCATTATTTTGTCACTTTAGAAAGCAATATTCTATTTTTTTTAAACCATTGATTTCATAGTAAATTAATTTTTAGAGAACAGGATCGACCAATACAAGCTAATTTATTTTCTTGTAAAAAATAAATCTCTTGTTAAATTACTTTTTACATGGATAACAGAAGGATGTAGGGCAGTATGTGCCATATTTCTTTTCAGATGACTGCTTTCAAAGTTCCCAGGTTTCTCTAGTTTTTTAAAACTTCCTAGCCTAGTACTATAGAGAATCCAGCTTTCAAAAGATAGTTTATTTAACATCCACAAACAGTCTAATGCTCACAAATAAGTGCTTGTGTCATGGTGCATTTCTTTTTCTTTAACTAGACAATTAAAAAAGCACATCATATTGTAAGAACTATTTGGCTTTTTTCAAAAGGCATGGACTGGCAAAAATATTCATACATTTACATCCACTTTGCATGTGCAAACACTGGATACCCATTTGCATTAAACTTTGCTGGTGAGTAGCATCTTTAAAATAAGGATGACATTCAATTTCTATCACTGACTATAGAAAAACCTCTCATTTCATCCCATGTTTCATAGATTTCATAGACATTTGGGCTGGAAGGGACCCTGGAGGATCATTGAGTCCAGTCCCCTGCCCCAGGGGCAAGAAGTCAGCAGGGACCATAGGATCCCAGCAAGATAAGCATCCAAATGTGTCTTGAAGGCATTGAAAGTGGGTGCTTGAACCAGCTCTGGCAGCAGTCTATTCCAAATCTTGGGGGCTCGGACAGTGAAGAAGTTCTTTCTCATGCCCAGCCTGAAATTGGTCGCAGCAGAGTTTGTGACCATTTGATATTGTCATCACTTGGGGCTCTCCGGTGAACAGACATTCCCCCAGATCCTGATATGCACCCCTGATAAATTTATAGGTGGCCACCAAGTCACCCCTGAGCCTACGCTTTTCTAGGCTGAAGAGTCCCATGGGTCTCAGCCTCTCATCATAAGGTCTGTTTTCCTGACCTCTGATCATGCACATAGCTCTTCTCTGCACTCTCTCAAGCTTCTCCACATCCTTTTTGAATTGTGGAGCCCGAAACAGGATGCAGTACTCCAGCTGCAGCTTCCCAAAGGCTGAATACAATGGCAGACTGATGTCCCTGGATTTGCTTGAGAAGGATCTATGGGTGTAAGTCAGCATTTTGTTTGCTTTACTAGCTGCAGCATCACATTGAAGGCTCATGTTCATCTCGCGGTCAATCATGACCCCCAAGTCCCTTTCAGCTGTAGTGCTAACCAGTGTAGCACCGCCAAGCCTATAAGCATGTTGCAGGTTTTTCCTCCCAAGGTGGAGAACCTTGCATTTTTTTTTGGTGTTGAACACCATCAGGTTCTTACCCACCCACTTCATGATCCTGTCAAGATCTGCCTGGATCACCCTCTTATCCTCAGGTGTGGATGCTTTACCCCAAAGTTTGGTGTTGTCAACAAACTTGGCCAGTCTGCTTTTGACACCAATGTCCACATCATTGATGAAGATGTTAAATAATATAGGCCCTAGGATAGGGCCTTGAGGGACCCCACTGGTCACTGCACTCCAAGACAATTGGCTTCCATCAACCAGGCTCTGGGTCCTGCCACAGAGCCATTACCCAGACAGCAGGTCATTGTGAAGTTGAAGCTGCAGTTAGCCAGTTTTGCCAAGAGGTGATTATGGGATACCAGATCGAACTTTTTTAAAGTCAAGATGTATGACATTAATCTCTTCTCCCTTGTCCAGATGATAGGTCACCTGCTCATAAAAGGAAATGGGATTGGTCAAGCAAGACCTACTCACAACAAACCCATGCTGGCTATCCCTCAGGATGTTGCCATCAGCCAATCTATTAAGAATGGCCTCTTTAATAATCTTTTCCAAGATCTTCCCCAGGATAGAGGTCAGGCTGATGGGCCTGTAGTTTGCTAGATCTCCTTTCCTCCCTTTCTTGAAGATAGGCATGATATTGGCCTTCTTCCAGTCTTTGGGCACTTCACTATTTCTTATTTTATGTATAAATAGCCCAAATTTTCAAAATCCAGAGCTGTGAAAGGTCTATTAACTCAGAGTTAGTAATTTTCAGTTGATAACAAACTTCCTCATGTCCAAATTACCTTTGAAAGTGGGATTTAATTATATGCAGTGTATGTTATGAACATTACATAGCAGATCATTATACCCTAGAGTGTCTTAGTATTGTAATAAAATGGTTTACACAAAATCATTTTGATATTTTAAGAAAAAGAAAATAAGGAAATGCTATTTTCCTTAAGTTTTAGAATGGGACAAGGTGACTTTTAATATTGCTATATAGAAGTATAATTTATATTAGTTATTTATTTTTCATTTTCATTTAATTTTAGTTGCATTGATTTCCAATACTGATCAGTCATTCCTAACATAGGTGAAGCTCAACTTTAAATCAAGGGAAATTGTGTGCATAGTAATTGCAGCATTAGGGCTTTAATTTTTGTTCTCTTCTAAATGATATACCGCCATGGGGATCCCAACTAAACATTCAGTAAAGGAGGATCAGTCTGGCCACAGTAGTTCTATATGCAACAGCCACACAACTGTGTTTAACTTGTAATACAAATATAGAAGTTACAAAATTAAGGTGCTGCTGATTTATGGGCACCTCTACATGTGCTGGACATCTGCTCACACATTGAAGCAAACTCAACTAATTAAATAATATAGCTGTAGGCCCCAAGAGTATTAGTGAAGCTTCTTGTTGGTTATTAACTGGATAAAAAGGTGTTGTTTTAAATGTGATCATCTGCACCCTCCTTTTCAAAATTCCCTGTGTGTCAAAAGAGCTTTAGTTAAAGTGCCCCCACGACCACTTTGAAGCACAGAACACCAAATACATATCATGCTGCAGGCACGTTAATTACAGCATCTTTCAGAACCGCTCTAATTAAAGTGGGTCCACCCCCACTCTTCCACCCCAGAGCATGTGGAAAGATGTCCTGTGAGTTTATTTCCAGCGAGCTGGTAGCTCAAAGTGAAGCATTTGGAGTTCTCATTGAAGATAATTTGAAGCATTTAGAACGGTGAAAATTAGGCTAATAGATGTTTACATGAGGTGACCATAGGCTGATCAAGAACAGGGGCAAGCAAACTATGGCCTGTGAGCAGGATATGGCCCACCAAGCCATCCTATCCAGCCCACAGGGCCTCTCTAAAATTTAAGTAATTATTATTTGTTGCTGACTGCCTGTCTCAAAATGGATGAGTCACCAGTAGCACAAAATGCCAGTGGCATGAGACATTGGCGGCAGCAGCAGCAAGCAGAGTGGGCTCTGGTTGCAAAACAATCAACCCAACCCCAACCTCCCCACCCTGCCCTGCTCTGCCCCCACCTCCCAGAATCTTTTAAGGACCTGAAGCTTCTGCCCTGGTGATCCTTTGGCTGTTCCCCAGCCCTTCCTAATCCCAGAGTTGAAATCCAGGAAAGAAGTGGGGAGAGAGGTTCCACCAGAGATACTTCCACTCCATGAGGCTTTCAGAACTCTGGCTCTGTGCCTCCGTGTACCACTCCTGGCTACAGTGCCAGGAGCACCTATAGAGGCACAGAGCTGGCCCAGCTTGATGGCACAGGACTTTCTGTGCCTCCTGGCACTCTAGCATGCCACTAGGCTGGGCTGGAACAGCTCTATGCTGTACTGTGTGGGTCCTGGCCATGCATCCAAGAACCGTGTGCTACCAGTTGGGGATGGGCTGGGCCTGGCTGGATCCATGCTGTTCCATGTGGGTCCTGGTTTTGCAGCTGGGAGCCACACAGACAGAATGGAGCCAACCCAGTCCCTGCAAGGCCAAGACCTGTACGATGCAGCACAGAGCCAGTTGGACCCATCCCATCCCCTCCTGGCAGCATGAAGTTCCTGGCTGCAAAGCTGAGACCCACATGGGGTAGCATGGAGTCAACCAGGGCTGACCCATCTCAGCAGCAGAGTTCCCTGCTGCATGGCCAGGATGCACACAAAGCGGCTCAGAGACAGCCCAGCCCAGCCCAGCCCAGCCCATCCCCTCTGTGCCACACTGTGTGAATTTCAACCATGCAGCAGGGAGCTGCAGGCTGCTAGGAGGGCACATGACATGCTGGGGCTGGATTATGGATAGGCCCACACCCACACATACACCTACCCTTCTCCACACACCCCACCCACCATACCCCCATCCCACACCAAACACCCACCCACACAACCCCACATATACCCTCTTACCCCCCAAAACCCCCTTACAAAAGTAAGACTGTATTTTGAGCTATTATGCAATCACCTCTATATACACTATGCAAACACACATAAACCAGGATGAAATTAAAAAAAATAAAATTAAATTAACATGTTATAGTAGATGTTTCATTTTTTAGTATATGGTGGGGGAGGTTTCTTGTTCCAAGATGGAAGAGCCTAACATAGGTGAAGCCTATGAACCCCCCCTCCCCTCCCAAAAGAAGTCCTTCTGGGCAGGGGGACGGAGTTACAGTGTCAAAGGTCAGAGGGTAAGGGGGTCAGACTTTTGATCCCAAGACAGCAACCAGGGAGTAGAGCACCTATCAAGGGGAAGTGCTGCCTACGTGGCTCTCAACAGCTCACTAGAACTTGTGAAGCAACACTACAGCCGAAATAGTTACCTGCCCCAATCTAGAATTTTGAATTAAAAGCTTTACTAACATACTAAAGGCCTAGGGCTATATCATTTAGTTTAAGATGGAAGTAAAAACAAATATACTTTTTTTTAGGAATGACATAATGAAATAATCTGTCAAGCTGTAAAATAGGACCTTTATTACCAGAAGCAGGATAGGCTCCTGGTAGGAGCAAAAGGATAGCTTGATGGATGGATGGTCAAGACGATTAAAAGAGAAGAGATGATCCTTAACACCTGTGGAATGAAAAGTTTAGAAGAGATTAACTAGATTATAATGAGCCATGAAGCCAAATGACTCCCTCAGCACTACTTGACTAGAAATTCTGTTGCCATTGCCAGGCAGTTGTTTTTATACTTTGGGTGCAGCAGGCACCAAAGAAGCAGGGATGCAAGTGCACCATTACAGCTCCCCCTGGGAGGTGTCAACTTTTTTCTGTCCAAATTTGAAAGGGTTAGCCTTACTATTTAAGATAACACATATTTTCCTTTCCTATTACCACAATTTACAATTATCCAATGCATTCTGCAAGTATTCATAAATACTCCTTCCCAGGCAATACTTTATTCACATTGAGGGTTTCTCATCCAACCTTTTCCTGTGCACATGGGATCTTTATCTTGTGTTTTAACTGATAGTTCTTTGTTTCATTTAGTTTGGCACTACGCTATTTGTTCCAATAACAAAAGTGATAGCAAGTTCTATAGATTAGGTTATGTACTACATTAAAAAATTACTTTTTAAAGCTACCCACAACATTTTCATATTATACGACTGAAGAAAGAAGAGTACCCTTTTGACCCTCATTATATAATACATTCAAACACAGTGGGTGTATCTACACACATGCTCTTTACTGCAGAGTTGGCTAATTAGTGCTAAAGTAAAGTGTCACAGTCTACACGTGTGCTGGTATTAGAGAGCAGTAAACTAATTCCACCATAAGATAGTACTACCAGAAATAGTATGGTCTCTTGGCAGAGTCATTATGTGAGATAAAACATGTGTAGATGGTGAGCACTGGGTGCAAATTGCACCCAATCAGCCTCATCAGCTAACCTCCAGACCACCACCACCTGGAGTGTAGGGTTTACCTCCTGTGCCCCCATTGTTTGACTGCTTCTGTATCCTTTTACTTTTAAAAGAAAAGTACCCTTTAAAAGAGGTACGCATCAAAGATTCTATTGTGGGTTTCCTTAGAGAACGTAGGAGGATTTCTTGACTTTCATACAGTGGAATTCCACTGATCCAAAAACAGGTCATTCTTTTCACTGAATAATCAAGTGGAGTTGTCATAATTTCAAGAGAACATAGTTGCAAAACATCTATCAGTTCACATACAACGTTTTTATTACAAACAATTAAATTAAATTAACTAATATTTGTGATAGAAAACATGAATTGCTCATGAGCTAAAGACCACTAATCTTTTTCTATCAATTACTCGTACAACATGAAGATGGGAGAATGCCACTGAGTTTGTTACTCAAAGATTGTTGTCTAAGCTGTGAGCAAATAAAAGATCAGAAACCTTCAGAAAATGCTAGCACAATCTTTGGAGAGTATGTATATGTAAGAAATCACACAATATTACAACTCACAAACATGCTGAGAAAGCCATACAATCTTAGCAGTAAGAAAGAAAGTGATTTTATTTAGGAATTTGATTAGCTGGCTTGAAAATGCCTTGAGTCAACTAATCAACCATCCTAGGACAGATGTTCAAAGAAATGACCTTTACTGAGAACACTCTCACTGATGAACATGTTTTTTTTGGTTGGTTGGTTGGTTGTTTTTTTTTGTGAGAGGGCTCTATTTGTGATGCTCACAACCTCAGTCTCCTGTGATGGTGAGTTTCTTTGCCAAAAAAGGGGCAAAAAGAAAACATTTGTTTCTCTTGCAGCATTTATGGCTTTTGTAAACAGTCAATGACTATGAGTTTCAATTCATTTTTTTTTCAGATTTATGAAATACACGTTTTTCTAAAAAGGTCCCATCACAGTCGGAATCAAATCTACAGTTTTGTAGCTGTCCCTGTGCACAGCTTAGAGGAGCACGGCTGGGCTTCTACCCAAACAGTGAATGCTTTTTTAGGACCATAGCCAGCCCTATGGGTTAGAGAAGCCTCTGGGCAGACATCACAAGCAGGAAGAAGAAACCAAGATAAACCAGTATCCTTCCATCTTTTCTGTTTTCCAACTTATGACCTAATTACTTCGTTAGGATTACATTTCCTGCTTTCATTGGTTGGAGGTGTTCCTTCCATTGATGTCGCATAAGAGTATTCACTCCAGTTTTCAAATGGTCATAGAGCAAATGACTAGATTGAATTAAAACATTTTCAAATAGAAATGATGTACTCTAGTTTGTTTGTTTTTTTTCCTAGAACCAGTCAGATGAAAATGCTGACATGGGAAAATCTGTCCTATCACTTGTGCCATACATCTTAAAACAAACTAATTTATTCCCTAAATATTTTGCTGCTTTTAAAAGTAATTTTGAAGTCTATAAGTACCCACTTTAAATGTCATTAAGGGGAGTACTGTCTATGAGATTAGCAAATAATAAGGTACAATCTGTATAAGAATAGCTAGGAATTATATAAATGGAAGGGAAGTTGTGTGTATTATGTATGTATAAACAAACAGCAAATCTCTCTGACATGGGGAACAAACAGGAGGCACTCACCCTCAGAATAGCTAGTTCAAACCCGGACATAGTAGGGATTACAGAAACATGGTGGGATTCATCCCACGACTGGGTAGTTAACAGTAGGGGCTATAGGCTCTACAGGCGGGATAGAGAAGGAAGGAAGGGAGGAGGTGTGGTACTCTATGTCAAAGAGCAATACACAACCTCTGCCAGCAAAATGGGATCAGAGGAGGGGCAAGTTGAAGTGCTCTGGGTCAAGATACAAGGGGGTCATGGGAAGAGGGATTTAATGGTGTGGGTCTACTACAGACCCCCCAACCAAGGGGAGGAGCTGGACCGGGAATTTTTGGGCCAGCTTGTACAGGCACTTAAGGCAATGGATGTAGCTATCATGGGTGATCTAAATTACCTGGACATCTTCTGGGAGAAGCAGTCAGCAAGGTCAAAGCATTCCAGGAGGTTTCCGGCCAAGATACAGGACCTCCACTTAACCCAGGAGGTGCATAGTCCCACCAGAGGAAATGCCCTGTTGGACCTGGTCCTGGCCACAGGCGATGATCTGGTAAGGGGGCTCCAGGTACCCTTGACCACCTGGGTGATAGTGATCATCACTTTCTAGAATTCATCATCTAGTGCAGGGTTCCAAGGGCCTGCAGCAAGGCAGTAGCACTAGACTTCAAGAGGGCCAACTTCAATGAGTTGAGATTGGTGGAAAGGCACTGGGGTTCTTGAGGGCAGGGGAACTCAGTGCCCAAGATGAGTGGTCGTTCCTTAAGGAGATGATACTCGGGGCCCAAGGGGTAGCGATCCCAACAAGAAGCAAAGGAGGCAAGAGTGCCCAAAAGCCTCCCTGACTCACCAAGGATGCCTGGCAATGCCTGGTTCACAAAAAGGTGGCATACACCCGGTGGAAAGGGTGCACTATTTACAAAGAAGAGTATAACTCCACTAGTCAGGCCTGTAGGGGGGACTGTTAGGAAAGCTAAGGTGGACATAGAATGAGGACCAGCATCCAATATCAAAGATAATAAAAAGTCCTTTTTCAAATATATCAGGAGGATGAAGGAGGCGCTGGGAAATATGGGGCCCCTGCAAGATACACTGGTCAATCTGGTGGTTGTGCCACAGAAGGTGGCAGACCTTTTTAACAAATTCTTCACCTCAGTTTTCTTGTGAAGTGACCATGACTCCCCCACCATGTTTCAAGATGGACTCAAGGGGAACACCTCCAGACCTAAGGTTGAGGAGGACCGGGTTAGAGTGCTTCTGGATGGGCTGAACATTTCAAATCAGCAGATCCTTCAAGACGGGCTTTGGCTTCCTCAACCATGACCGACACATCACAACGAGGGACATGCTGGGATGGGATGGGCTCCACCTTTCCCCTAAAGGTAAGCGTGTGT
>JAGPOW010001918.1:8859206-8871003 GCA_030014935.1 Caiman crocodilus | reverse complement strand
CTGCATCTCAAGGCTTAGGTCCATGCCCATTGGAGACGGAGGGGGTAATCTCTGCTTCAGCAGGAAGCAGTGAGGGGTGGGAGCAGGGGGAAGCCTGTCATATGTTGCTGTGCCTCTGCCGGGCAGACCCTGGCTGCAGTCTCCCACCCCCTTCTCAGCCAGCCAGAACAGCGATAGTGCTCCAGCTAAAGGAGGAGGGGGGTGAGGCTAGTCCTGCTCTCTGGAGCAGACAGCCCAGCTCAGGGCTGAAAAGCATGCTAGGATGCCAGGGGACTGTGATTTAATCTAAACCAGGAAGGGGTCTGGAACAGAAGGTCCATAAACCAATTTGACCTCAATCAGTTAAGTCTGATACTACATTCAACCAGGTTTATCTTAAACTAGTTTTGGCCGTTATGAAACCGGGTTATGTATGTTGAATTTATGTTCTGTTACAGGTTTAAACCAGTTTATGTGTAACTTCGGTTCCTAGCCCTAATGTAGGCTCATTGTCTAAATCCATCATAACTTCAAACTGTGGTAATCCATCGAGCTCTTCATGCTTGACTTCAGTCTCACTGGAGCATATAATTCCATAGTGTTCAATCCAACACTCAAGTTGTTTTTATTTATCAGTAATGGCATTTCCATTTACGTCTTTCAGCAAAGCTGTTTTCTTCTTGACTAGACCAATTGTTTGATGCCTTTGTACGTACCATGGCTATCCCCTGTGTCCACTGTTTTCTGAATATCATCACAGAGTTTCAGCCAAAAATCTTAGGCAAATCACTTAGCTTCTTTTTGCATTTTTCTTCAAAGCTTGTTCAGATTTTCTAGGCTTATAGTGTTGGGATATTTCTTATAGTTAGCTAGTGCTGTCCATTTGTTTTCAACCAATTCGGACTCAGACTTAGAATGGTTTCAGAGTGCTTCTCCAACCAGTCTGCATTTTTCTTGCATTTTTTGACAAAGGCTACTGTAGCTGCATTGTACAAGTTAGTTTTTAAGCTTTTTCAAGCCTTTATGGCTGAGTTGTTAGTCAAACTTGCTTTCACAACTTCTTCATTGGATTGCCTGCATTTTTATGTCTTTAGTTTGACTGATGTTTATTCTGATGGCAACTGGTACTTTTGCTATAGTGGACCCTTTTGACATGTCTGCTGAAAAATCAGAATCGTAAGTCATGGCCAGTGTCACAGTCAGCACTGTGATAAGAACTTGGATGCAAGATTTCACTCAGGGAGTTACTAGATCTAATTAGTGCCCTGCTCCTGGATGTTTCCACAATGTCCTTCTTGTGATTTCCCCATCAAAATAGGTGATGGTAGCACATAGAATTATGCACAAGTCAAAATATAACACTCACTGACCATTTTCATTCATATTACCAATTCCTTGTTGCCCAGAATACCAGTTCTGGCAGTTCTTAAAAGTACATCCAACTCTTACATTGAAGTCACCAATTATTATAATAGTGTCCTTTCTGTGAGTTCTCAATCTCTTTTTGTTCTTGGTAGAAAACATTCTTGTCTTCGTTGCTTGAAGGGTAGGTGCATAAATACTAAACAATGTGATGAAGCCATTCAGTGTGTGCATTCTGAGTCAAATGGATAGACAATGGGGCTTTCACAGGAAGATAGTAAACTTCTAATAGCAAAATGTACTCCCTGCTCTCTCCTTTCGCCTGCTGATTTCCCATGCCAGAATATGGTATAATCATTCTCTTGGATGGAACCTGTATTTGAGAACCAAGTTTCTGATAATGTTGCAATATCAATTCTAAGTCTAACCACTTCATTTTCCATAAGTCTGACCCCAAATCAAACGCAGGGATAAGAGTATGAATATACCAGAATGTGAGTTGTGTCATCATTTTGGCAAGTACAGATCACACCAAGACCTTCAGTGTGTATGCCTAGGCAAGAGCATAAAAGAGAGGGGTTGCTTTAGACCGATCATCTTCCCTTTAGACGACTGACACAGAGTTCAGACATTCGGTGCTTCAATGGTTATACCTTCTGCCAGACAGCAACAGAGTAAAGCTGTTACTGACTGCCTAATACCTCATCCAGGGCACATTTCTGTCAGGATGATGTTCCTCAGCATTTTTCCAATCAAGAAATATCCACACAGTAGTTTGGGTTAGAGTTTTGAGGCACTCTAAAATTTGCCTCTCTCTATGCAAATATTGCAATATTGATGTATTAATAAATGAACATCCTTTGTCCCAAATGTCATGAAGATGGGCAATGCAAGGAAAGAAAAAAGTGAGGCGGTTTCAAGTGTAATTTATTATGACCTTGACTGTGGGATTATTTTTAGCACTAAATGCATAAATTTGGTTGTAAAAATTTATAGAATTAGACCATATCACTATAAGGCAGGATAAGAGTTGATACATAAAAAAAAAATACCATCAGGATTCTTAAAGATACTCTTAAGGATCCGGACCTAATCTCTTCTGCTCTGGTCATGATTCACACATGCTACTTCTCAGCCTTACTGTAACAGAGAAGCAGTCAAGCCTGCTACTAGGGGAGCAGCACTAAGATTCAGAACACCTGAGAAGGGACAGAGGGAGGAACAAAACAAGACACACCGGCAGCAGGTTCAAAGCCAATTGCCAACAAAATAGCTAACCGGCAGATAAAAGGACAATCCGCCCAAGAGTTCATCCCCTGGTAGGGGACAAGCAGCGGATTTAGACAGTGACTGCAAGTGAAGTTAAAGTCTTCGACAGGAAGATGCTGGATAAGGGAGAGAAGAATGTGATTCTCACTATGAGATTCGACTGCGAGAGAGGTAGGCATTTATGCTGTTCTTTACCTGAACAGTCTGTAGCTTCTTCCTCGAAGTGGGATAACATGGAAGTGCAGTCTGAAACTAAAGAAAGAGGGAGACGACTCAGAAGTGCGGATGTAGGTTGACTGATGTACCAACTGACTGGACCAAGGGGTAAAACATGCAGGGCATGTTATTCAACGTAGCTGTAAATATGGAAGTAACTGGCAACATCACCTTGTTACTGATTAAAAGATAGATCACGGAGAACTTGTTTCACCCGTGTTTCATTTCTATTATCTCCCATCAAGGCATGGCAGGACAGTTTGTCAGGCAGGACGAGTAACAACAAGAGACCCTGGTAACAATTACCATAATACATAATCAATAACCGAGGTAGACCAGTATAGCTCTATTGATATCCACTGTGCTATGCTGATGTACTAGTTGAATATTTCAACTAACTTAAAAGACTGTAATGGCTTTTTTTTCCCCAATTAGCCTGGTATGGTCCACTAAAACTGATGTTAATACCAGTTTTCCAAGTATTTTTATTTTCCTTTTTAGAAAGGATTCATTAGAAGATGATTATAATGAATGATTGCTGTCATGATGCTCATGTCTGCCATTTTTAATGTATAACTCTACCAAGTAACTCTAAGAAACAGATAGGCACCTCATTAGCATTCTGAAATTAAAAATTATTAAGGACTCCATAGTATCTTCCTTCAAGATTTTTCATCAAACAATGAAAAAGTGAAAGAATAACTGATTGCTATAAATTTAATGTTGCAGTTCAGACAAAAGTAATTAGGATAGCCTTATTTTTCATTTCCATTCTTCTTTATGAACCTTATTTAATGCTTTAATTCTATTACATGGCTAATACTTATTTGCAAACAATATTATTGAAATCCATCTTTATGTTATCCTGAATATGGAGTATTTCTTAACCACTGTAAAAATACACTTTTCTTTTAAAAAATAATTTTCTTAAACATAGTTCACATATGATTTTATATTCTCGTGAACACCAACAAGACAAAGTAATTACCATAATAAGTAAAATTCTGGCTCTAATCATGCCTAATAGCCATACCATCTCTGCATGTACTGCCTAAGTTCCAACTTGAATAATTATATTCTGGCTATTAAGATTCTCCTCCATATTTTTAATGTGCAAACACACTATTTACTTCCTTTCACATTAAAAGTTGTCAAATTCTAATCCAATGGTATCTGCTTCATTAATATGTGAAACATCCCTGTGTATTTGGGCCATATTTGGACACAGGTCTGATCAAAACTTGTAACACAAATATAACCAAAAAAATGTCTAATTTAATTAATTTGTCACATTCCAATGACAGTCTTAAATTGTCAGTGCCACTGATTTTTGGAAAGATTGTGGGCTTTCAATGAGAAAAAAAATGGATATTTCTTGAGAAAAATGAATGCTTAAGACCTGTGTTTTCAAACAAAAATTTAAATATTTAATTCAAAATGGCATCAATATGATTTTTGGACAGCAGAGCTCACAAATCCTCCAATCCAATTCTTCTCCAGGGCTGAGCTCTCTTGCTGTAGGTACATATATTTTTCCATGATTATAGACTCCTATAACAGTTTCTTTCCTATACAAGAGAGCAAACAGTACACTATGAGATATAGTTCCAACAAAATCATACCCAATAGAAGACAATGAGAGCATGGCACACCCAAACCACAACTTTCATAAGCAAAAACATGGTTAAGTAGGTATATTTTCTGATTAACACCAATTTTTTTTTTTAGTTTTAAAGACACTGAAAAATTCACAAGGTCAGTGGAAAGTGTTGGTAAACATTTTCAGCAGAGATCTACCTCCTTCTTTGGCCAGCTGTAGGTGTGTTAGCATTTCTCCACTAAAAGTTGCTATCTCTGAATTCAGCCCAAAGTTTAAACTCTTGAGATATTTTTTAGGATCAAGAAGGCTACTACAACCGATGATGCTGTTACTATAATACTCAATTCATTCAGCATGAATACTGTATTTTCTCATGTATATTCACTTCCTTGAACACTAACATAGCTGCAAAAGCCTACTGGATTCTATAGGAAAAGAAAACATAGATACATTTGCACCAACTCCATAACAACAAGAAGATAATAGGAAAGCAGGTGTTAAAAGGGATATCACCAGCTCATTTAGTCTAGGCTCCAGTGCAAGACAAGATCAGCCCCAACTAAACCATCTCAGTCAAGTGTCTAACCTGCTCTTTAAAATCTGAGATTAGAGAGTCCACAATTTGGCAGCTTATTCCAGTTCAGAAAGTACCCTCACATTCGGAAAATTCTTCCTAATCTCCAACTAAAATTCCCTCCGCTGCACTTCGAGGACATTGCAATTATTTTTTATTCTTATGGCCACAGAAAGGTCCATCTCCATACTCTTATACTTGCTCTTCAAACATGTAAAGACTAAGGTGGTGGTGGTGAAGGGGGGGGCAGGAGTTGAAAAGAAACCCCAGTTCTTCCAGTCTGTCCTCCTAAGTATGATAACTCAGATTGGCTGGGACAGTCCTGGATCACAGAGACCAGTCCTGGCTGGCCCTTGAAAATTTAAATGAGCATGCTGGCCATGAGCTTTGAAATAGGAAGCCCTAGCAGACAGTAAAATTGCCGTAATAAGTTAGCTTGATTAGTGGAATGACCATTAGTGACCATTGAAATGGGATTAACATCTATGAAGTAAAGGACAACAGGCCATTAATAAATAGTAGGGCTATGCAAAACACCATCATTTTGTTTTGACATCATTTCACCGTTTCAAAGGGACAGTGTTTAATTTCATGGTTTCATTTCATTTTATTTTGAAGCACTGTGCCGTTTCGTCAAAACCATTCTGCTGTCTTGACTCATTGGGGAATCATGAAAACGCCTAAAACATTATTATTTCTTTCCTGATTCGCATGCAAGTTTCTCATAAACTACATCTCAAAGTTTTGAAAGCAAAATTTGCCAGCAGTGGTAGCATCCCGTCACCTGGCATGCAGATCTGGGGTCTCACATGCCTGGGAGGGCTGCCAGGCTGTGCCAGACCTCTTCCAGGGGGTGCAGGCCCCCAGATCTGTGCCAGATGACAGGGGACTGCTGCTGCCACCACCTGGGACCATTGCTGGGAGCAGCCCGCACCCAAGACCAGGGAAGACAAATGCTGCTGCTGGCCCCAGGCGGCAGCCTCCTGTCATCCAGGTGAAGATCCAGGGGCCAGCACACCCAGGAGGGCTGCAGGGCTGTGCTGGACTCCTACTGGTAGAGCGGGCCCTGAGATCTGCACCACATGAGAGAAGGATGCTGGTGCCACCTGGCACCAGCACTGTGCACAGCCCATGCCCAGCCCCAGGCTCCATGGATCTCAGCCCAGTGGTGGAAGGTGGAGTGCGGTCCCAGCTCTGCCCGCCTCCTGCCACCAGGCTGAGCTCCATGGGGCCAGTGGAGCCAGAGTGCAGCCTGATGGCAGATGGGCAGAGCCGGGGCTGCACTCCAGTTCCCACTACCAGGCTGAGCTCTGTGGCTGGCAGAGCCTATCTGAGAGCAGCCCAGCAGCAGGGGGTAGGGAGCGGCAGGCCTGTGCTCCCCGCTTGGCTAAGCTACATGGTCAGAGCCACCCAGCAGAATTGGAGCGCAGCCCTGGTTCTCCCCTGCCTCCCATCACTGAGCTGCTTCAAAACTAAAACACATTCCAAATGCCTTCATTTTGTTTCATAGCTGTTTTGATGCCCTGTTTCATTTTGCTGTTTCAAACTTGGAATGCATCAAAATGAAACACTCAGTGAAATTTCACCCAGTCCTAATTGACTCCTAAGCTGTCTGAATACCAGTCATGCCCCAGGAGGGGAGGGAGGAAGGGGAACTGTGTCCTGGATTTCACACTGCATGCACAATGTCACATGACTTGTGACACTTGTGCACATTGCACTTACAAGGCACCTTACTCATTAATCATGCTTTTCAGGCCTCAAATATTTCTCTCTGACCACTGGATTTTTCCAAACTTTCCACATCTTTCTTCAAGTGTGCAACTCAGAACTGGCTAGAGTACTCAATGAAAAGCCTTACCTTGGTTAATTCACTATTGGATTATAATGTAGTATAGTGAAGAATCTTTATTTTAAAAGTTGCACCACTGTAAATGCCTAAATTCTTGTCTACTTTTTTGTCCCCTTTTTCCTTTTATCCTGTTTAATTCAGAAAAAGGTGTATCCTAAGGTGAAGCCTTGAGTTCTAGAAAAGGAAAAGTTATTTGCTACTGGATGCTAACTCAATGGGTCAAATGAGAGAGCTGAAAACCACTGGATTGTAAAAGAAACAATGTGAGCAATGAAAGAATTCACCTTTATTCTCTCATCCCTTATGTTCCAATGTGCCCCTGCAATTTTATTAGCCCAGGAACTATTTCAGTACTCCTACACATGAGCCTGGGGAAGGGTGTGTGAGCCTGAAAGCTTGCAGAACATTTTTTTATTCATGTATTTGTTTGTTTTTTATTCACGTATTTTTTTGTCACAATTTTTTAGTTGCTCTAATAAAAGGTATCATCTCTGAACCAAGAGTTCTAGAGCTTTGCATTTATTTTTGTCTCAGACCAACATGGCTACCAAATACATCCCTGAAACATGTACGATGCTGAATTGTAGCAAATTTTGGATTCAAACTTCGTTGCTGACCAACAACAAAGATTTCTATACCTCTACTTGTCTGCCATCTGACCCCACCAGGGAAGGAGTCCTGCCTGATCTGCGCAACAAAGAGCAACTCACAAAGACACTTATGGACCCAGAGGAACAGACTTCCATCTACAGCTTCCTCTGTGCAAAAATGCAGTTTATTTTCTACATATGGGGACTTTACCACCCCTAATTTTCCCTGAGCCTGAGAGAGAGAGAGCATGTGTGCCCAAAAGCTTGCAGAAAAAGATTTTTTTGTGTGTGTGATTTCTTAGTTGAGTGAATAAAAGTTATAATCTCTGAACTAGGTTCTAAAATGTTTTTTCATTAAAGAAATGCAACAATTAAATACCAAAAAGTTACTTTCTCCAAGTGGGGCCAATTTAATCAATAATTAGGTTCAAGGATTTTCTTATTCAAATTGCAATCTTATATTGTCCATGGAATTCTATGATTTAGGAGACCTCTTTCAGATTTGCCTCTCAAAGACTCTCATATCAAAAATTGGTATTTTACACAAGCACTTCATGAAGCTTTCCTTTGTGGACATGTTGCCAGATCTGCCAGTGTAGAACATACTGGTCTAATTCAAGAAAATGTTGCAAGACTTGATTCTCAGATGTCATTTCTTGGTTTGTAGAAAGAGATGGGTGGAGGATGATGCAAGAGATGCAGGCAAAAACAAAAAGTTACCCTAAGAAACCTTTGATAGCTTCTTACCTGTACTACATATTAAAAAAAAAGGCACCCAAGAGCAAGTCTTTTGACAGAAAGCTAATTTAACTGGGGGAGTATCTGTTTCCCCTTTACTTGCATTGGCAAGTAAAAAAATTTGCTAGTTAATACACCTACCAAAATAGTGGAAGCACCCAGGAATGTTCAGTGAGAACCAACAGATATTACAAAAGAAATTATCAGTCCATCAGTAGGAAGCAAGTGACAATAGGATGCAGGTTAGAACCTGCAGCAAATTTATTTCAATTTGTCCAGCTATAAATGTCATTGGCCCAATTGCCATATTGCTCAATTGCTTTTAAGATAATAAAAAATAAGAGCTGTAGGAAGCCAAACTATACAGAAAACTTCAAATTAAACCATTTTAACATTTCATTTATTTTTCATTACATCTTCTTCATGTATAATTTTTTAATTATAGGAAAATTCTAAACTAACCAGGATAAATGCACAGTCATCTTTATTTTTCTCGTATGTTTTATCCTGAAAGGCCTTATGAAGTCAAACTAGTTTTTCTGGGGCAATATACCCACTTTGCAGAAAGCTATAGGAAAGCAGCTACAGGAGAGCAAGAAGAAGTAGTTTGGCATCTTCAGAATTCACAGAGATTATGCTGTAATTGCACTTTTATTATGAGATCTGAAAAAGGTTTGCACACTAAAATGCACAGGGATTCTCCAACTCAGAAGGAAGTAGGGCTAAATTGATTCCACCTATAACTGAACCTTTTGGTCATGAGAACTTCAGTATTCCTATCTAGATATCTAATCGAGCTAAGCTACCCAAATGTTTAATTAGTGTTTAGGCACAATCATACATGTTTGGAATATATGAAAACTTGTTCTCCCAAGAGTAACTCTCCTGGGAGTAATTTAACCCTGCTTGTTCCTCCTAGGGCAGCCATTTTTACTTTGGGGGAAAAAAAACAAAGAAAAAAACAGAACATTTTACACTTGTAGTTTCAGCTAGGAGAGCAACAACTCTCCTAGGAGAAAATTCATGATGACATAATTTATGTTAAATAACTATAGTAAGTCCTGATAAGGCACATTGCCAGGAATCAAAAGAATCTTACAGTGAAGAAAAGTTGACTATTTCAGTGCCTCAAGGTCCTCTTGCTTGAATCTAGATTATCCTATGAATGTTATGGATCCACAACATCTCTTTGTGATGACATCTCTCTCCTTCCCAATCTGATCGTAAAATTTTATAGTTCATTTCCAAACTCTTTTCAAAGAAACAGGAAGAATGATCTGGTTAGGATTTTTCTTCCTTCCATCCTTTCTTGACTACAGTGAAACTGAATAATCTTGATCAAATCATCTGTGAAAAAGAAACACTGGTGTTTAGCTACATCAGAGAAGTATTGAGAAAATAAACACATTAATGATTTTGTAGCATTTAGATACTGTGATAGTGATGGCATAAAGATTAGGTTGCCATGCCATAAGAGACCACTGTGACCATCTATAAATATTAGAGATATTTTCACTCCTGGGAGGTTTTTCTTCCCCAATAGGAGGGTCTTGGCAGAAGAGGAAAGATGGATTAAATAAAAAAGTTGACTGCTGGAGGAGCCAAGAGCACTGTATTCCTTTTACTCTACATTGAATGTCCAATCAGCTCTTAAAATTATTGCATCAAAATTAAGGAACAAAAAAGAAATAGTGGAGTTTATTAGGGCTGTGCAAAGCTTCAGTCCTCAATTTCATTTGGTGGAAATTCCGCCTGATTCGGTGGCTAAATCTCTGAATCCGAAACAAAATCAGAGGACCTCTGAATCTCTCCAAATTGAGTCAGAACCCTCTAAATTGATTTGGAGAGATTTGGCTATTTGGACTTAGACACAGCTTTAAATGTTTTTTCTACATACCTCTAGGTAGCAGGCAGCTCATGAATGCTGTGATACTGGGGTGTGTGGAGCATCCCACAGGAGAGCAGGGGGCTCCCCAGTGTGCTCAGCAGCAGATCTGGAAGTGGACCAGAAGCACTTCTGGTCCACTTCTGCATTTGCCAGGGAGTGTGATGGGAGGCCCCCCCAGGGCAACACCCCCCACCAACTCAGCAACTTGCATCTCTTATCAAGTCTCCTATCCTAATAATAAAGTGAACTCTAAATACTTGTTTCATGAATATATATTTTGCTGCCCTCCCACGGGGGATTTGGCCCTCCAACAGAGCTATGCCCCCCACCCCGAGGGGTATGGCCCACCAACAGGGGCCAAATGGCCCCTGAAGAGGCTACCACCTCTTCTGCAAGGCTCACGTGTCCCACCCTAGCCCTCCAATGGCTGCCTTACCCCCCAGGTTCCCATGGCTACCCCCACAACCCCAGGCACTTATTTAAAAAAAAACAAAAACAAAAAGAGAAAAAAACCTAGAAAAAAATGAGGGGAAAAAAAACCTCTATTTACCTTAGAAGCGGGGGGGCGGGGTTCCAGTGGCTCCTGGAAGAGCTGCCTGGGCAGCATATGGCCTGGGCTGGGGCTGTCTCCCTGCCCCAGTCAGCCAGACAACAGCTCCAAATGCCATTAAGTAGTGGGAGTTTTTTTAAACTATGGGGTGGGGGGACTTGTGGGGATGGGGATGGCCAGGACAGGGGTCAGAGGGCCTTGGGGGGGCTAGGGGAGTAGGCAGGGCCATTGGGGGTCCCCCCGACCCTTTATTCACCAGCACTGGACCCCTGGTGCTGAACACGTGACCAGCCAGCCATGTGTTTCAGCACCAGGTGAAGGGCCAACCACAGAGTTGCTCTGGCAGCCACATGGTCGTCAGTGAACCTGGAAGTGGACCAGAAATACTTCTGGTCCACTTCTGGGCCTGCCAGGAAGTAGGTAGGGGGATGCCCACACACCCCTCTGGCTTGGGGATCAGCAGTGGGGGGACCCAGGCTACCCCCCTCAGACTTGCTTTAACACTGTAGATACAATCAATAAAACATCGTCCAACTGATCACTGTCTCTTTTTATAGTGGTCTTTTGTTTTATTTATGGAGGAACATATTCAGACAGCGATCATCTATTATTACCCCCAACTCCCTTTTGTTCATGGTGCTAGTCATTTCGGCACCACCAAGCCTGTAGGTGCGTTGGGGGTTGTTCATCCTCAAGTGGAGCACTTTACATTTCTCAATGTTCATTCATCTGGTTCTGACTCGCTCAATTTGCCAGTTCCACCTGTATTTATAGCCTGCCCGCAAAGACCATATTTTCTTCTTTGACAAGCAACAAACTATTTAAAAGCTTATGTAAGTGAGTCACATGGTTATATTCTGTATATGTGGTTGGATCACTACTCCAAGTGCACTGCCAGTGAACTTCCAGTACCATATTTAAAAATTCTTTTGTTAGGAGATTATATCTTGATCAAATTCTCTACCTCATTAAAACACATTGTACCATTTGGTTTAATACAGAGGAATTTCTTCCACCAGATTTTAGATGCATTCTGTGATTTATAAAAATCTAACCCTATGTTTTCCAGTCATGCCGGCAATGTATTCCTCCTTTGTATGGATACAATTATTTCTTGCACTACTATACCTTCAATTTATAACTGGATTTTTTGTGCTTAAAACAAAAACAAAAAAAAAA
>JAGPOW010001918.1:8843759-8859106 GCA_030014935.1 Caiman crocodilus | reverse complement strand
AAAAAAAAAATGCCACAGAATGGCATGTTTACATTTAGTTTCAATGAAAATTCATGAAGGTTGTTTGTTTTCAAGGCTGTTTAAAGGACAAATAATAAAATGTACTTGAATATTAAATCATCATCAAGGAGGATGAGGGTTTTAAGTGAATAGATTAAAGCTGCATCAATATTGAGCATGGAAATGCATTAATTTTCAATGCAGGCTACATGCATAATTCCAGAAATATGAAAACCCATTCCAGAATTAGGGCCTTGTTACATGTTTTGCTCTATGTGGGATACACACATCTCTAATTTCTCCAGACGCTCACCAAACACTCTTAATTTGTCAGGTCTCAGACTCACTAGACCTAAGCAGTCCTCTTCAGACAGAGGCCTCAAGGCACACACCATTCCTTACACTCCCTCCCCCCCCCCGTCCAAGTGGACCACAGACATCAAAATTGCCCCACATTCACAATGCAATCACATCTAAGGTATCTGTCACTCAAACACTTATAAAATGGGCGCGTTCAATCAATCAACATGTTGAAACAAACTTCTTACCTTTCACAATTCTAACCAATCATCATCCACTCTACCTCAAACCTACTGTGCATGCCAATATATGCATTTAGGTTAGCCCCTCCTGAGAAGTAAAAAGTTCACTGCAGAACCTTGACCTACTGCACAAGTGCAGGACTTCAGCTTTTAACATTATACCATCACCTTTGGATAAGCTAGGCCAGGGAATGGGGCACTGTGTACTCTACACTGCAACCTGGCTTGCTGGCATGCGCTCTGCAGGCTGTTTGCATGGGCCTGCACCTCTGGGGTGGGAAGGTCACACCCTCAAGGGAAAGAGGGAGAGTTGGCTTGGTTCCACAACTGCCCCCTGGGCAGTAGAGTTCAGGGGTGGACAGTCTGTCCACACAGAACAGGAGGGTGGGGGAGGGGACATAACCCTGGGATGCTAAAAGACTAATCTGGATGTCTCATCTGTGGGAAGTGGCTACATATTAATGGAACATGATCTGGATAGCCTGGATCAAAATTAACTTATCCTGAGTAGACTAACTTTATGGTATCTACACTGTGGTTAGAACTAGGTTTTAGGTGTTAATGTGTAGATATTGAGGGTTAAGAGCTCCAGGAACCCCTTAAAATTAATATGCAGCAAGGTCCTTACATGGACATCAAACTTGCCTTTATAGGATCTCACTCTGTTCAAACAAGGTACATTTTCTGGTCATTTCAAAGACAGAATCACTAAGCCCTCATATAGTTTTGTCTATTTAGGAAGAAGATTCTCCAGATTATCTCCTTAATGCATGAGCAAGCATGCAGAATATTTCTGCTTCACAAAAAATGTACTAAGTACATGATTTTCTCAAAGGGAAGAGGGTTTATCTAAACCCCGAGTCAACTAGCCTGTATTCTGTTGTGAATAATAAGTGCCAGCTGGCACAAGGTCAACATGAAGTTTTCCCCACCTAGTTGTAGAAAAAGAGCTATGCACATTGCTATACAATAGCCACTCTTACAGAATCCTGGTCTTAGAGCACTTTGCATTTGTCAGCACCTCTACTCTCCTTTATTACACCAGCACCAAGGCAGACTATGGCCCCAAAAACTCAAACACAAAATCTACAGCCAAAGATAAAAAAGGAAAAAGCAGACAGAGCTACTTCATTGACCCCAGCAGAAAAACTCATGCCGTCTAAAGCTGCAAACAGGCATTTAGTTCTATTGGTAAGAATTTCAGCTAAAAGTAGCCCAGAAGCTGGCAGGTATCCAGGCTGTAGCTGTATTGGTCTAGAGACAAAAGGAATCAGAATTCATGGAAGAACCAATACCTTTTACTAGGCCAAATAGATTTTTGCAAAAAATATATATTTTTTTATAATTGCAAACTATTGGGCACAATTACCCTTCTTCAGGTATAGGAGAAAAGATTGTACAAGCTCTCCAGAAGCTGGAGCTTACAGGCATTCCAGTTCCCTACCTAGAATGCTGTGCAGGTGAGTTCTTTAGCCAGGGGGCATTAGGGACTGCTCCCTGGGTCATCCTTGCCCACTTCTTCATAGCTAGACCTCCTGCCTGCCAGGGAAGATGCAGGCTATCAATAGGCAGCCCCCTGGGTTTTAAATGTCTTCATGTGCAGCCAAGATGTTATCTCCAATTGACCTCTTCAGTCATCTCTGGACTTATCTATGACTTCGCTATTTACTAGAAGACTGTTATTCTCATATCAAGGGAATGGTGCCACCACCAAGTCTCTTCCTGAACCTGAAGACAGGAAATCAAATATTTTGCCCAAATAGAAGTCAAACTGGGCACATTTACATAAGGTATTTATTGTGGAGCAGCCTAATTAGCACTGCAGTAAAGTCTCAATGGCTACATATTTGGCCTTATTAGGTTGCAAGAAACTAATCAACTCCACCACAGGTTAATACTTGCAAATACAAGTATTATGCTACAGCAAGTAACATGTGCGTAGACAGCGAGGGGCCTGGCTGGGACATAAGGGTGTTTCAGTACTGTGTGCCAGCTAGCCCAGCATTGGAGCATCCTCATGCCCCAGCCAGCCCCTCCACAGCATGTTGAGTTGGGTCAGAGCAGCCCTGAGCTAGCAGGGTGACCCCCCGGGGCCCCTGCCAGCCAGAGCTGCTCTAACCCAACTCCATGTGCTGTGGTCCTGTGCGCATGTTCAGATGTGGCACCCGAGAGTGATAAACTCCAGCGTGATATACACCAGTTTATTTCTCCATGCTAAACAGCATATGTAGATGCACCCACTGACAGGCAAAAAATACTGAGCTGGGAATTAGTACTCTCTGGTAGAGGCATGAGTGAGAAAAGAAACTTAAGATACATACAAGTCAAAAGGGTAAAGCTAGTATAAATGGAACAGCCTGAAGGATGTATACAAAAAGCAATTTGAGGATCAGAATAACTTTGCCTAATGGAAAAGGTGAAATGAAGAAAATTAATTTGAAAGCATGTTTACAATACTTGGGATAGTGTCAGTAATACAAAGTTTCCTATCAGTATTAGAAACAATACACTTCACTTTTTACAAACATGCAGCAAACCTTGGAAAAAAAAGTCTAAGAATCTGAAACTGTAATTTTGACTTGTTTCAGTTTGCAGAACATAATGGGAGTTTTAAAGGCTCTTGAAATGATAGGACCAGTGATGAATGGAGCAACTACTATTCCTTTTTCTTCATTTCAGACAGCTCGCAGATTTGCTAAAATTAGTACAAGCCTCTCCGTCGGCACATTAAATACTCAGTCTGATGATGTAAAGCTGTAGCATGCTTTCATGTATCCCATCAGCTCTTGGAAATGTGATCCAAATAAGTGTCTATCTCCCCACTTTAGAGCGAAGAAAGAACTTCTTACCATTCCCGGGTAGTGATACCACGCCAAGCTTTATCTACAGGTTCAACTTTGTGCTTGTTTCCCCCTGCGCTCCCCACCACTCCTTTTTTTTCAAAAAGGAGTTGAACCACTGCACCAACTGCTACCTCAAAATCGGCACTTAGAAGTTGAAACAGCAATATTCACTTTCCCAGGTCAAACCATCACTTCCTGTGAAAAATTCCCATAGAAAGAATTGATTAAAAGAGGGAATTTTTCTCCTCTTCCCCCCATAGAGATTTGCTTGTCATTTTGTTGGAGGGTTTTGATGGAATTTTTGTCATTCATGAAAAATAGAAAGGGGTGCTTAGAGGTTGCATGTCAAAGTGGGTCATGCTAACCTTGAAACTGTCCTATGGCATTATTAAATGTTATTATCTCACTTATATGTCCCATTTGTATTGCTTTGAATATCTTCATCCTCAAGTTATAATATGAATAGACACCTTAATGCCAGAACTAATGGCTTTACTGAATGACAGACCACAGAAAAGATGTTACAGAATGTATTCAGGCTAATACCATCCAGCCTTCACAGGCACTGCGATAACCTGTAGCTATTCACGCACAATGTCCATTCGCCATTAGAATACGAACTGTGCCAGAATAATCACCAAGTTTTTTCTACAGACTGTAATGAAAGTACAAAAAATAATTCATGTTGCTTTGGTATTATAATTTCACTCAATTAAAATACCACATGTAGCCTTCAGAGAAATACATCCTGTGCAACAATTTTCATTGCTTAATAGTTCAATAATAATAATACTATAACTGACTAAAGTTTTACGTGGCAATATAATGTAAATTATAATCTTTACGATCTATGTATAATATCTAGAGCACTGGATAGATGAAGTTACAACAATTATATTGAGGATGATATAATGTTTTCAAGGGCAAGACTTCCTGTTGTCTCTCTATGAGGGATAACAGGAATTGTATGTTAATTAAAACAGAGACAAAGGACTTTGGAAGATTCACACTTCAGGGAAATGATAGGTAATTTAATATGCCAGAGTTCTCCTTACAGGACTAAAAACTGAAGTCTTTTTTAATATTTGATTCTATTCCTAGTTTTCAAAATCTCTCACATATTTTTGTTCACTTAAAGGGCAAGAGTCAGAGACTAGGCTAGTATCTTAACCGGCTTTAGGAAATTTTATCATAGAAACAGCAGTGCAGTTCATTATATTACAGAATATGGACATGTAGGGCTGAGGGGAGGAAGGGTACAAGCTAGCTTCTCACTGGCTTTGGCAGGAAAAGCATGGAGCAAGTGATACATTGAGCTGGAGACTGGATTATGACTTCTAACTTCAAGTCCAATTTACACTAGCACTGGAAGCATACAAGTATTCACATTTATAAGAGAAATTTTCCAAGTAGACACCTGAAAGATCCTCCCCCACCCCCCCAGGAGGCATGTTTCCCCTGAGAGAGTTAACCCTTTTATGCTTGTAATTTCTACTGGGAGAGCAAGTCTCTCAATATAAATACAACACCCATACATAGCCACTATAACACTAGATTATGACAAATTTATCCAGACTGCAGAACCACAGCCTGCAGTCACACCAGAACAAAGAATCTTGCTGTATTCAATGTTAAGAGATTGTGCTATGTCCCAATTTGATATTACAGTACATCCACTAATACAGACAGTGACCCTCCTTTTTCCTTACATCAGTCTATAGTGGCACACTGAAAAAGAAACCCTTCCTCCCTGAAACAAAGAAAAGATATGCTGTTTACTATATACTCACAGAAATCCTAAAAGGGAAATTTACTGCACTATTAATACTGGATACTTGGCCAAAGCCCCTTTACTGGTTTTCAATTTGATGCATTCATTGTCTTGTTAACAGAATTCTGATTTCAACAGACCTGACTTGACAATGCATTATTATGATATTTTTTACATTTTCCAAGACCAGAGTGATCCTTAATATATAGTTTATTTTCTAACTAGAATAACCATAAGGAAACCTGGAACATCTGGGACACTGCCCTCCCCCTTTGCCCCACCCCAAGTCAGCAGCACAGCTGTAGGCAGTGGCAGAGGCATCAGCACAGTCTGGCACAGAGGTATAGCTGCCTAATACATGCCATGTCACTCTGCCAGGATATGCACTGCACACCTGCAATTGCAGGACTCTCATTTTAATTTTTGCCAAACCACCGGCAACAGCCTTCAAAATCTAGGACTGTCCCAGGCAAACTGGGATGATGGTCATCCTGTTTCTAACTAACCAAATGACAGAGGAACTCCGATTGCTATCCTTGCCATTTAGGCAAGTGAAAAGTCCTTTAATTTTCCCTAGGGACCCCTTCTTCCAGTCCAAACCAATACACGTGTGCAGTCTTCAGAATACTTTCTCCAGAGCAAGTTTGGAAAATAAAGACCTCATGATTTTTTTCATTTGCAGGAGTTGCAACTGGAGTATAATTGCACTACTTCAGTAGAGTTACTTATAATTCACAACTAAAATGAATCAGAAAAGAATCAAAACACAATGTCTCATTATATTAGCTGAAAAAATTAAGCTTTAGCAACAATCTTGATTAACAATACCAAAGATAGGGGATTACATGGAAGCAGTAAATTTAATAGGAGGATAATGGAAATCCACTAGCCTTTGCTGTGAGAAAACAATTGGACATGTTGGGTATTTGGAGGTTTTGTTGTTTAAAAAAACAAAAACAAAACAACCATGTGCTCCAGGGGTCGGGGGGGGGGGGGCTTTAATTAGAGCAGCTCTTGGGACCATTCTAATTAAAGTGCCTGAAGCATCTCATGTATTCAGCATCCCGCATCTCAAAATGGCAGCAGGAGCACTTTAACTAAAGCTCATTCAGCGTATCAATTCACATGCTCTAGCAAACTAGATTAATCAAGTCTGCTTCGACATGTTATTACAGAGCATTAGAGCAGGCATCCCACATATCTACAGGCACCCGTTTTGGTATTCTGGCTCCACTCCTGATATGATAAAGGGGTATGCGATATGTCTGGTCCCATGATAAATTCTTGCTCCACTTGGTGAATTTTTCAGATATACTGCTGGAACAGATGTCTGAATGACAACACAATTAAGTGTCACAAGTCAGATCTGTTGCAACTTGACCTTTTTTGGCAGGAAGCCTAAGAAAAACCATCATCGAAAAGAAACGTACTTCACCTACCACACACTCCTACAAGACTTGCATCCTTTTAGATCAAAAGCTTCAGACATGAAAAGCTTGTTAGCAATGCCCTGTTCACCAGCCTCTTTTCAGAGACTTCAGCATATGTCTAATCAAAAGATCATCCATATAAATCAGACTTTTCTTTTTAATTGTAACATCTCAATGGGCCTTCTTATAAATATTTTAAATGCATTAAGCAAGTTTCATAAAAGTATCACCTTGGGCCTTTTAAACATTTCAGAATTTAAAATGTGAGGCTTGCTTAGTGCCAGAGTCTACTTGTGTTTTATGTCGGCATTTCTCAGACTGTTGACATTCCACACTTTCATAGGTGTAATGGTTCATCATCTTTCCTGGCTGCCTGCCATGATGAAACATTTCTGAACAGCAGCGATTGCCATCTTTGTTTGAAGCAGAAGATAGGGAGGCAATGAATTGTCAGTGGTTTCAAATCATCCCTGGATAATTCAGATCACTTGCTTTTTTAGCAGATATTCAACCTAAGTGATCTCATAAAAATTCAGATTATATCTTGGTGGATATAGGGCATCTCTGTACTGTCAGGTGAGATTGCAGATACTTTTTGCAATGTTTTAGCCTACAGTCTATCACTGTACACTATAATGCACTATCAGTGACATGTGCCATAAGAGAATTCCTTCAAGGCCTTGGTATACGACAAAAAAGTATTCTCCACAGAAAGCGTGGGCACTACATGTAGCTAAATCATGATGATTTAACAGCTGTTTATCCAAAGCCTGTGTGTTACTATGACTATAGTAAAAGGTACAGCCTGGATTTTGCAGGACAGTAGTATCCAAGCAGTTAGCAGAAATCTCTTCATAGCATGCACCAAAATAATCTGGCCATTGGTTTCATATGGCTTGAGTTTTCAAAGGAAGAGTAACCTAGATTTCTGATTGGATATTCTGTTGCTACTGACTTGCATTTCTTTACGGATAGTGCGAGATATGCATTTCATAACGTGAGGACCATGGATTAAAAAAAATAATTAAAATAGTATTCACAACTGTTTGTAAAATACTTTGAGATTGTTTGATATATGTGTTATATGATTAATATTATTACTAAATGCAAACCCTTCAAGACAAACTTAATTATTAGTTTAAAGAGCTACCCACAATATAGCAGATAATTAGAAAGAATGCCAACACATAAAACAACCTGGGGGAAACGTTTCCCAATCTCTTGTCAGTAGTCCAAGGTTCTTATCCAGTTTACACAGTACACATTTTAAATTGCCAAAAGAAATAAAACAAGTTCTATGCTGTCAGAGTTACCAAAACCTAACTGAAATGTTTGCCTGTATATTTAATAATTTTGGAACAACCAGTTCAGAGTCTTCTATTCTTCAAAGTAATACAAAGCTGACGAGCAATATTCTTAGCACATTTAAAGTTTATCCAAAAAAATGTTTTTTAGTGATACTTTGAGCACAAAAAAGAAAGCCACTCTTTACCTCATATATTTCAAGGCTATTTAACGTAATAGGATCTGCCCTGGCATCAAGAAGAAATCGCGCAAGAGGAGCACGTATCCTATTTACAACCATTAACCTGCAGGTACCCAACATACAAGTTTTCTTTATATGCTAGCTCCTAATAAAGTATACAGCTCCTCTTTCTCCCAGGTTCCCACCCAAATATTTGCAGGTTAGCAGACAATTTCCTCAAAACACCCAGGTGTAGACTTTATAGTGATATATTAATCAACCAGACAGAAATACATTAAGCAAATCCACCAACAACCGAACTTCAGCTTTTGCAAAGAGATCTAAGGTTTGAGCTGAAACAGTGAAAATTATCTGCATTCTCTCATTTATCTCTCCCATATGAAAATTTTAAAAAAAGGTGGGGGGTGGGGACCAAAACTTATGTATTTCCCATGATCGTTTTGATTCTATGCAACTTTCAGATGAAATAATGGTTCCAAGATTATAATTACTGGAGATGATACCATATGTTCCAATCTATTAAGATTCACATCATTCACTGAGTTGGAATAATTTTTCACAGAGGTAGAGTATGTTTTAAATTGGTTGTGAAAGGAGAATCTCAATGAACACCTCTTGGAAGATAGCTGAATATACAATTATCATCCTTGAAACAATATATGACAAACTAAAACCCTAGCCTAATTCCTTTTAAAAAGTCAATGGCAAAGTACTTTATTAGCACTAAAAATGCAGTGATTTGCCATGGGGAAAGAAATGGATTCTAAGAAGGGGAAGGAGATAACGTTGACATCATTTGTCCATTTTATATTTTTTTAAGATAAACTTATATAGCCCCACCTCTTCATTGAGTGTAGAGTTGATGCATACAAGTTGACTCCATTTGAACAATCTAATCCCGTATCCTAGAATTTAAATAGAAAGTCCCATATATTGGTTTACTATGACAGAATCTGTGAAATGAGTCACATGAGAAGATCTATTTGCAAATTCAATATCAATGCCTTATTAATCTTCATTATAGAAGTCAGCTCTGCTTTCCTTTAGGCTTCCCTCCTGCCACCAGTGTCCCCAAAATGATGAATCCCATACTTGTCTTCAAATCAGTCTTTAGAACCCATGATCTATTGTGGAATGTAAAACGTGCCCCTCCCTACTTAAGTCACATATAATATGGACTTAAGCTAGTTTTCAAAAGAACCCATGGCTGCCGGGATTCTAAATCCCCCTGAAAGTCAGCAGAACGTAGTCATTTAATGCTATGAAGGCCCTTTGGGGAAAAACAAAAGAAAATAAAATTTCACCTTAGATGTTCTTAGAGGCTATTAGTGTTTCATGTTGAGAAATGAAGCTCTTTCAAGTTTCTTTGCGTCTGACCTCTAATCCAGGAACAGAAATCAGAAGTAATTCTACAGATGCCAGTAGAGTTGCACTGAAATGTATGTGAAGGAGAGTCAAGTCTTATTATTTCCATATTTAGGAATTGAATTAGATCCATTAAAAGTACTCTGGGTATGTTAATAAAAGAAACAGGGAACGAATGTTTCACAAAAATACAGAGGAATTTACTGGTTCCAAAATGTTCTTGTTGTAAGCAAGCCAATGACATTGGAGGAAAGGAAACAGGGGACAAAAAGCTGATAATGGAAAAAAGTAAATTATATTAAAATCTGGAAGCTCATATAGCTCATATAGATAATATATTTATATCAGCATGCTACCCTAAATTGTCACCTTAGGAAAATAAAAACCAAGCAAGAGGGATAACACTGTCATTTCTAATATGCATGCATCAAGGAAGTGTAAATAGCCACCTAGGACTTAATTAAAACAGGTTACTCCATGTTACTCTCTAATGATCTGGTATTATTCCCAGCCTTACCGGCATATAAAGTAGCTGAGCCGAAACTATTTAAATATAAAATATCTTAACAAAGCGTTCTGAGATGGAGAAGCAGATAACTGTACTGTTAAATAAGGTGAATTCAGAAAAAGATCAAACTTAGGATACATTTACTTCACCCAACTTAATACAACCATTTATACAAAAGGATTTGTGAGGAAGTGAAAATAGAGGGATCTTGAGCAAATAGGAGCTGTTTTGTCCTATAAAGCAAAGTGTTATCAGCTAACATCAGTGAAATGATAAACTCTAGACCAAACCTGCCCTATATTCAGCCCTCTTCCCAACTATAAGCCCTGCAAACTGAAGCCCTACTCTTTATTGTTACTGGGGACAACACTTACACAGGCTGTTCAGATGCATTTGGGCTGTGATGAAATGAGGCCTGAACCCTCTTGGCCATTGCTAAAGATACTAAATTTGCTTGGCAGTCAGTCCCAGCCTCAATCCCTCCCTCCCCCACACTCCTTCCCTCTTCCCACCACAGACTTACCAGCTGGAGGCAGCTCTATCCAGTGGGGCAAGGATTGCTGCCTTTTTAGTCTATGGCCAGATCAAATCAGGACAGAGATTCAAATCTCCAAATCAAGTCACTGTCCTTCTGAATCAGCCAAATCCAAATCTGAAGTGAATATTTGCCGCTTCATACAGGCCTACAGTTTGGCTGTTACTTGTAAATACTGTATATACTGGTCTGTCTTAAGATTCCTATTTGTTGTTCTTGTTAGTGCTGTTAGTGATTGGACTTGTTATAATATATTTTCACTGAATGTATATCCGACTGTCTTGTAATTATTGGTTTATTGTCCTCTGGGTGGGACCAGACCATAGGTCTATGCCCAGGGAGTCCCTTTTAGGTCCACCAAAAATTTAATTAATTGACAGGGTAAGAGGCATAATAACCCTCTAGGCTTATTCAAACACAGAGACCATGCTGGTTTCATGTCAACAAAAAGACGACACTTCTATTTTTGAATGTTTGAGTTTAGCAATATTGCCATTTTTATTCACAAAACCTTCTGCATTCGAGATACTCTCCATTCAAATAACCTAGCTTCCAGATCAGCTGAGAATTAAGGATTTGTTCCCATTTCTTATCTGTCTTAGGCTGCACACATGTAAAACACATACTACAAAGTAAATTCATTTTGCTGTGTAGTAAAGTGGACACAGTACACAATCTTACACCAGCATAATTCACTCCACTCCAGGAAAAGGTTACCCTTCAAAAAGCAATGATTTTTTTAATTAATATCAGTGTAAATTATACTGCTGTATTGATCCCAACAAATTCCTCCCTGGAGGCTCCCCCAGCAGATAGATAACAGACTCTGCATAACACTTTAAGCAAACTGCTTGAGAGACCTGATCACGAATCTACTCCTTACAAGAGAATGAGTTTACTATGAAGTAAATCCAGAGTATATGGATACCAGGTCATGAGTCCTGCAATCCTCCAAAGTTTAGATGCAGATGAAAAAACTTTTGAAATAAAACAACTCAATACAAATAATATATAGGAAAAAAAAAAATCACTGCATAGATCTTCCAGCCAAAATCATTTAAAAAAAGGAAGTCAACATTATTCATTAGGATGTTATTAACATTTATCAGTGCTGTTAGTTACACAATGACCACCATTATAAATCACTTTACACAAAAATATATCAGAAGCAATTCCTAGGATTTAGCTGCAAACAAATATTTAAGATTCCGAGTTAGCTTTAGAAGTACGATGATAACAGCACAGAAACAAAAGGTATGAAGACTATACATATTAGAACAACTTGCTTTAATATGATGTCTTTAATGTAGGATTCTGTAATTCATCATTATGACAGAAAAATAAAATAGCAACACATTGTTTTAAAGGAGCTTCTAATTTGTGTGTACACGCAAATCACAGAAAATTAGAGTTGGAAGAGATCTCAGGAGGTCATCTAGTCCAACCCCCTGCTCAAGGCAGGACCATCCCAAACTAGATCATTCCTCCCAAGACTTTGTCTAGCTGGGTCTTAAAAGCCTCCAAGGATGGAGATTACATCACCTGGGTAACGTGTTCCAGTGTTTTGCTACCTCCCTCTTCCTACTATCCAACCTAAACTTCCCTTGCTGCAACTTGAGACCATTGCTTCTCCTTCTGTTATCTGCCAACACTGAGAAAAATCTAGCTCCATCCTCTTTCAAACCCCATCTTCATGTAGTTGAAGGCTTCAATTAACCCCCCTCTCAGTTTCCTCTTCTCTAGACTAAATAAGCCCAGTTTACTCAGTCTTTCCTCATAAGTCATGACCCACAGCCCCCCACCATTTTTGTTGCCCTCCCCTGAACTCCCCAATTTGTCCATATCTTTTCTGTAGTGGGGGGCCCAAAACTGACAACAGTACTTCAAATGTGGCCTCACCAGTGCTGAAAAGAGGGGAATAACTCTGACCTACTGGCAACACTCCTACCAATGCAGCCCACTAAGTCATTCACCTTCTTTGCAAGGAGAGCACACTTGGCTCCTATTCAGCTTATTGTCCACTATAACCCAGAGATCCCTTTCTGCAGAGCTGCTGCCCAGCCAGTCAGCCCCCAGCCTGTACCAGTACATGGGATTATTCCATCCTAAGTGCAGGACTTTGCACTTGTTCTTGTTGAACCTCATGAGATTTCTTTTTGACCAACTCCTGGACCACTCACTTGATACTGGCTGCCAACTAAATATCAAGGCATTGATTGCCACCTTCCACCCAGTATTCTATCCATCTTACAGTCCATTTTTCCAGCCTGTACTTCCTTAGCTTGTCTGTGAGAATGTTGTGGGACACCATATTAAAAGTCTTAATAAAATCAAAGTATACCACATCCACTGGTCTCCCTGCATCCAGAGCCAGCCAGCCACCTCATCAAAGAAGACAATCAGGTTGGTCAGGCATGACTTGCTTTTGATGAATCCATGCCGACTGTTCCTAGTCACCCGCTTGTCCTCCAGGGCTATGGACAAACGTTCAAAAAGCCAGAGCCTGGATTGATTCAACCTTTGCAGGTAATTCTAACCTGTCTAGGTTGAACCATTTTGTAACAGCACAAAAATAGCAGCAGAATAAGCCTCCTCCACCAGATGCTAGAGTGAGGGGGAATAACCCCATCCCTGCCCCCTGAAAAGGGCCCTGCTATCCAGCATCTGGCCTTACCCCCCACTCAGCCACTGCAATGACCAGGGGGCAGGGCCCTCAATGGGGGCAACAGCCCCCATCACAGTATAAGGGAACACAAGCCAGTGAGGGGCCCAGTGAGGGGCCCTGCTGTGGGGTAGGAGACCCCAGTGCAGTGACCTGGGGATGGGGGAGCAGGGAAGAAGTAAACCTGCTCCCTGCCTCCCGCCTAACAAACCCTGCTAATGATGTCTGGCCCTGCCTCCACCCAGCCACTGGACTGGCCAGTGGGGAGCGACTGTGATGGAAGCAGCAGCCCTGTCAGAGTTTCCCAGAGCAAAAGACTCTTCCTGGTGGGAAGCTGTACTGCATGGTGGGAAAAGCCGCTACGACCCATGGTGCTTGGGGGGGGGGGATATTTGGGTACCCTTTGGGTCCCAGTGCTGCACAGTCCATGGCAGCTCTGTCCTCCCCACAGCAGTGGCTCCTGCCAGGAAAGGCATCATGCTCCTCAACACTATGATAGGGGCAACAGCCCCCATCAAGGACCATGGCCCCTTGCCACTACAGCAGCTAGGCAGGTGTGTGCCAAGGTGCCACCCAGAAGGTTATTTTTTTTTTGGCGGGGGGAGTTAAGGGGGAAGGACAGGGGTTATTTCCTCTCCCTCTGATGTCAGCCAGAGGAGGCTTATTCTGCCACTTGCCCCAAGTAGGAAGCAAGCAGTGGCAGCAGCAGTCATGGCAAGCAGACCTGGCTACAGTCCCCCAGGAGTAGTGGGGATAGAAGGGGGAAATAACACACCCCACTCCCCGCCTCAAGGGCCATGCCAGCCTGCCACTGCAACAGTGAGGGCAGAGCACCTGGCAAAATTTCCCTGTCCCACTGGCAGGGACCCAAGCCAGGGTGGAGGGAATGAAACCCCTCTCTGGCCAAAACCCTGCCCCTGCCTGCCCCCAGAGCAGAGGGGTAGGGCCAGCCCTGCTGGGCAGGGGCAGAGAGCCCAGCCCAGATTCTGGGGAGCTCTGGTTTAAGTTAAACCAGAAAGGGGTCTGGGACAGAAATTGCATAAATTGCTTTGAGCCAAAGCAGTTAAGTCTAATAACTAACTACATTCAATCAGGTTTCTCTCAAACCTGGTTCAGCCATTTTGAACCTGGTTTATGTTTCGTTATAGGTTTAAACCAGTTTCCGATTACTTAAACTGGTTTGTGTGTAATCTCTGTCCCTAGCCCAAGTGCTTTCAGATGGATTTTTGAGGACCTGCTTCAAGATTTTTCCAGGGACTGACTTGAGGCTGACTGGTCTGTAGTTCCCTGGATCCTCCTTTTGCCCCTTTCTTAAATATGTCCATACAAATGCTAATATTCAGGTAAATAACAGGATAAATGTTAGAGGCAAGAATCTGATCCTATTGAAGTCAATCTGAAAGTACTATAGCTTGTGTTTCATTCACAAATAAAGTGGGGTCCTTGTAGTTTAAATTAGCATAGGCTAGACTTAGGCTCTATTTATGTGGTACAACTTTACTAGAAGCGCCTGATTTTAACTGGGTCTCCAGAAGCTAACCTGTAAAATTTACAAAAGCAGCATTTTTCTACCCAAGAGTATTAAGGCTTGAAGTTCTCTCTTAATATTTGAGTTTTGAAGCCATGATCCTGAAGTTGTGATTATGCATTAATTGGTCTCAATACAGCCTCCCTGAAAGTCAGCAGGATCCAGTGTGGATGCAATTCCTGTCTAAATTAATTTTGTTTAAAACAAACAAACAAGCTTTAAATATATTTTCCTCACTTAATAAAGATTAGCTCAAGTTGATTTTCCTCAATACTTACCCTACTGAAATTATAAAGAAACTCACAATTTAGGCAGCCAAATTCAAACATCAATAACAAATCTGCATCTACCATGGAACATCTTACCAGACACCGCAGGATATTTGTAACATTAAAGGGATTTCTGCTCACACTTTAAGCAAAAAAACAAAAAAGCAAAATCAGGTTGTAGAAAGAAAATAAAGGCCTATACTAACTCATTAAAGTTACTTAAAGAAACCAAATTAATTCACTTATAAGTGAATCCTAACATTAAAAGTAATTAAAATATGACACTTTCCCTAGAAGAATCCACTCCATTAGTTCTACTATATTCTAAACCTAACTTATATTCTGTAGAGAGTCACAAAGTTTAGTGCCCACAAACAACGCCCCCTCTCCCTCCCCCCCCCCCCAAAA
>JAGPOW010001918.1:8814591-8843659 GCA_030014935.1 Caiman crocodilus | reverse complement strand
CCATATAAGAATCCCCTCAATTATTTCTAATATATTATAAACATAAATTATATTCTGTAGATTGTCAAAAATTTTAGTGCCCAAAAACAACGCCCCCTCTCCCTCCCCCCCCCCCCAAAAAAAAAAACAAAACAAAACCAACCCACAACCATCACACCTCTAGGGACATTAATGTTCATGTTTCAATAATTAACAAATTGAAACAGTTCAGCTGAAAGAAGTTTAATGCAACTAGTCAGTTCCAGATTACTCTGGGAATAAAAGAGATTGCCTTTTAAAAAAAAAAAAAAAAATCAAGAGCATGGCTGCTTTTCTTTTGCATTCATTTTTTCCTCAACACCTTTGCAGAGATTCACCAAATATCTAAAATCATTATTTCTGTGAAGGGAGATGGCGAGTAAAAACTACATTATTTTCTAAGCAGCAACTATTCCCATGGACATTTTTAATAATTAAAAGCTCTTAAAGCACATTAAAATAACTTTTAAAATTTGTGGTATATACAATATAAAATGTAACAAGTTGAATTGTCTCTTCTCTCTCTCTCAGTTCCTGATCCAAAGCTCGCTGAAGTCAACTGACCATGATTTCAATGGGCTGTGGACCAGGCCTTTATTGTTCATTAAAGAAAAAGAAAATCTTGTCAACAGTTCAGCCAACTGTTATCATACACAGTGATTGAATTAAAGGTAGTACTGAATGCACAGGAATACAGTGGTTTGAAAGTCTCAGAACAATTGTGTTCTGTTAGCAAGGCAAAATTTGTAGCTTAAGAAGAGAGAAAAAAGGTTCTGATATTTATTTAAAATGGCATGTATTCACCCATCAACATTAGTACCTAGGTGTAGGAATCCAATGTAAGCATCCCAGCTCCACAACAACAGGGATGAAACCATATTTTTATATGGGAGAACAGAATCATAATGAGTGTACGGTATACAGGGGCCTAAAGCAAAGATGGGGCTAGAAAGAACACCACCTTTGACTCAACAAGAAAAATTGCCAGCTGAAGATCTGGTACTGCAGATAGGAAAAAGAGCCTGGGCTTGACAAACGTAAAAACCTCAAGAGTGATGTACAGGAAAAATGGGAAACATTTTTTATTTTACCCATGACAATTGTTGGTTAAAGGATCTCAAATTTAAATTTTCTTTGATCATGTTTATTTATTACAAGTTTGAAACAACTACTAAATGCGCCCCAAATGCCAGTGTTGTTGTTTGTCTCTATTTATATCTTTTAAATTAATAAACAAAATCAATAGAAAACACTGCCCAAACTTCTTATACTTACAGCTTTTTCTTGATTACTAGTGGGCAGTAAATGGGCTAGATCAGAGGCTCTTAAGCTGTGGTCCATGGACCACAACTGGTTTGCGAGCTCCATTCATCACAGTACGATCTGTTTCAGAAACAATTGAGTCCTAGTAGTCACATATTGAGGCAATGCAGCAGAATCAGCTCTATACAGAGATAAGGGTTTGGCTCTAAACTGTCCTACTACCCTAAGATAGCTATTAGATTCTGTACAGAGAGAGATTTAATGTGACATGCATGCCCCCAAGAATCTGGGACATTATTTTTATTCCAATTTGTGAATATCTGTACATCTAGTTGTATATTATCCAATTGATAAACACTAAAGAGTAGATCACAGGAATATATCCTCTATTTCTTTGTCTATGTGGTAGGTATTTCATGAGCCATATTCTAAACATGCATGGATTGATCATCGAGCAGGAAAAGATGTATACTATAAAAACAATAACATGCTCTAGCATGACAGGCTCGAGAGTTGAGCAGACCAGAACCAGATGAAGCTTAACATTTCCAAATGTAAGGTGCTCCATCTGGGACCCTCAACATCCATACAGGCTCAAAGGTGACAGCCTGACCTGCACCACAGCTGAAAGGGACCTAGGGGTAATGACTGACCACCGCATGAACTTGAACCAACAGTGTGATGCAGTGGCCAGCAGTGCAAACAACATGCTGACATGCCTCAACCAAAGCATCTCGTGTAAAACTAAGGAAGCGATGCTCCCACTGTACTCAGCACTGGCGAGACTGCAGCTGGAGTACTGCATCCAGTTCTGCATCCACCCCATATGATCTGCGACTTGGCAAGGCAAGCCATATGAGGGACCTGAGCCTCTTTAGCCTAAAGAACAGAATTGACTGGGGACTTGATAGCAGCTTACCTCTATATCAGGAGTGCATCAGGAGCCTGGTGAGCAACTGCTCACTAGGGCACCCCTGGGGAAGACTAGGACCAATGGACATAAAACTCCAGGAAGGCTGCTTCAGGCTTAGTACCAGGGAAAAACTCCTTCTCAGTCAGGGTGACCAGACTGTGGAATAAAATCCCTCCAGAGATGGTGCAGTCACCTACCCTGGGGTTTTCAAGAGGAGGCTGGACAGTCACCTCACCGGGGGTCACTTGACCCCAGTTGTCTTCCTGCCTAGAGTGGAGGGGGCTGGACCCGATGATCTGCAAGGTCCCTTCCAGCCCCTAATAATCTATGAATCTGAGTCCATAAAACAACTGCATAGATGATTTGTGCTTGAAACAAAAACATGGTGCAGACATGCACGTACCACCAGCCCCAAATACTTTCTTCTCTCGCTCCTTGTGTATGGGGAGTTATGAGATGAGATATGTTCTCCATAGCTTGTTTCTGGTAGGAAGGGGGTAAAGAGGCAAAATTGGCATTGTAACATTACAATTTCATTATTACATATTATTAAAATAATTTTTTTGAATAACCAATGTAACAACTTGCCAAACTTATGCTGGTTAATTTTGATTATCCAGGCACATTTACTGGCTATTCCAAGCTGGCTGTCTTGGAGTGAATGGAATTACACTAACAGGGATTTTGACTTCCTGTTTATACTCCATAAAATGGAAATGCTAAGTCATACAGTCAGGCTTCCAAATCAACTGGAATATGATTATGCATTTAAATTAGCCATTTTTGTCTAAGTAAGCTTAGTCAGAGGAATCGGCATGGAATCCAAAACACATGAAGGGATGCAAGGGGAAGATCAGATGGAAAGCTCATGATAATCTTCCCATCTAGCAGCTAACAGTTACAGAAATTATACTGAAGTGAGTTTATTGCTTTTGCTGGTATTACTATGCACAATGCCCCTGTTTGTGCTGATGCTGCTCATAACAAGCACCAGCAAAGAAATCTCAAAGACATCAGAGATCTGCCCATATAGGTGTACTTCTCATTCTCTTCTTTCATCTATAGTAAAGGACGGTGCATGAACATCACTATGATTCAAAGTGCACCACCACACCTAACAAATATAAAGCCTTTTGCCTGATATCAGTTCCAGGGATGCCTACAAAGAATCATCTCGGAAGAAAAGCAAATTCTCAAGAATTTGGCTGGGAACCAGGCCATTTTTTCTATTGATGGATATTGCCGAAATAGATATTTCCTGTAGCCAGGTCACTTGGACACTTTCAAATGAGACTTATCGACTTGACCATGGAAACATCACACCGCATTAGAGCCAGATGTGTTTGCTAGATCACATCTAGCTACTCTAAGAAGCAGTAGCATTTTATGTAAGAAGTTACATTTCCCCCCTTTTTAAGTATAAAAAACACTCGCTTCCTCAGCAATTCTCTTTATATGTAGAGGAAGACAGTCCCAAATTATTGCCTTAGAAGGCACTGAACCTTCACTTCAAGCTACATACACTCATCTTTTTAACTGTGAAGGCTTCTCACTGTCAGGCAAAAACAGAACCCATCAGACGCACAGAAAGGTAGAGCTGTTATAAGTTGATTAATGACGATATCCTTATTGTACTTCACAATATAGAGACATTATAATTTTATCAAATATTTGTCATCAGAATATGATCCTGTTCTATCAACTTTATCATTATCCTATTACTTTACATGCCACTGAATGATTCTAAAAATCAATAGATATTAACACTGTAAGAATCAAGGGATTTTATTATTTATAAATAACATTTTATAAACATATAACAACATAATAAACATTTTTTAGTCAACCCATCAAATCAATGTTAATGTCAGGAGTTTAAGGAGGACTCAGCATTGGTTTCAGTGAAAGAAAAATTAGATTAACGGAACCATAAACTAATGGGACCAAAGTTAGGTCAACTTTGAATGTTACTGAAATTTCAACCCTATTGAGCCAACTGCATATACCTTACTCAAGTCATTTTCCATGTGAAGAATTAATGCAAGTAGAAATAGAACAAGTGCTCACCAATAAGGAAAGATATAACAATCATGCCCAAAGGGAAAATAAAACTGAAAGCTTACCAGGTAATTTACCATAAATAATTGCCACACAACCACATTCACAATAGCAATTGCAGAGCCTTTTTTGTCAAATAGGCCGTGTACTATTTTCCACATTTTGAAGGTTAGATATGAAACAAAGAGGACTGCTGTCTTCAGAGCATGCCATTTTCTCATGGTCCGTTTGTTTCAATGTCCTATTAGCTTAAACATAAAAATAAAGTCTGTATTTTAACAGATTTTTTTCCTTCAACAAGGAATATAAAATGCTTTCCATTGTTCCTTAACGGAACTATAAAAGATACCTCATACCATTTCATTTGCATTTATAATCTCTCTCAATGCCTCATACCATGTTATGCACATTATAATGAAACATGATCACACCCAAGCTTGCAAGACAGCTGGACGTTGTTCTCAAAAAAGCACCCCCCGAAACAGCTCTGTCTACCTTCACATCTACTTTCCCAAATACACCAGATGTTCTGCAAGGTAATGACTAGTTATGGATAGCATATTGGCTGTGTTGAAGTTATAAAATGATAATTTTTTAAGAACCACTACTACATTGTTGGAAGAGTTATGGCTCAAGAAGATGCATTTGTTCATAGCCATCATTATTTATGTTTGTACATAAATAATGTACAAACTTTAAACTGCACACTTTAGAAAAAAATGTACTAGTGATGGTAAATGATATTAAATTTGATTGATAAATAAAGATTGCCTCTTCTTATCAAGTCGACCATTCACCACCCAGGCATATATAAGATATTATATATCCCATTCTGAATTAATACGCACTGTGACACTGACATCTGAATAGCATGGAAAAGCTGTTTCCTTTCATTTTTTTATGTTTAGAAAAGAAAGACTGGCAGATGCTGTATTCTTTACTCACTAGGAAAATTAGCACTTTTCCAACAGATATACATACAAAAGTTGAAATGTCCTATAGTCGTTGACAAAATAGATTTCACCATGGCAATGGGCTGTTTGGAGACCAAAAATTTTCAAAGTGAATGCATCAAGTAAGCACTAGCAAAGTTAAACATAAGGGCATACATTGTATCACTGTTACCCAGGTCTGCAAAAAAGGTCAACTTGAGTTATTTAATACAGAGAGTATCCCCTCCCTCAGGCCAGTTGCCCCTCTCCCTTGATTCACTTTCATTTAAAACAATTTGATTACCTCAAATTTCATTGGAAGTAATCTTAAACTGAAGTAAGTTATAAATATTTCTCTCATATAGAGAGAGAAGCACAGAGGGAAATAAATTCCTAACATACCGTATTTCCATGCATACCACACTCACTCTTCCCTGAAAAATCAGCTGTCCAAACTGGGGCGGATGTCTTAAGCAGGGAAGCTGATTTTTTCCATCACTGGAATAGAAGCCTAGAGACAATGAAGCAAAATAGTAATCATGTTTTTCCTCTGTCAGCATCAGGGTAGAAGGGGACTAAAGTTTACCCTTCCGAGTCACAGCTACAGTGTTAATCCTTTCACAGCCATAGCTGCTGTAGCCAGGATCCCCTGCTTTCAGCCAGGGCAGAATGCTGGGGCCAAACTGGCCAGTGTTGAGAGGGTCCAGAGGAGGGCCACTCATATGATTGGGGGTAGCAAGGCAGGCCCTATGAGCAGAGGCTAAGGGACCTGAACCTGTTCAGCCTCCATAAGAGAAGGCTTGTGGGGGTGGGTGGCCATCTACAAACTGGCCAAGGGGGACCAACAGGCAATGGGAGAGTCCCTGTTTCCCCAAGCACTACTGGGAGAAACACAGAATAACAGCCATAAGTTGATGGAGAGTAGACTCAGGCTAGATATCAGGAGGTGCTACTTCACAGTCAGGGTGGCTAAGATCTGGAACCAACTTCCAAGGCAAGTGGTGCTCACTCTTACCCTGGGGGTCTTTGAAAGGAAGCTGGATAATCATCTAGCCAGGGTCATTTGACCCCAGCATTCTTTCCTGTTTATGGCGCGGGGGAGAGGGGAGGGGAGGGGAGGGGAGGTGTCTCGGATGTGATCTATTTAGGTCCCTTCCGATCCTACCAACTATGGAAAAGTCTTTCCTTCTTTATTCTTCCTTCTCAAAACAAGATGTGAACCTTATTTGGGGGCATATGAAAAGTAAAAATAGTAGAAGTGAAAGTCAATGGCAACATTCTCATTCACTTCAAATGAATCATGCTATTAGCCTAAGTGATTTGAGTTTTAAATTGTCATCTCAACAGAACTGCAGAATGCATTAGGAATCCTTCTAACAAAACAAACAAACAAAATCAGCTGCCATTTTCATACTAAGTTGCTAACTGAAACTTTTTAATGTACAAAATCTAAAGTTCCTTGGTATCACACAGTTCTACTCTTTCATTCTATGAATACGTTCACATTTAAGAACAACAGGAATTAGTTGTCTCTACCCATGAAGAAACCCTTAAGAAAGGTGGCATAAGGATCAGAAAGCATAATTAAGTTAACCCAGCACAGCTTCTGAGCACTGTAATTGTCCATCTGGGGAGAGGCGGTGAAGCCAGCAAAGGCTAGAGACTTTCAATCCTGTAGGTCCTGTGGATGCACAAGGAGGAGAAGTCTTAGCTTACAGAATCACATATAGAAGTTCATTTCTGCTTCTAGACTGTATACAGGACTGGGCACAGGCGTGGGCAAACCACGTGGCTGCCTGGGCCCCAGACAGAAAGGAGGCCCCAAAAAATGGCAATTTTTATTATTATCATTATCTAAAGGAGGGGGCCAATACTAGGAGTTTGGCCAGGGCCACCAGGAGTCTAGGTGCAGTGCTGACTGTATGTCTTGATTGTGTAACTATTCATGTTCACTTAAACAACTACTGGGATTACAAGAACACAGAGAGACACCCACCCTGTCTCCATGGCCTCGCTCATTACCAAAATGACTATGAAAATTATAGTAGTGATATGCCTAATTGAAATTTACGAAATTTCTAGGTGTTCATAGACATTAGGGCTGAAAGGGACCTCGGAAGACCATTGAGTCCAACCCCAAAAAGAAGGCCAGAGGGCTGCCGAACCCTGGGATCGCTCCTAAAAAAGCACATTCCTAAAATTAGGCCAACATAATCATATTGGAGCGTTCAAACAAATCATAAGACCCTCTAAGCTAATGAATAAGGAAAGAGACAGAAAGCTCTCGCAGCTTTTCCCAGATGGGTGTACCAGTAGCAGCAATGAAACCTGGCCCCTGCTCCAATATAACTCCTAAAATGAATAATTTTCAAGAAGATCCATGAAGTAAGTGAAAATCCACTGGTCCTGGGAGGTACAGATGTGGCTGAATAGTGTCCAACACTAACTGATGATCAAAATTCAGATCAAGATCATGTCCTTGAGGTAAGTTTAAAATTCACTAACTTTAAAGTCCCCTAGTTTACACAGTATTATAGTATTCTACTGAAAACGCACTATTATGTGGCTGCAATTAGAGGGGAATTATTTTTCTAATTGCTATCAGATAAAAGAATATCTTGTTAATGATACCATAATTCTTAAATAGATATATAAATCTCACACACACACACGTTCATACCCCTTCAAAACAGCTCCCACACTTTTTTTTTTTTTAAATCAGTGACTACTGTAGACTATCATAATACAAATACATATGAAATTTGCAGTCATTTGTCAATTTCTTTTCTTTACTTGTCTTTCTGTTCATAATCATCATGTATGGAATACAACATATTTTATGCCTGAGATGTGTCAATGTAAGATTGTAGCTACATTTTTCTGTTCCGAATAGCATTTTGTGGCACTGTTTACAATGAAGATTATACCACTTCTGTAAAGACATACAAAATAATGTGTAATGACAACATTTTGTACATCCTTTAAGATAATGTTGAAGTTTCCTTTTCTTGCAAAAACACCAAAAATTCTGCATCCAAAAAAAGCTAAGAGAGGTCACGTGTGTGAGCAGTTGGGATCCATAAAGAGATATACTCAGCTGTCTCAGCATTTTAGTGCTGAAGTAATAAAATCCAAATGAGATTATTCACCAGGTACATCTGGTCACTGTCATGGAACCAGAGTTTGAACAATACTGTTCTCAAAAGTAGTTTAAGTATTGAGAAGCAGTAAGCCTTGTGCTGAATAAAGTTGCAAAATTAAACATGATCACAAAATTTTGCTCATCATACAGTGCGTCTACACATGCTTTCCTGCAGTTGACTAATTAGCTCCATGGTAAAGCATCACTGTCTACACGTGCAACAGTTTGAGGGTGCACACAACTCTACTCAGTAATAACAACTGACCCTGGAACTTTGATATCAGCTCCAGTGTAGTGGCTACCAGTATATTCAAACATAACTCCTTCCTCTATTTGATGTGATGCAGCAACATACAGAGAAATAATACATATCAGTAGTAATCAATAAGAATCCAGACCTTCCCATCCACAGAGACTTTCAAGATTGCCCAATCTGTCACATGATTTCACAAAACCCTTTTTGGGCATGAACTGAGCACCTCCTATACCACAACACTAAAGTATCTTTGAAGGAAGTTTGGACAGAAAATGCTCTCCCAAATAAACACCTTGTCTCTGACCTGACTATGCAACAACCAGGTATCGGCCTTCCATGGAGCATGTGGACAACTCTTAATAGGATACACACAGGACTTGGTCACTGTGGCCACCTGATGCACAAGTAGCGCCTAAAAACCTCACCTGGTTGTGCCTGTGGAAATCCTGACCAAACCATGGAGCACATAACATCCTCTTCCAGATACAAACGTGAATGCGACATCCTGGAGTTACAGGTCGCTTTGCAGTAGGGCATTGGTCTGGTTGGGGAATTTGGAATTAAAACTGTGACAATAGTTCTTGCTTCTAAAGCACTATGAAAGAAGGATGCCATAAATTCATTAACTGCGCTGTAAGATATTTTTGTTGGCGATAGTACTATCTTACAGCAGAGCTGCTGTGCTGCGATGCACCTGTGAATAGTGACTGACACAACAGCACTTTGAGCCAGAATGGAGCATCCGCAGGCTGGTGGCAGGCTCAGGGGGGGCAGCCACTCTGCTCCAGTTTCCTCACTCTTATGTGCCAGCCAGCCCCTCCACCATTTGATGTTGCCACCTGGGCCCCAGGGCTGACCCCCTGAGCCTGCAGCCAACCTGGGGCTGCACCAAGGAGCAGTGTACTCCAGAGCAAACTGCTCCAGAGTTTATCATGTCACATTAATTGCATGTGTAGATGAACTCATAGAGAACTGAATATTTGGGATAGTACTAGTGATACAGCAGGGCCGTGCTATCCCTGCTGCTTAGGGTTAAGGACCATTACAGTATCATTCTGTACCATTCTGCTATGTCTTTTCAAAGACTCCAAAAGCTACATATTCTAATTTAAGAAAAGATGTTGAAAGGGGGGGGAGAGGGGGGTTGTGGAGAAAGGAAATTTTGCATTTCATGTCTCCCTAGAAAAATAGTTTTACCACAAGCCAAACCTTCCCTTTTTTCTATCCTGTATTATAAACCCTAGAGAGATGCCTACATCTCAAGCATGTTTGGTAGCATCCCAAAACACTCTCAAAAATGAATGCTCATTATTTATCCTACCCAAATAAATTTTAAGAGATCTCAAAAACCTAATCTGAAGTTACAAATGTTACTTTTGGTGAAGAAACTTGCAAGTGAGCTTGACACCAACGTGGGGCTCTTGCCCAGGCTGGCTACCCTGCGAAGGAATCCCCAAAGTGTAGCAGGCAGGCAGTGGCAGGATTTACGGTGTACTGGGACACAGTAAAAGAACTATTTGAACTGGCGATAGTGTGCCATTGCCATCCATCCCAATCAACCCCTTCAAAAAATGCAGAGCTATGTGCTATTTTGCCAAGTTAATCCAGCCCACGTTCTTGATATCAATGCACAACACTGGTTGTATGCATGTATGCTTATTAAATACTTGTTTGAGGTTTTAAACCTTTTGATTTTTTTGTTTTGTTATGCTCCACATTAGTTCACTACAAGTAAGACATGGAGAGAGCTAATCTGACCTGTATATGAATTAAAATACAAACAGTAGCTGTTACTAACAACACAATTGCTAAGTCTCAGATTTTTACATAAATTTTGCTTGAATCATGTTCAATTTAAGGGCTGCCATCTTGACAGTGATTTACTGAGGACAACCTGAACATCTAAACAACTAGAGCTAGAGTCAAGTTCTCCAATTAAAGGCTGTAATAGGCCTGTATCCTCTGTAAATCAAATGCAGGGGGGCTTCGTTATGTACAATGACCTGCAGCTCACAGTTAAAATTAAAACACTTTAGGGAGAGAATGCAGTACACTGGGTGAAATGATGGATGTTTTGGAATGAAAGTGCCAATTATTTCTACTTCATACACATGGATATAACTTGTTCTAGGGAGCAAAAAAAAATTCTACTTAAGCAAAAAAAAAAAATCGTAATATTTTATAAGCCATACTATCTACTCATTTAAAAGAATCCTCTGTAACAATTTTGGAGCTGATTTGTAGTAATTTAGTAATAGTGTTGGTTTAGTATAATGGGAGCCTGTTGGAAGAGGGAGGAACAAGCAGAAGAGGAACAAGCAAAAAAGGGAAAGAAGGATCCAGATAAGCCACCTTTTCAAAAACATTTGAAGGTTGTTAAGAGAATATTAGGACAAGAAGCTGCTTGCTAATACAAAAGATTAAAAAAACCCAAATACAAACAAACCCCAACACTGGCATCTTTCAAAAGGTTTACTGTTGGAAAAGTGGGGGGAACCAGGCTGGAGTGCAGAAACCCAGTAGAGATGTCTGAAGAAGTTCAGCCCACCGATGTTGGTTTACCATCCTCTGATAGTAACATGCAGATTATTTGTTGTTTGAAAATTGTGTTTCTCCAAATGCTTTATTTTTATTGACAAATCTAACACTACTTTGATTTTAGAAAGCTGTCCGATTATCATTGTCTAAATTATGATTAGTAGAAGAAGAACAACAAGTATTTGATAAGGGTTAAACTAGAAAAAAAGAACAAGAAAGATTTGTTAGAACACAGGGTAAGATAGTCCAGGACCTGGACTTAAAGCAACACAGTCTTATCCTTGGATAAGACAAGGTACCCAACAGGGAGGTAACTAAATCAGATCATCAAAATAATAATAATAATAATAATAATAATAATAATAATAATAATTGCTCAAAGTTGTATTATTTGTGACATGGCCCTTCAAAAAAGGAAAACCACAGTACCATGCAGGGTCTAAAGAAAAAGCTTTCAGTTTTTAACAAATAAAAAAGCTGAGGGAATATCTGTAGTCAGCATCACAATTTAGGAACTATGGAAAATTGTCTTTCCAGAAAAAATAAAATAAAATCATAAATTCACGAAAGAATCATTTAGTCCTACCCGAGAGAATAATGTAGAGAGTGTAAATAATTCACAAGATCGACGTACTATAGGGAAAAAAAGGCAGCATACAACAGCATTCATATTCAATACAATATTCAGTCTTTAACATTTTGTTTTATCATTCCACTCATGTGGTTTTCAAATGTGCAAGCCCATATTCATTGAAAAGATCTTGTCTCCATGCAACCAGAACTGTAAAACTTAATGAAACCCTTGGATCACTTTTTAACATCATCATTTTTTATATCTTTTCAATGGTGACCCATAAAGAACACTAGAGATTCAATTTTGGAACTTTTACAGAAAGACTCTTGACACATAATTATTAATGATGATTAAATCCTGCAGCTAAATGCACATTTTGGTAAAATATTAGTGTCCGCCATTCGTTTTGCTATACCACGATTTTTTTTAAGTCTATTTAACCTTAACTATCTTCACACAAAAATGACAGTAATTAAGACATATGCAAAAGAGCCCTCTGTGTCATTTTGCTCCAATTTATAATATAAACCTTGAAAAATGTTTGATTATTAGGCCCGTTACTCTACATGGAGACAACTTATTTAAAGAAAGAATATGTACATTATAAAAGGCAGTTTTTAAAAACTGCTGATACATTCAATAGTCCTGATATTTGGCAATGAATCCAAAGTTGTAGAAAATTACAGTTCCATGAGTTCCATGCAATATCCCCAAAGAGCCAGATCACCCCGGTATTAAACACATGCAAGTTTCCTCAAGTAAATGGAATACCACCTGTTCTGAATTCGCACATCCCACCCCACCCCCATGGGCTAGCAGTTAATCCAGTTTTCAAATGTATATTTTGAATATGAATCTCTTTTATATGTTGGTAATTTTCTCATTAGGTACTTGAGGGATCACTGTTTAACAGTACAGATCTGTCCTGAAAAGTAACCAGGTGGACTAGTAATTTCTTATTCAGCCTTAATAATAATAACTTGAACATATTAAGCAGGGCTGGTGCCCATGACAAAAAAAGAATTTCAATACCCACTAGTTTTGAAAAGCAAACACAACCAGGAGAAGAGTCCATATTTGTTTTCTACCCTTATGCTTCTGAAGCCAAACACTTTTTCTATCTTTCAGCTACCTCTGTACCTGTGCACCATCAGCAGAAGTGTCACGTGGGCCAATTTGACTCATAGAACTTAATACCAGGGACAATGAACATGACAGAAAGAGTGGTTTTATTTTGCAGATTTGGTTAAAATGCCATAATCAATCTTGCAAACTACCAAGAGATTATATATGTAACATTGTACAGTAATGTTTAGTGGTAGTTTTCAGATTTGAATGTTCAAGACATCCTATAACTTACAGCAACCTGAGCCTTCATGGGTGAAGACAAATATAACACATGAACGATTAAAAAAAAATGTCTGATTGTGAACCAGTCCATAATTGTCCCTGTACAGAAGTGTCCACACGTACACTGCTAAGGGTTTTAAGTAGAACCTTCATCTTTCAGGGAACGTATTGCCAAAACTAAAGTACCCAGACTGTCATGCTTACGAGGGATCAGTGACCAGAGGTTCTTAGGATTCCCCTAAATGAGGAGGAAGACCCACTTGGGGCAGGGCAGGACCTGAAGTGGAGGTATAGCCTGGTGCTGGGTGGCTATGTGGACTACTTCCCAGTGGACTACTTCCTATGTGGACAGCTCCCAGGAGGCCGAGTTCTCTGACACTGCCTTTAAGAAGTCCCCAGATTCCACAGTCACTCAAGTCCTTCACATTGTCAGCAATTGCAGAGATTCGCATTCAGGGTGGGACCTACCTGACAAAGCTGGTTGCAAGACTACAGCACAAAAGGTGATGAACAATTAAATATTTAAATGGCTAAATTCACTTCACAATGAGCACGGAATTGACAGCCACTCTTTTTATTATGTGCCCACTGTGCAAGGACTGCTTTCCTTCACCTCACCCAGCAACTGATTGGTGTTTAGTATTACAGGCACATCCACCTACTCAACACCAGCTAGGTAGATTCCCTGCCCCCACACACACTGTAAGTTAGGATTCATAACAGTCAAGTTCAAGGAGAATCAGCTCAGACTAGTACTTGATTTTCCTGGTCTGTTTTCAGAAAGTTCCGGGAAGAATAAACTGTTCTAGAGCGGCCTGTACATCTAGGCTCTTGGGGTTTAACACATATTTAAAGTGTTATAAATACTACATCTTTCCACACCCTATATTTTTTTTATTCTTCTGTAGCATGCCAGACTATCACAGTGACTTCTGTCTGCTCTCTCTTATGATCTTACCAATTGTAAACGGAGATAAGAAACTAAATAAGACATAAAATAACCTTAGTTTTTTACAGTGCGTGTGTAGATGAAACCAGGGCCCTAAATTGAAAGAGTGGGTTTTAAAAAACACTGCTTCAAACTAGGAATGATTAAACCTACCCCCCCACAATGTTGTATACACACCCCACTGACTTACCTGTCTCTCCAGTGGGAAGGGGAGGGCAATCTGTGGAGCAGTCCCTTGGCTGCAGAGTCGGGGAAGGGAGATGCTCCCCCCCACAACAAGCAACACCTGCCTCTAGGCATTCAGCTTGGGTGGCCCTGGGGGGACTCTGCAGCCATGGAAGGAAGCACCAGGCCCCCATGCAGACTCCAGGGGAAAAAAATAAATAAATAAATAAAAAGGTCAGGTTTCCTGCTTTTTTTAGGCAGAGCCTGCTTTCCCAGGCTGCCCACAGGGCATCCTGCAGAGCCATGGAGCTCTGTGCTTCACTCCATGGCTATAGGGGCAGCAAACTAAAACTCCTTGAAGGAACTTTATTTTGCAGCACCCCAAGTCGTTTAAGGCACATTACACCACCAACATTCCTGCAGCAGCTGGTATTACCAGATTTGCTCATCACTTTGGAGCATGCCCATTTATTGGGGATATGTTTCTAGAATCTTTGTAATTCTATCAATGTGCTGCTTGTGTTTCTATATGGAACTGTATTTCTCCCTTCTGCAAGTCCTCACCCCCAGTGGAGCCATCTTGCAGGACTCAGTTTCAATGGGGCCAGGTACCTCCAGCCACCAAATCAGTCAAATACACACACAGATTAATGTGACACACCTGGCCTGGCTGGCTTCATCAGCATGAACAGGCTGACACCCTCATATGCCAGGAATCAGTTCATTAAGGCAACAATAAAATGCAGTCAGACACCAGCACACAGATGAATGGAATACCTCTGAATCCAGCTGGGTGTTTAGCTGACACCATAATAGGCCAGCATTCAGTTCATTAGGGCATGTCTGAGCCAAATTGGGTCAATCAGCCTGTACAAGCTGATCCCCTTATGCATTTCAAACTCAGCACTTCCCAATCTTTTGCCCTAACTGTCCTAATAATGGTAGCCTCTTGATGAGCAGACCTTACAGTATTTGGGGCTTTACCAGGATCTGTGGCTCAGTTAAAAGAAGCATAGCTGCAGAGCAAGTGGGGAAGGAAAGCAGAGAAGGAAAAATACACCTGGTTACCACCAGTTTGACTGCAAAAGTTATTTATTGCTAAGTATATGAAATTTATGATGGTACTAGTAGTAATACATATGCAAGGAAAAACAATAAAGTGATTATAATATTACCCTGGTTTAGTTTTCCCCAAGTACTCAATTAACTTAAGCTTAACTAATACAATTCAGATTTAGAAATCTATTCCTAGAGAGAAAAAGAGAAAAGAGAGAGAGTGAGATCTGGGATGAATAAGGTATCTGGTTGGGAACTTATCAACAAACTGATTAACAACCATGAAAAATATTGTTTTAAAGGAGTAACCAGACACCTAAGAGTCAGCTTGAAATTATTATGAATAAAAGATATACTGGATGGGATACTACATTGTTTCTTCTCATTTGTCTTAGCTATGTTTGCAGCATCAGGGTTTTGTATTTTACCTGTTGTTAATAAGACTCAGTTTAGCATGACTCTCAGATTTTACTGTAGTCTTTTAAACAGACTTAAGGGGATTATTGGGAATGTTCGTCAACTTTGCAGGGAGGTCTTCCACCAGCTGTCCCGGAAAAAAATGTGACAGCATTTGTGGTCAGGGATCCAATGGGCTGGACATTGTAATGAACCCTTAACCATTGTTCAAATGTCACCCATGCCCTCTGCGACTCAGTTTCTTGCTTCATCATTCCCTAACCCAGTAACCGAGTTTTAGTCAATCGGGTTTAAATAGGCATCCCACAGTAGGACCAGGGAATGTACAGCCCGCGATCCCTAGTGAACTTTTATTCTGCTTACTTCTGGTTAGATGAGGTATGTGTGTATGTAGGGAAGTAAAAAGTCCTTTGTAAGTCCAGCAAGCTGGGTGCCAGGCTTCCCTCAGGAAGACAGAGCTGACAGGTAATACCGTAATTAATGCACAGTATGCCACCAAGTCGTGGAAAACACCAACACCATTTAAGTGCTGTAAAAGCATTTAGCCCACTTTAAAGTGTCATGAATACACACCTCTGGTTTTGCCTACGCAGCCTGTATTTCCAAGTGGGTTTGTGAGTTATGAGCATTTTGCATTAGTGCTTGCAACCCATGATTTACTTAAAATACAAAGTTCTTGAGATGCATCATCAATTATAGGTTTCTACATTTAGCTCCCAGTTAAAAAAGCCTGGGTCTGTAGAGACAAAACTCCTTTAGTCACCAGGTAACCCCTCAGTTGGATATTGTTCCTTAGACACCTTAAAAGTGCAAGAGGTGGGGGGGGGGAGTACATTAAATGTTCATCAAAGCCCCCCGAGGTTGAGGAATGTAGAAGAATTCTGTGCAAATTGAACAAATACCTCCCTCCCTGCTCTATTTCTCCTGATCCACAGACCATATGGTCTCCAAGTAACTATCAGAGAGCAATTTCCATAATATCAGTGTTCTTAACTAGGGTGGAGATTCAAACCACACTTCTAATCCTCAAGAATACTCACATTTCTTCTGGTCCCGAAACAAACTGTATACTTGCTTTAACAACCTATTCATGAGGAAGTGATAGATTGCTATTATCTGTTCCAGTGCTATAGACAACATGGGTATGGCATAATCAGCAGCTATAGTCAAAGTTGGACTTCCTTAACAGTCCCCCATTTAAGTCCCCTTCACACATTCAAAGATTTCAACTGCTACTCATTGGTCTCCTTTGAATGAATGTCAGTCAGGTGCAAGTCAAAGCCATTCTAAGACTCTCTCTTCTAACTGGATAGTGAATTAGAAATAACATCTGATGAAGGAACTAGCACAGGTATTATTAACCTACACTTAGTACATTAAGGTGCTGGCAGATTGTGGGGGGGCACCCAAAACTGGCACTTTTCTGGAAGAGGAATCACATTAGTTCAACCCAGCTCCCCAGAATCTGTTTAAATCGTGTGCTTCAGCAGGGCTTTTTGGCATTTATCTAATAGCTGATTCAATGAACTATTAGAATAAAAGAATGCCAAAAAGCTCCATTGAAGCACCCAATCTATGCAGATGTTGAGCAAGCTGGTTCAAACTAATCTGATGACTTTTCTGGGCATGTCCTGCACTCAGTGTGGGGGCACACCAAACTGAAAGTAACCCCCTGAGGTTTTTATTCCATCTGTAAGTGCCCAGTATGCACAGGTACAGCTTCTAGTTCAAGCTAGTGCAGCATGGATCTGCCATGTGCCACAGATACATCCCTCGTCTCATCTTGTGACCATTCTGACTCTAATGACAGAGTTATTTTGCCTTCCCTCTATCTTCATGTCAAGCATTCCCACTGATCAAATCAAATTATCTGTTGATAATGGGCTGGATGGAGGTGAAGAGCAGACACAAAAATACTGAAGACAAGGAAAAGCAAATCTTTACGTTCTGAAGTGTGAAAGAAGAGTGAAAAAAAAAATCAGGGGACATAAGGAACTATTTTTACTTCACTTTCATTATTCTGCATTTTTATGCAAGAAACTGACAATAAGAGTGACACACAACTCAAAGTCTGTGTAGGCTGTTCTGAACCAGAGACAAAGCCAGTGAAGAGCACATTAGGTACTGACAGGTATTTGAGGCTAGGTGATATTTCCTAAGCCGGGTATAAAAGAAGACCCATAAAAACTTGCTCAAGTTACTAGCAGACGTTACATTGAAGTACGGCTGTAGAAAGAATATTGACCTTTTGGGGATAATCAGATTTATTTTTTCAGTAAGTAGAGCATATTATTTTCAAGTGGTTAACAGAGAATAACTCTTGTTGGCTTACAATATAACGGTAATTATTCAAAAAAAAATCTATGGCAGAAGAAGGGCTCATTTCAGATCATATTATATTCACTGGATTAAAGTAGTTAGCTCCTATGCAGTCAGATAACAATAGCTTCGCTTCAGTAATTTCTGGGTTTTAAGAGGTGACTAAAAGTGACAATATACAGGAGATGTCATTTTTTTGACTTTGTATGAAATGAATACCATAATAACGTTTGAAATGAATCAGTATATATATTAGCATATTTTTTTTAAAAAAACAAGTGAACAAATAAAAAGAAAAAAGTTAAAAACGTAAAAATTCTTCATATCTATGGCCTTGAATGGACATTCTGAACAAATGCATGCCATTAATTTGCTTAACTATAGAGGACGTTCCAAACATTTCTGCAATTTCCAAGAATATTCAGGCTTCTCATTTTCCAGGCTCTATTCAAACTCAGTGTTTGCTTATGTTACCTTTTGGTCGACGAATGATATATTGCCATCTGTACCAGACCCACCGAAAATGTGAGACTGATACTTTCATCAGCTTTGGACCTTGGCTGAATTTCAAAAACTTTAAGAATCTATGTTCTGGACACAGTAGCCCACAAACTAAGACCAAACAAAGCAGGGTAAAATTGCTAGAGTTCCATCACGGCATCAGTGAATAGAAGCGATTTACCAGCTAAGGGACTACAGCCACACGGACTGAGAGTGCTTTGAGGAAACCTTCCTGGTTGTAATCTCAACGTCACTAAATTAGGGGAAAACATAAGTAATGGAATCATTATGGTAGGGAAAAACACCAAGAGAAAGGAATAGAAGATGAAAGGGAGAATACACTTTGGACTGGTTCCTTGATAAATACACATATCACATTCTTTCAGGGGATCAGTAATGGGATATGCCAGTTATGGAGAACAGTCAAATTGTGCCTTTGGAAGACAAAACTGGAGAATGCCTGCCAAAACAGCATTCTATGTTATGGTCTCCTTCCGAGATGCTAAGCCTACATTGTCTGGAGGCCTCCTTTAGTTTGTTCAGGACCATGGCAAGAAGCAGATATTTGCTATGAACTATCCTCGCCATTAGGAATAAGTAATCCAGGCATGCTTTCATTTAAGAAATGTTCTTTTTTAAATAAATTTCTTGGTGGTAAGTGAGCAGTAGAAAAGGAAGCACAGATAATCTTATGAAGACATTATTGAGGTAGGAATGATGTTCTGGAAGCTGCAAAAGACATGGGAGTGCCTTAGGTGTAGGAATTGTTGCTACAGACATTAACTTTGTCATCTGTAGTTATGATTACAATTTGTTCCAGACCAATATTTAATATCATCCAGACTGAGGAAGATGATGTTTTACCGTGGTATATAGCACAATATAAACTCAAAGTGTGGTATATAGAACCAAGACAGGAAACTATTTCTGGTGCTTCTCTCTCTCAGAAGCAAACTCACTTCCTATCTGAAGGGCACGTAAGCTTAATCAAATTTGTGATCAATAGAAGATTAACATAAGGAAAGTCTGCATTGCTTGATCCACTGTATCCAACACATTCTGCTTCACAGCATAGCAGCTGTTACATTAAATCAATGAACTCTTTCAGATGCCTGAAGAGTAATGGTTTCTTGTTCTTCACTGTAGAAGTCCTAACAAACAACTCTTTTCAATGGTCTTGATATTCCACTAATCAAGCTAACCTTTCTTAGGGCAATTCTGCCACCTGCTAACTGCTCCTCTTCTCTCTCACTTAAGCATCCTTGGAAACTGGTTTGATTCAAATCACAGATCACCCTTGGAGACTACTCTTCAGCAACAGCTGTGGTTCCAATTTTTATTTAAGGGGGAAGTGAGAGGGTGATTCAGCTGAAGATTATACACCATCCCTTCTTTATTCAGCCACACCTCAAGAAAAACAAAACAAAACAAAAACAACAGAAAAACCCCTTTATTTTTCTCCATTCTGCTTTCCAAAAAACAAGACATATAATATATTTGCAGGGTGGTGTTATATATGAGAAAATATGGCAATAGACATCATTCATAAATGAAAATGACCACCAATTTCCGTCCATGCAAAAATCAACTCCACTCATGTTTTCAATTGTGGCAAACATCAGTATAATTGGACATTAGTATTAAACTCAATCTTATACCGAGTGTGGATAAGGATAAACATTTTGAAATGTGTTATCTGGCTTGAGTTTATATTTGTGCTCCAAGTGTACGTTTTGTGAAAAAAGTCCCCTCCCTGCTCAATCAGTCACCTTTTTGCCTAACATCAGTAGCTGACTGCTGCATGCATGAGAGAATTACAGCTGTAGCAGTCCAATTTATCCTTCCAACATTCCAGAAGAAAACTAGCTTTTGCTATGGTCTAGTGGTCACACAGACCTTCCTGCATTCAGTTCTCTATAAATTTCAACACAAAGCTGAAAAAGGGGGAAAAGAAACAAAATTTCAGATGACCCTGCAGAAACATGAAGGCATTCTGTTTGCATGAGTTCTGTAAAATATTGGCCAAACGATGGAATATACACCAGCAAGGGAAAGCAATTTCCAGTCAAATCCCCGTCTGTCACATCACCAAAACAGAGTATCGTAAAACATGTAGCTACAGCGCTATATATGGAAATATATTGGAGGTGGCACATAAAAATCTGCACCATAGATGCTGTTTTGTCAAGGGCAGAAGGAAATAATTTACCATAGCACTGATAAAGACAATAAGGCAAGGAATTCCAAATCATCTGAAATCCATCTGTTCTAGGATTAAGAAATATGAGTCACTCAGCTGACAGCCATAAGACAATATTTAAAACGTGCCAGGCGAAGAGTTGATTGTGACATAGTCAATATTTTTCATTTTAGTTTTAAAGCTCTCTATCCAATCTCATTCAAAACTCAAAGGAGAATGCTGCCATGCCACCAACAGAACATGTGCCTTTCACATTGACATTCCAGAAGAGACATGTGGCAACTTCCAGTGCAACCCTAGAAAGAGGCCGAGTATCAATTTTGCATGCCCCTTGGTAAGGTTTGGTTCAAACAAACAAAAAAGTTACTATGAAAAGTATAACTGTTAGGTGACATTCAGCCATGTGTATTTTTAAACCTTAAAAGCACCTGCTAAAAAAAATAAATAAATAAAAATCAGGCAGCTGGCATAGGGTGCTGTCAGCTGCCAGCCATCTTACATTGTTTTAAATGATTGATTATCCAGCAGAGCTACTGAAAAACGTGGTGGTAAGTGAACAATTTTGTGACAACACAAACAATAGCACCTCCACTTATTCTTTGGAAGATACCTGGTAAAAGTGGGCAAAACACTAATGTTTTTCTGTGCTGAATTAAAGAAGCGAGGTGATGAATTGCTATTATTTCTCTCAGTTCCCTGTTTGTTGACCATATCTGACCGTGTTTAGTCTGAGCCAGAAGATGATGGGAAAGCTTTACAGTAGCCAGCATAGCCTGCACCCCCCATTTAAAAGAAAATAATGCATAAATTGTTTGTTTTGTAAATTTTAGTGATTCTGCAGAGCTGCTATTGTAAGCAATAGATAAAAATAAAAAAAATTTATGACAGAACAGCGATCTTTTCAATTTCTGTATCATCTTAGACTGCAGCCCTTCAGGTAGCATTGACCAGTACTATTAACTAAGAAGCAATGTAATGAAAAAGTTATTTATTCTTTTATTGATAGGGGTTTTTTTTACTTGTGTAATCCATTGAGTAACCTTGTTGAAATCAATAAGAATAGTCAAATGAGTAAGGCAAGAAGGATTTAATCCATACTAAATGAGAAAGAAACTAAGGAACATTTTTTTTGGAACAACTTTCTGCATGTAGGGCATGCTGAGCATTGTCTTCTGCAGATTTCATTTCCCTTCATAATAAGAAGCCAGCTCAGCATGCAACAGGAGCTAATGCTAATTCAACAACCCTGTCATTTCAATTTTTCTCTCGCACAAGTTTTGTGTTTGTTCTACATCTTGGTGAAGTCTCATCTCAGCAGCCCAGAGCCAAAAGCTAATGGTCTGTTACAAAGCTCAGCCTCCAAAATGTCAAATATAAAAAACAGCACAAAGAAAACGTTAGCCACAGGCACTTTTGTTAGTCCCAGTCTTGCAGGGCAGCTTCTTGCAGGAACTTCTGGTTCATCAACCAAACTGTTGGCAGACTAGTGCAATGATTTCTGCTGTTACTGCACTGTCCATTATCATTGGACTATATCTTGCAGCAAAATAAGGGCCAGATCCATCAGGCTATAAATGCTGGTTGACAGCTTACGGAAGAAAACTGGATAGCCAACAGGAAACAGCTGTACACCTCTCATACCTTTTTAAATCTTCTTTTCAAAAAGCTGCCACTGTATGCATCAAGACACCAATGTGGTTCATTTAAATCCCTTTAGTAGTTTATTTTGCTAATTCAGGAGTCAGGAATATTACAACAGCACATTTATTGGTCATTTATTGTCAAAAGTAGCCACAAACTAAGACTATGATGATTACCGTGCAACTGCACATTAGACATAAGTATACTCAGCTTCAGTGTTGCCAAGATATAGGTATTACCACATTTTTCTTCTTAAGGTTAACAGGAACCTTTATCAGACTTCATAAATGCTTCTGCTTAACTTCATAGCTTCCTTTCTTTGCACTAAAAGTTTATGCAGGATAATGGGAAAAGCAGGTAGGCAGTAAAACAAATAGCTTAGAAGAAAAGATAAGATAAATCAGTGAAGGTAAACATACAGAATTCACATGGGAGGGATGGACTTTCTTGGGATTGTCCCAAGCAGCAAGCTTTATTTCTTTAAAAAAAAATAATAATAAAGCTTAGATTTCTATTTTCATAAATATATAATCAATCAAGATAGTTTCTTTTTAGGGTAGGAGAGATTTTTAGGGTCTTTCCATGCAAATGGAAACTAAAAATGGTTTGATGATTGATCTTGCATTATCTCTTTACCCCATGACTCTACCTACTAGGCCAGGGGCATTGAATATTATATTTTCAATCAGAACATTTATCTGGGCTCAGTGACCACAGGTCAAACAGCAGCTCCACTTAAATCTATTACATAAGTCTAAATGATTTTAATGATGGACTCGCCCTCAAGTGTTTTGTTTGGCAAAAATCTCAAACTAAAAAAGAGGGGAAATCCTCATTTAGCATCAAAATGAATAATTCATATTTCAAAAGCCCACTGTACATGTTATACATATCACACAATTAACTGGCTAATTGCACAATAATCTTGAGACCAGTTACATATGCAAAGTATCAAACATGCCAGAAAAAGCTCCAAACAGCTATAAAGTCAGACCTCGAAAATGTGTACTAACTTTATAGTTAACACAGAGCTAAAGAATAGTCTTTGCTCTATGAAGATTACAACCGAAAGCAAAACTCAAACTACTGTTTAACCTCAGAAGCCATATAGGAATATGCTGCAGTCAAATCACTAACCCTTTACCTTTGACTCACTGCTCCTCAGTGATGGTTACTTCAGCTCTCACTGAAGAACAGGTTGGACAAAGCTACAAACCTGAAATAAACCCAAGTTTGTTTTTTAAAATAAAATCACCAACAATATTCAATACCTTATGCTTAGTGGAGAAAGAGAATTACCCCTTTGAAAACAACAGTTCATCTCTTCCTAACTCCATTTTGCAAAATTTGGAGGCCATTTTGACATTTCATTTCCCAAAAACTGACCTGGGAAGGCAGGTGCTTCAACCAGTTTCCCAAGAAATTGTGAAAACCACATTTATTTTAGTACTTTCTTAGCTCTGTCTTGCCACCTATTAAGACTAAGACTTTGTTTGAAAAAAATAAATTCAGAGAGTTTGATGCCAAGTTATGTTAGGAACTTGGGTAGAAAACATTAAAAAAAAAAAAAAATCAGCGAGTATTTCAAGGATATAAGATAGTTTAATTGATAATATTTTCCCCACCCTAGTCTTGTTGAAACTATTCCAAGCACAGTCATAGAGCAGGACAAAAAAAATCTGAGTATGTAAAGGAACGAGAAAAATATTGGCATTTGCTTGATCAAGGTGACTTTTCTAGAAAAGCAATCAAACAGCAAGCCAGTATGTATGGCCAGGGAAGAGGATCAGCTTATGTATAGGTGCTTTCCTTTCATGTGCTGCATCTGTTACAGTATTTATTTGTCTTTAAAGATGCTGAATAACACCACCACACAGTTATTCCCTTTCTTAGGCAATCATTTTCAGGTAAAATATTTTAAGAGCAAAATACATGATCAATTACCAATAAGCTTATTCTTGGAAAAAGTCATTTCTCAAAATAGGGTGTTTTATAGAACCCTGTAGTAGCAGAATTATTAACTCAACCCACCTCCACGTTGTGAAGTCATAGAAACATAAATGGGGCCTCCCAAGCTATCAAGCTCAGCTCCTTGGTATTTCAGACATTTGTTTAAGGGCTGGTTGGGCACTGTCCAGTGTACTCTGCTTAATGTCCCTTCTTGGTACATTAGCTATTAACCATTTGTGCCAAGGAGAGTAAAAGATCAGGGGTGAATCACTTGTTGCCTTCTCAGTAGCCTCCCTGTTTAAGGGGGACTAATAGTTTACCTGATGGGCATAAGGCCACAATCCTGTGGAGGTAACAAATAGGCCTACTATTTCAGACAACATCTAGGGGGAAAAATACACGAAAGAGATAAAAAATAAATATAAAACAAGATAAAATGTTATGACAATCTGTCAAATGGAGCCCCCAGTTTGTGGTGACATACCCAGGTCTGGCATAACCATTTTTTTGCCACCCATTGACCCCTTCTTTCTGTTTAACTTATGGACTCAACAGCCAGGAAAATTCAGAGTCAGACCTCAAAATCTAAAAGGTTGAGAGAGAATTTCAGTGGTTCAGGGTGACAGGAAAATAACTGAAGAGCAACAGGGACAGAGAGAGAGCAGTACCGGGAAGGTAGGAAACAAGTGAAGGAAGTGATAAGAGATAGGAAAGAAAAGTTGCTTGCTCCCCTTGCACCTCATTACCATCTAGTGGGTCTTAATCCTATATCCTCCAGTAAAGCCACTTCTAGCAAACAACTGTTCTTTCCCATCTCCTTATCACAGTTGTGGAAGGTAATTAGGCCCTTCGCTAACTATTTCTCGACTTCTGCCTTAGGAACTTGCATGATGCACTGTTTCCCTTAGAGTTCTTCCACTGAGAGAAGGGACCAGCTCCAAAATCCAGTAGATTTTACCACCTACCCAGAGGCACAGGGTGACGCTCCAGAGTCATCTACCACTCCGCAAGTCCCAAGAGTAAATAGAGCAACCATTGTTACAATCCAATTGAATTAAATGCCTATCTAAAAATCGAGTAAAAATATTTGATCTTGTATTGATTGCAAAAGATGTTACTCCATTGCGTCTCTCACCTCAGAGAAAAGGGGCGCATCTACACGCAACCCTACACCATCATAGCAATGCACTAGTGACGGTGTCCACTCTATTTTACCAGCTACACCTGCATCATGACGCATCTGTGCACTTCCAGCTGAACCTTGCTGAGATCCAGAACTACTTTGCCCTTTGGGGAAAGATCTTTATCTTGGTGTCCAGGCATTGAAATCACAACCTTTTTGTCACAACAAAGCTGAACAGAGCTTCAAGGAGATGGTGCACCAAGACAAATGATTTAAAGATGGCCTAAAGGAGGTTACAGACAAAAAGTGCCCATCCAGCAGCAGCACCACTGTAGGAATACACTTCCTCATTATCGTGTGTTGCTGCAGTGACATAGTGCCAAAAAATAACTGTGCATGGCATACATGGCACAGTACAGACCGTTATTCCACCATCCTTTAGTACTTCCAAAAGGAAGTATTACATGATGGTACAGCAGCAACAGTGCCACAGCAGCACACATAGACGCACCCAAGGAGTACTAAATCCATGAGTTAAACCAGATTAAAAACTATAATAAGGTCAGAACTAGCTTCCTCATTTTCTGAATTACATGTTAAAGAATACATTTATGAAAGAGTGACTCTACTTTACCCTTGCAAAAACGAAATAATCATCTCTCTAGAATCTTTCAGGGCTCTTGGGGGTAGGGGGTGAGGGGTAGATATGGGTGCTGCGCATGTGGGTTTTAACAAACAAACAGCAGCAGCAGAGCCCACATACCACAAATGCTATGTGTTAAGAAGTAAGGGTCCTAAGAGACTTATTAGAGTACAGCTGAAAAACAAAGGTATAGATGAGGAAAAGCCGAAATCTTCAGAACCTCATTTAATTTTGCATGCTTAACTTCAGACACAAAGGCCAAAAGCTGTATCCATAACTGTGAGAACACGCAGGCAGACAAAAGAATTCAATCGGAGTCCTTCTTTTTCAGGACAAATGGTTTAACCACAGAAAAAACAAACCCTGTTCCACTTTGAAAGAGACCAGAGCTGCCTACCTTCAGGACAGGATCACGTATCCTGAGTGAACAAAAGAATCTCTCTGCAGCTCTCAGCAAGAAGCCTGTAGCACAGGACCCAAAACTGATTCTGGTTTTCAGTATTTCCCCATTGATTAGCTCTACACAGATCCTTCGTCAACATGCTTAGGTAGAATTAGGAATGGACTTCAAACTACTATCTCCTTTATGAGCTGCACCTAACAGAAGAAATACTGAAGACAGTATCCAAGGACCAGGTGCTTAAAATTGGGAATGCCCAGCTCCTGATTGAAAGGTGCTACATATCATTCCATTGATTTCCATAAAGCACCACCAACTTCTACTAGTTAAAAAACTGGTTCAATATGTGCTGAGAGACACAAGTAGAACACAACTTATTTCAGGCTTCAGAGTATTAGTTTAAGGTTAGGCCAAAGTTCAAGTCAGTGCTTTCCTGTTTCAACTAGCCAGGTCAATTCCTGTAACTCACCCTTGTAAATCCAAATGCAATTTTTAAGAACATGTGCAATACCACTTACGCTTTGTGCAACCTCGCTAATAAAATATTCATTAAAGAAGGATTTGATTTATAGTTTAAATAATGTTAGCTCCTTAGTTTGCATGTCTAGGTCAATAAAGAGGGTGATTATCATCATAACAGAACAACCTGCAGTATTACTACCTAAGATTAAGAAACTCCAGCTATGGTTATATGACTAGAGCTGCCCCCCAAAAAGGAATCTCAAGGCAAATTCAGGGAATAAAATAACCCAATTTGCCTGGCATTCTAACATCGTGAGACAGTTATTTACTGAATCATTTATTTAAAGAATCATTGAAGGTTGAAGAACAAAGGGGCAAGTCTTCCACTGATATAAATTGCCATAGCTCTGCTGAAGTTAACAGTGATTGTAAGTAAAATAAAGACACCATATCTACTGCAGATACCAGAGTTTATGCATGTGTAGCAAGCATGTAACTGGGCTGTGGGCAACAGCTTGATAGTAGATGGAAGGGTTTTGTTTTCTTTTCTTCTGTTTTTCCTTTTATTTGATTTTGGAAAAATCCAAAGGGAAAAGAGACCGGTTATTTCATATAATAATTAAAAAAAACCAAGCATAATTGCAGCACCTCTGTCTAAGCTCAACCACTGAGATAAAAGTTAGAGGAACAGGTTATACTTGGCAATATTTTCCATAGACACAAACATTTTTACAAGACTTAACAGACATTAGCTGTTATGCCTGGAAAATACTCATACACATTTTACAGATAATGACACTGAAACATATTAGAGGTTTATTAACCCCAATTCTAAAGAAAACAAAATTTTCATGTTCCTGGTTTTGGGGTTAATTCCCTAGTTCTTAATGTTTTATTATGATACGTTTAGTGTCATTTCAGCAGGCATGTAATACGTGCTGCATCAAACAGGATTCCCTGAGAGCTTCCACTAAACTCCACAAAAGAGAGGGTGTTGTATTTAAAAAGAAACAATCATCTTTCAACAACTTTCCTACTTAAAGATTACTGTCATGCTTGCAGTTCATTAAAGAATTTAAGGTCATAGTTTCTGATCTGGTGACTGAAACCTACAATCCCTATAATTCAAAGGTAGCCATGCCTCCAAGACGGAAATTATGATGACTTAAAGAGGGAAATAAATAGCTAGCCACAGAAAACAGAATTATTAGATAATAGTTATCTATTTTTTTCCATCATATTCTCCTGGGTCAGTGAGATAAATACCAAAATATTTATTCCTGTAACATACTGGGTAGAAGTTCCACGGAAAGGGGGTGAAGGGTGTTTATTTATTTAGAGAGACGGAGAGTAACGTATCTTATCAAAAATGAATATCTACTATTTTTATGTATTAGCTACATGTATACTATGAAGCTCTTAAAAGAAATCTGAAAAATAATCTAACCCCATTTATCGGGACAAATCAATAAAGTACAACGCTCAAACAGCAAATGTAATAGCTCTCACAATTTTATATATCTTCATTATATATAATTTAAACGTCTGATGTTCCTAGAATCTGCTGTTGTCTAGATAAACGGACTTGTACTTTTGCCCTGATACAGTATTTCATGTATCTAATTTTCTTTCCGTATTTTTTTAGTTTGCATGTGTCATCCAGCTGACAACATAACCTGTAAAGTTAAGGTTCAATAAATATCCTACCTGGCTCCCATACCCCAATACCCTAAAAAAATCTGGTTTTGTTTGTTTCTTTGATGTTAGTGTACCATAATCATTATATTCTTTGCTTCTTTTTCATTCTTTCAAATTTTACAATTCATAGACTGTCATAACATTAATTTTTAAAAGGTAGTTGCCAGTTGGTTTTTACTCTTTTAATAATCTTTCTAGAGCATTTCACAGCAGGTTTTCCCTTATAAGCTGAATTCATTATATCAATTTCTTTATAATTTAGTGTCCTTATTTGTTTCTGATTTCTCTCTTGAATGGTTTGTGGGTCTTTTTCTAGTATTAAGTATTTTAAGTACTTGGATAGCTTCTCAATCTAAAGAAACTTAATCCTCCTTTTAGATACACATGGGCTAAATCCTCCCAGTGTTATGCTTCAGCCCAAGTCTGAATTCGTTGCCCGGCATGCATGAGTGCCAATATATGAATGCCAGTTGGAAGTTTGAAAGAAAAAAAGCTTTTAT
>JAGPOW010001918.1:8798252-8814491 GCA_030014935.1 Caiman crocodilus | reverse complement strand
CAACCTTCCAGTCTCCCTGTGTATTCTGTCTTGGGAGGATGGCTCGAGGCCATTTATTAGGCCTTCAAAGAAATGGCTCGGGGTTATTCACAACACCAGATGCTAAGCAAAGTCAACAGAAGACTCAGCAGCTTTCAGGATTGAGTCCTAAAAGACGTTTCCTGATTCTCCGGGTCACAAAAACACAACACCTGTGAAAATGCACCCGAGTCCTAAAGTAAAGTTGTCCTACTTATGACCCAAGTGCTGTCTCCCGGCTTCTGCTTCCTCCTATCTTCACCAAAGCCAGGATCTTTTGCTGCTGCCACTCTCCAGGCTAGCCTTCCTGCCCATACCCATGTCCCCCCCCCCAAGTAACGTGGTCCTCAAAGCCTGCAGTCAGGCAGCTGGACAGTCCTGTTATGACGGGTACTTTCCTTTCCTCTGGACCCATCTAGGGAATGTACTCAGGATGCTGTATGCAGCTACAGAATCCTAAAGCACATATTGGGTTATTTTTCAGCTAACTCACATTCAAGTAATTTACATGAAAGGGCCCACACTGCCTTTAGAGGAAGGGTCTCCCCTTCTGAAAGCACTGATGAAGGGAAAACATTGGCTTAACCTCTTAACTTATTTTCTCCTTCCTTGCACAAGTAACATATATCCAAATAACCTTTATTTAGTAAGCCATCTCTCTTTGCTGCACCAAAATCTAACCCCAGTTCTATTGATCTTCACTTCCATCCAGCTTCATTTAGAGATGTTGTTTTCTGTGATCAGTTAAATTTCTTTGACTGTTGCCCTCACTTGCCACTACAGCCGACTGAATAGCCTACTGGTATCTTTCTTAACTAGTTCATTTTAAAATATACTTTTCATCCTAGCCTGGACAAGGTCACAAAGGTGGCAATCTCAGTATCTGTGCTCATATCATCGGTACCTTTTCTTGCTAAGAGAAGTCCAATTAGTGCCATCCTATGCCTGTGGGTTTGTTGTCAACATTTATCATCAGGGAAGCTGGAACAAGACCACACGCTCCTTACATATACACCCACAAACAGATAGTAACAACTTTTGACCCAAGCCAAGTTTGAATTGGGGTCATATCTCAAGCCAGCTCTCTATTTTCACATCTTTTCCCTATTTTTCTATTCATTCAGGGAAATCAAAATCCTGTGTTATGCCACCCCAAACTGTTTCCATGGAAATGATTAATGTGGTCATATAGTCGGGATAATTCATTCACTGCAGGATCATGAAAGATAACAAAATGGATGTGTAAAGGAGAAAAACTCCTGTTTAAACATTTTTTTTTGCCTTTAGCTAGCCAAAGCAAAAAGGAAACAATGAAAAACAGATAAGAGAGAAAATGAACGTGCATTTTACATTACAGTTTCTCTGGCTGCTGTTCAAGTATTTCAGTGATCAATGCCCTTAAAATACATTCAGTATGTAGATTAGGAAAATACCACAGGTAATCTAGTAGTTGAAGAATTTCAATATGGCAAAGGTAAGGTAAGATTATTCCATGATGAATAAGAAATGAAGATGATATATTGTTATTTATATATTTCCATCACTTTGATAGGCTTTTTTCAGACAGGTAATATGCAAAGATCACCATTAAAGGTCAATATTAGTCCATAAATAACCACATAGGTATGACAAGAAGTCATCTTCTATCCTGCAAAACTATAGTATCTCAGACACTAATGTATAGCAATTTTTTTGACAAATACTGACCTTTTTGATAGAAACCAATGAGGATGAAAACAAAAATATTGAGGCTAGTGGTAACTTATACTTTTTCAGTTTGCAAGGTGCTCAGGGGTACAATAAAAACCTCTCCATGAACTCCAATAGGAAATGCACTGGATAGCAACTAATTGTTTTATAGGTTTGCTTAAAAAAACAAAGCAAAGGTGCAAACAGTTTTCAAATCTATTAAAAACACAAGCAATCCATACTGAAGAGGCACAAATAACAATACACATCTGGGAATCTATGGTCTTTATCAGCAGTACAAGTGTTAAACAGAAAGAAGAGTTCTGTGTAGTACCTTTGGAAAGTTAAAGACCACATACACATTTTCCCCAAAATCAGCCCTCCAAGATTGGTCTTAAAAGTCTTAAGCAGGGAAGTTAATTTTCTATGCTGGCCTATGAGAAACTATCCAAGTATTTAAAATACTGTAAAATGACTGCTATGGCTCACCCCCTGCCAGCCTCAGGGAAGGCAGGGGCATAGTTCACCCTTCAGGGTCAAAGCTACAATGTTATCACCTTAAAAAAACTTATAAATCAGGATTTCCTAGCTTCAGGGAAAAAATGGTTTTCAATTAAAAATAAAAAAGCCCTTCAAAAATCAGTTGGGGGAAGAAAGGCAGGCAGAGGGCATCTACCTCAGTATAGCCAGCAGCTTCAACATGACAAAACTTACCTGGAAGCAGAAAATGCTGACAAGTGTCCTGACTACCAGGCTCTCCTCAGGGAGTGCAGGAAGTGTGGCCTACGTTATGATTGAAAACATCTTCAAAACTGAAATATTCTTGTAAATGCTTTCGGATATCAATAATTAGCATTTGCATTTTAAATGAATAAATGAATGCCACATAAAAAGCTGGTAGAATAGTGCTAAAGAAAAATGGTGGAATTCCTTAAGTCCTATTTGTGGTGAACCGGGATTAGAGAAATTGTGATGAGCTAAAACAGAGATATCCAAGCATGTAAACGTGGTATTCCTGGAGACATCCAGTGACACTGAAGCCTCTTAGGAGAGCACCAAAATGTAATCAAAACAGTGGATCTGGGTTTTTTCTGTCATTCATTAGGTTTGTCTGTTTGGCAATTTTTTAATGTATTTATTTTTTGGTAGATGAGGTAGGGCAGAATTTGATTAACTAATGGAAAGCCTGAAGAACTACTACAAAATGGTAAGCTTTGTGTAGACTACTTTTCATTACATGGGATTTAACAAACAATTATATTCTTGCTACGCATTTCTGTGGAATGGCTAAGCATCTTTATAGACTGGGTATAAGTCTCCATCACATTCTGCAGAATTTGTAAGGTTAGTAATTTCTAACCAAAGACTACAGGGTTTCATTCCTATTTAATTCAATAGGATATTTCCATAAAAGTAAAGCCAGTCTCAATGTAAGGCACATTAACTAACTGGGCAATGCAGTCAGTTTTGAAATACTCCATTGTTTTCCTCTAATAATGGTTTTCTATGCAAATTTGAGGCATCTAGCTAGTTGCCAGAATTTCCTTTTAGCAACTGTCTTAATTCCTAGCACCACGAACAGGTTTGATACTTCCAAATCTATTTTAATGCTGCTCATTCTTAGCACTCACATATAACCGTCTGTTAACATATAGCACAGAGATTTAGGGAATAGCAATGATGGTGCATAGAGAAATGAATTCAATAATGTCTCAAAGTCGGAGAGGGTAACAGATGCTCTGGCTCAAACACTGATCCTGTTGCAATAGATGAGGGCCAGGGAAACTCTTTCTCTGTGCATGTGTGTTCAACCATGAGGTTTTGATCAGCCCCCAAAATGTGGCTGCTGCTCCTGGCTAGCGAACAAGTGAAAAATTAAACCCCTGGGTGCCAGATATGAGCTAAACTACACTACTGGTACCCTGTTTGCCCAACAAGCTTGTTAACCATGGAGATTCTTTTGCTTAGGGGTGGAAGAGAAATCCTTTAAAGAAAGAACGCATAGGGCATTTAAAAACAAAGGGCTTTGGACTTGTGTAAAACAAAAATAAAATAGTTATTCTGTTTTCTTAGTATCTTTATAAAGATACAAATAATATAAATTAGTAGAAAAATCTCTTCCTATCAGATCAGTTTCTAAAGGATTGTGCTCTTCTTTTTCCTTCAGTTTTAAATTATGGACTAAGAGGCCCAGTCCCTTAAATTATTGTGTTCAAATGTTACTGTACCTAAAAGCTTTGGAATTGCTTCATTCCACCCTTTGTCCAAGCATATTTCTTGAACATGCTTACAAAATGTAGCAGTAACAGCAGGAGTATAGGCATCATATACAATATCAGACAAATATTGTGAAACTGAGGCTTCATGCAGGTACAGTTCTGGACTTCATCATACAGTTCAAGTGCATGACCATGGGCAGGTCACTTGGGCCCAGCTCTTCAAGATATTTAGGTTCATACCTCTCCATCCTGTCACATCAATCTATGAAGTGGGGTTTACGCTTTCCTATCTTAGTTTTCAAGGCTAAATGAGAATAAATCCATAAATATCTTAAAGTACTCAGATACTGACTGCAGTGATGGGGAAATATATGTAGACAGACAGTGCTATTGAAGTTAACAAGATATAGGGGAACATCAGGCTGTGTCTAAGTGTTTCCAGTAAGTAAGTTGTCAACAACTGCTGTGGGGAAACATTGTATATTTTTATGGACCTAAATCCAGGTCCTGGCAGAGATTTTTAAAACATTATTTTACTCTAAAAGACTTTTGTTTTATAATTATTAAAGTTACCTGCGTTCTTGCATTTTGTGAATGACTTCAGCTCCTTGAATTTAATTAACTGAAATGTTTCAGCGTCCCTCTAATGGCAGGTTCTCTGAGCTTGGAACAGCTTCTATTAAAAAGGCCACTTTACCTAAGCTCTCCCAGCTTTCACTTTTTTTCTGACTCTATTGCCATTGTTCCTTTGCCTGCATTGCAGCTTTAGGACATAGACAGTAAACAAAGCTCAGCTTCAGTGAGTTTCAAAATCAGGCTTTGCTGAAAAGAGACAAGGACCCTAATTAACCCTTCCTGAGAAAGGGGACCACATTCAATACAGTGATGCTTTACCATTGATTTCAATGAAACCAGAATTGAATGTAAAAGCCTGAAGAGAGGCTGATTCTTGTTAGGGAGTTTTCTTGACTAAGACAGTTAGGTGTGTTTGGATTTTTTTAACTCAACTCTGGTCCTAGTTAAAGATCATTAACTTTAACAAATACTGGATCAGGTCCCCAAATCATAGAAGGTATCAGGAAAAAAAAGGTTGTACTCTGCTCTGCCTCTCTAATTTAGGAGACTGAAGCAAAACCCAAAATTAGGAAACTGAAATATCCCATATCAGTAAGATTAAAATGGAAATTTTGACCTGATTGGGACAATCTGGTTAAGGTTGTGGTTGTTTGTTGGTTTAAAAAACACAAGCTTCAGGGCAATTAGCATTTTCAAATGGAATAATAGACCTCTTTCCTCTTTCAGGCTTACTGTCTAAGGGCACTTACACACATGCCGGGAGCCTGCTCTGACACGCTGGAAATCTCGTGCATTAGAGCAGACTTGATTAATCGAGTCTGCTGGAGCACGTAAATTGACATGCTCTAGCAACCTCATGTGTAATGTGTATCAGTGGCACAGCATACCTCCACGCTTAGAAAAGGGTGGTGGTGCATTTTGAACTAAAGCACATCAAATATACTTTAGTTCAAAATGCATTACCACTATTTTCTCAGTGCAAAGGTACTGATGGTACACTCTGATGGCAGTGAATGTGATAAAAGCAGCAGCACCTGGAATGGGTTGTAGGATGGGAGCTAGCTGGAAGAGTAAGGGCCTGGGGAAGGCAAAAACTAGACCAGTGGGGGGGAAGGGAAGAGTGAAAAGAGCATCGCCAGTGCAGGGCTGGAACCAGTGCCTCCATTTTCCCAGCCCTGGGGCTGTACAGACGAAGTGGACAGAAGTTCCATGAACTGGTTTGACTTAAATCAAATGAGTCTGATACTACACAGATCCAGATTTATCTTAAACCATGTTCTGACACTTGGAGATCAGTTTGTATGCATGGAATTTCTGTTCAGTTATAGGTTTACACTGATTGCTCGTCACTGAGACTGGATCTGCAAGTGCAAGTTCAACATAAGGATGAGCTAAGTGTAAATTGGGACACCATTCTGAACCCAATTTAACTTCCTGAATATCTGTCTTTAGCCAAAAGAGCCAGCTCTAGAATCACCTACCCCAAATTATACAGTAATTATACACCCTTCCTCCTGCAGTCTGAGGAAATCAATAGCTAAATATGAATACTCCATTCCCCTACCATACAATTATCATTATTAATTTTGCATCCAAAAACAATCCCAGTAATGAGCCTAGAACTATGTAACACTAGATAAATCGGGAACATCTAACCGCATGCTCATGTCTGATTTTCACCATTGTTTGTGTGCCCTTCCTAGTACAATGAAAAATAGGTATGGATCAAATATGGCCCACAGGATGGATCCATTCAATTGGTGGGCCAGATCCAGCCTGCAGCTCTCTCCACAGTGCAACAAGTGCCACACTCCTGCCCATGTCCACTGGCCCGAGTCCAGGGCAAAGTACACAGTTTACTAGTGGGGCTTCTCCTGGTATGGCTGCAACCACCCAGGTGCTGCTCAGCTCCCCTTGCTTCCAGTAGTAGCCCCTCCTCCTCGTCCTGCTGCACGGCTGTGAGAGGGCAGGAAGTTTCACCTAGGTGGTTCCTACCCCAGCTCACGGGGCTATGACTCCAGCTCCTGTCAGTCTTCTCCCCCCTGCCTGCTTGCCATGGGTGGCCAAGCAGGTGGGAAGCCACTGGGAGCTGGAGTAGAAGTCCCATGTGCTGGGACAGTTGCTGCCTGGATGAAGCTTCCTGGCCACCTGGACCAGTGCAACATGAGCAGAAAGAGGAGCTGCTGCTGGAGGAGGCAAGGACAACTGAGCAGCACCTGAGCAGCTGCAGCCACACCAGAAGCAGCCCCACCAGTAAGTTCTGCATGCTGGCTGAGGCCAGGCCAGCAGGTGCAGGCTGCCCTGGGTGGGAGTGGGCTGGGCTCAGCTCCATTAGGAGCACTGTAGTGCAGTCATGGATTGCATCACTTGGGTGAGCTATTCTGCATGTGGCCCCTGTCCCTCCTTCTTCCCCTCACCCCTGGCTAGCTCCCAGGACCCAGTGCCCAGGCAGCTCCCCCTCCCACCACATATACATATGCACATGTCCCCCCACATCTCTACCCACCCACCCACACACACCACAGGTTAGGGGTGTGCAGGAAGCAGACTGTAACCCTACCCCAAGCCCTGGTCCCATGCTGTCACCATCCTGTGACCCTGCCCCATGATCTCAGCCTCGCCATCCCACTCCTGAACATTGCTCCCCACCCACCTGTGGTCCCATCTGACACAGGAAGTTTTGGTGAGTTGTAGCAGGGAAGGAGCAGGGGTCCCGACCCAACTCGTGACTACTCACCAAAACTCCCTATGTGGCTCCCAGGCCCAAATAATCCCCCCCCCCGATATAGAATGAAAGCTGGATAAAATTTTGCAAGCCTTAATATATATCTATATTTTTAATCAGAAAAACTGTTTCAATACTAATGTGCCTTATTTTAGTTCTAGTCATATTTTGTCTACGTAAATCTGTGTCTGAGAAAGACCTGGAAAGTGAAATACTCTCAGCAATGTGCAGAGTGAGAGCACATACTCTTACATGTTGGGTCTTTTGTGAGCTGTAAAAAAATCAGTTAGTGCAATGGAGAATTTTAGATAGTTATCTCTATCAACAGAAAAATAGGCCCCTAGAGATATGAAACAGAGGAAGATGTGAATAAATTTAACGCAGTACATCATCTGATACAATATAACCTTGATATCCAAACACAATGAGAGTTAGTACTAGGGTGTCATTCCATAATTTTCAATGGATGCTTGAATGACTGGAAGAGGCAGGTTTTACCCAACTACTTAAAAAACATACTTACCAGTACAGATACATTATCAGTGGATAGCTGGTCTTCTATTGCCTTATACATGTTTTATTTATAGGCTCACCAATTTGCCAGCTAACTGTATAATCTATCTTAGAAATGTGTGCAGTTTAACAAAATTGCAGTTCTCTTGTAGTTCATTCAGCTTGTTAAAGCTCCTTGAATTGTGTGAAGGTCCTCTTATTCCATATTCATCCGTTAAGACTCGGATAGCATCTATCATGGTTTATTATGACAACGACTACATGCTGCTCACCTAAAAATGTGGATAGAAAATAAATATTACTCATTATTATGATTTAATTTTTTTTCATTTTTAAGTGCTAACACCTAACATGTTTTAAAAACAAGTCATTTTCGTAATGAAAAGATGTATGATGCCCTGTCCATGGCCAGCTATTAAGATATGATGAGGACTAAAGGCCTTCCATTGTAAAGCAGCAGAAATCACATCTCTCAGGATCAGCCCCTTAGATTGATACACAGTAATTACATTTTTATTGCTCAAGTGGGATTAATCAGACCACAGTAAAAATGCACTCCTCATAATCTGCTTCAGACAGATTAGTGAAGTTCCAATACAGCGGTGAAGTATTTCCCTTCTGTGTTTGTACCAAAGAGATGATGTGAATGTGAATACTGTGCTTAAGTGCCAGTAATTACAACAACTTCCATAGTCACTGGGAGCATCTATATATGTACTTTATTGTGAAGTTGACCCATTAGCTCCTCAGTAAAGCATCACCATCTACATGTGCAGTGATATTAGGCTGCAGTAAACCAATTAATTCCATCATAAGATCGTACTGACAGGCACAGGTACTATCCTTTAATGGAGTTATTGAGTGTGTTGCAACACGTGTAGGTGATGACTGGGTCTGGCTGAAGCACGAGGGTGCTATGGTGCAGTGCTGCTTGACAGCTAGCCCTGCACAGAAGCACCCTTGTGCCCCAACCAACACCTCTACAACACACTGAGCCAGGGTTGAGTAGCTCTGGGTTGGCAATCTAACCCCACAGACCTCCTGCCAACCAGGGCTGTGCCACCACAGCTCAACATACTGCAGTCCCTTGTGCACTTGTAAATGCTGCATCTAGGAGCAATAAACTCTGGTGCAAACTCTGATCCATATTTTGGATCCATTCCATGTTTTGGGCCATAGGAAGCTTTCTTCTGGCTACGAGGTTGGTGAGGCTTGGTGCTTGTTTGAAAGCTAGGATGAGTGGTTCTGGCAAGATGTCTTTGAGGACTGGGTCTTCTTCTAGTCTGCGTTGCAATTGTTTGAGGATTTTCCATGTACGTTCCAGGGAAGGATGTTATGTCGCAACTAATGGTGTGCAATTTCTGAGGGGTTTCATTTTATACTGCAGCAATTCGTCACGTGGTATCCAGATGGCTCTTTCAAAAGTATGATCTATCTCTCTGGAGGAGTATGGTTGTAGGGTGAAAGCCCTTTTGAGGTTTACAAGGTGACGATTATGGGTGTTCTCCTCAGTGCAAATTCAGTGGTATCAGAGGGTTCAGCTATGTATTACAGCTTCCTTGGTGTGTTTAGGGTAATTGCTGGTTCTGGGTAGATATGTATGTTGGTCTGTTGGTTTCTTGCATGTGGTAGACTGTATTTTACCATTCTGAATATTGATCGTAGTGTCTAAGAACAAAATATTGGTGCTAGAGTATTCAAGAGAGAGTCTCATGGAGGGGTGATAGTTATTGAATTTATGATGAAAATCAATCAGATTCTTCAGGCTTGGCAAAGCCGCTGTTTGGAAAAAGGCAATCTATTGTATTGCAGATTCCCTTGATTTTCCTGCCTGATCTCACACAATCTGTCAGGCACTCCCTACAGGGAATTTTACTTTTCAGCCATCAGCTCTGTATGCAATTAAATGGTCCTTTGTCAATATGTTCATTTTAGCTTATGTTAATGGATACAGGCTAGCTGCCATTGATTCAGAATGTCCTAACTCAAGGTCTAATAAATTTCATGATTTTAGATTTTGCATATGCCTACAATGTTAGAGACTTTGCCATTAAAATCTGCTCCACCCATTTAATTCCGGCACCACATGTAGAGATAAAAATTTAAAAAAATAAAATAGTATACCTGCAATTAGAGTAGAGCTGAGCACAAAGCATGCCCAGAACTGAGCCACTCACCTGGCGCACGCTAGGCATATATCAAACAACAGCTGCATTACTTATTTTTTCAGCACTTGGCACTTATAGAAAAGGAATGAGTGAGTAGGCTCATTTCCAAATAGCAAATGTAGATATTACATACATTTCTAATTGCATATATTATGTTATTAATAAAATCAAATTTTGCTTTGAGTTATACCAGTGAGGTCAATGGATATATCTCTGGGCATGAGTATCATACAGAAGTGAATCATGCTGATATATGCCATAGCATCTTAGGGCTGGAAGGGACCAGCAGAAGTCATCTGCTCTAACCCCCTGCCCATCTCTATCCAAACCATCCCATACAAAAAATAATCTAAACTCTACATAACACTACTGTCAACCCTGGCACAACACAGACTTAACACTCAAACTTGCCACAGGTAAAGCAGGGGAACTGTGGCAGCCAGTGTCCTGCTTCTATGAAATGCTGTCAATATATGCTGATGAGATCTTAGTTAGAGAGGCAAGCCCCCCCGCCCAACTACAGAGCAAGGCAAAACCCCACACAGTCCTTATTACCAAGCTGATCACAAGGTCAAATCCCTTCCTCCTCCTCCTTCTCCTCCCTCCCCCTGCTGCCATGGACTCTAACTATAGTGAACAGTTTGATCCTGAGTGGTGGAGCAATACCTATAGTCAGGAACCTCCAGCTTTGGTCCCACAAGGAGAACATACAAAATCACAGAATTTTCTCTCATAATGCATTAACATGCCAGAGAATTTAAAATGATAGTTTAAAAGGTGCCCGTGTTTATGTTTAAATAGTGTATGCAACTACATAATCACATCAATCTGAAGGAAGTATGTACTTTTGGCTAGCAGGGTTTTATTATTATTATTATTACTAGGCTTTAAGGCTAGGGACCGACATTCAAAAAGCCCGAGCCTGAATTGATTTAATCTTTGTAGGTTAGTCTAACCTGCAGAGATTGAACTGGTTTGCAAGTGGATACACATTCTCTTTTCATTCTGGAAACACAGGCATATGCCTGCAGTGGCTCAGGCCAGAACCCTGGGGGTACTAGAGCAGCCCTCCTTTCCACAGGGAAGCTCAGCTGAGGGCAGGAGAGGGGCATGGGCAGATCTGGGCAGGCCTAAATAAGACCGAGGAGGAGTTTAAACCCCAATCGTGGCCTGCAGGGTTTGGAAGGTGGGGTAAGAGGGAGTGTGGCCACACTGCTGTAATGGGGGCAGAGAAGAAGGCGGGGAGAGCTCTGCCCACCCCAGCAGCTCCCTGACTGCCAGGAGCAATCCCAGCACACACAGCTGCCTTGCCTGGCACCAGAGGGGAACTCTTCCTCTTCCTCCCTCTCCGTCACTGCCACGGGACAGGGAGGGGATGCAGGGGGGCTCTTCTCCCTCCTTTTCCTCCACCTGCCAAAGCAAGGCAGGCAGGAGGAGCTCTGTGCTGTGCTGTGCTGGTGGGGGACTCCTCCTCCTCTCCTCCCCTCCATTGCCAGGGGGCGGGGAGGGGGCTCTGCAAGGCTGCCTGGCCCTGGAGTACTCTTTCCTTTGCTTCTTCCCGCACACCATGGGACAAGGAAGGACCTCTATGTGGGGCTGCCCAGCCCCAGAGGGGAACTCTTCAGGTGGGGTGGCTCTGTTCAGTGCTAGAGGGGTACTCTTCCCCCTCCTCCCTCTCCTCCCTCCCCCTGCTGCCATGGAGCAGGGATGTGGGGTTCTTTGCAGCACTGCCCAGCCTCACTCAGCCTCGGCTTGGGCAGCTGTACAGTCTGGCCAGGCTTCAGCAGGTGCAGCTCCGCAAATACAGCTTAGCCTGCTGTGCATGGCTGGCAGCTAGCCAGGAAGCAAGATAGCTGGCCTGGCTCAGAGGCATCGGTGGGCCTGGAGCCCAGCAGCCACCTGCCACAGGGTGCCTTTGAACTGGCCCAGCTAGCCCGCTGCCCAGTCAACTGCTGGCCATGCGCACCAGGCCGGGCTGTGCTCACTGACTGGGCTCAGCATCCCTGTTACTGAGCTGAACCTGCCAGGGGTGACCCTTCCCCCATGGCCCGGCTTGAGCAGACCGTGCAGCTGTCTTGGCTGAGGCTGAGAGAGGCCAGTCTGGGCCACAGGGGCGAGGCCACACCTAGTATCTGCAGTTCAGTTATAGCCACTTCCCATGCCTTGGCTGGGCCAGGCCAGAAAGCATCTCAAAGACCCCTGCTCCTTCTCACCCTGTGGTGGTGGGACATGTGAGGAGGAGGAGGAGGAGGAGGGAGAAGAGTACCCACTAGCATTGAATAGAGCTCCCCTCCACCCCATAGGAGGGAGAGCAGAAGGAAGAGTCTCCCTCTGGGGTTCAGCAGCCCCACATAGAGCACCCCATGGCAGCAGCGAGGGGGAGGAGGAGGAAGGGGAAGAGTCCCCCCCAGTCCAGAATAGAGCCCCATCAGGGCCCCATTAAGGTGAAGGCAGCAGGGAGAAGGGTTAATTCCTCCCTCTGTCCCTTCTGCTCTGCAGCTGGGGTCTACCAGTCCCAGGGGCCACCGCCACATTTCCCCTCCTCACCCCGCCCTTGCACCCTCGCAGACAGGTAGATCCCAGTTGTGGTGGGGGAGGAGGGGAAGGAGGAAAGATTTAATCCCCTCCCTGCCCACTTTGCCTTAACAAGGCCAGGTCAGCCAGTGTCTCACTATGGCCTGTCCCTGCTTGGGCTAGAGAGAAAAGGGGTGGGGCCAGTCCTTCTCTGGAGCAGAGAGCACAGCCTAGCCTAGAGAGCATTCTGGGATGCTGGAGGACTCTAGTTTAACTTAAACCAGGAAGGGATCTGAGACAGACATTGCATAAACTGGTTTAAGCCAAATCAGTTGAGTCTGATACTACATTCAACCAGGTTTATCTTAAACTGGTTTTGGCCACTTTATGTGTACTGAATGTCTGTTCTGTTACAGGCTTAAACCATTTTCTGATAACTTAATGATCAGTTTATGTGTAATGTCTGTCCCTAGCCCAAATGCTGCTAGTGCTCTTATTGAAAAGATCATTAGCCAGAGTTTGAACAGTAAGTCATTTCCGTAGTGATTCTCCCAGAAGGTTGCAGAATGATTGTAATCAGAGTATTTAAATTTGTGTAATGGGTGCATCAGAACAAGCAGTGTCCACAAAAAAACAGCAAAATTCCTGTGGCCTGTTTATTGAAAGTTTTCTATATGTGTGAGAGAAGCAATACATTTTTACAGTTTATAATGAAATTTATAATTACATTTGTGTTATAGATAGAGATAACAGGCCTGAAACTATTGACTAGTTCAAATCTAAACTCACAGCTGAAGTCTGTATCACATAGAAGAGCCAAACCTAATATTTCCTTCCTCTTTCCATTTTGGTGCAAAGCTAGTAGACTATGAATGGCAGTGCAATACATGGTGCACTGTAATGGAAGAAGAAACTATTATAAATGTACTTTTTCTGTTACTGTCCTTTCTTGGAGAAATCATAAATATTGAAAATGAATCTGCTACTAGTCATTACATTTGAAAATTATTTTGTTGCTTTGATACCTGAGTTTTTCTAGGAGAAACACAAGGTTTTTAATTTTTTTTCTATTAAAAAAAGCTCAGTTTCTACTTTCCTTTACACTAGTAGGAACTATGCTTGTTCTTCAAGGCAAGAATTTATCTAACTATCCACGGGAAAACAGAATCCATCATTTGGTAAGAACATCATTGGAAAGTCATGTATAGAACACATCTGCAATTAGCAGAGTGTAATGGGGAACAGCCATTGAATTTATTGGTTAATTGATGGGTCATGTCATGTCATGTCATGTCATGTCCTGGGACAATGTCTTGTCTATGATAAAAGGGAATTTTGGTAAGTTTTAAATCATATGCAGTCAAATATTTTGCATCAGAAAAAAAAAAAGAAAAGAAAAGAAACAGAGGCTTTGCTTCTTTCTACAACAAGCTTCTTCCAAAAGAAAAAAAAAGGGGGGAGTGGGGAAATATATATGATGCCAAACTATGAATCAATTAGTACTGGCCATGCCACTGAGATTAATTAAAAAACTCTTATCACCAGATTATACTGCTTGTTTGTACCATCCTCATTTCATTAGTACTAATTGGAAATAATTGCCATAGATAAAAGGTTTTAATTAATTCACACATCAAGCTCTCTTGCCATGCTTCCATAGAGTTGTTCTTAGCCTAAACAAGACCCATGCTATGACTTCTGAACTTGCTTTAAATATTTTTTACAACCTTCCATCCCTTCTCGTCTTATTGTGAGTCCTTATAATTCAAAAAGCCTCGTGCTCACTTCTACTTCAGAATCAATACATGGGGAAGATGTAACGTAGTTCTGATGTATATTATCCTTTTCAGTACTTAGTATGTACACTGGACCAAATTTTACTCTTTCCATAGATAGGCAGTTTCACTGACTTCTGCTACTGTAAGTTTATATAGCAGCTTCAGTTGAACTATAAAAGAGAATGTACCCTGAATCAGCCACTGAATTAGTGTTTTTTGATCCTATGCTCTTATAACCTCTGCTAGCACAGCATTGTTCTTTATCTCTATTTAGTGGCTAGCCCACTTCAGCTTCAAAGGGACAAGTCATTTTTGGGAGCTACTTCTGTAGGCATAAAAATGATTGAGGAACATGACAGATCCCTTGGAGAGAACTGTACAAAGTTGGTAACTTTCTCACAGCTTTAATACAAAAGTTTCCTCACCCTGGAAATTCCAGATCAGCAGGATAAATGTAAAATACCAGGGATGGGTGAAAGATGGCCTGCAGGCCAGATTCAGCCCACCAGCTGACTAGATGTGGCCCACAGCTGCCCCTGCAATGCTCTGCATGAGGCTGAGCCCTACCCGCTCCTGCTAGGACAACCCACACGATGCTTCTGCCCATGCCCACCAGCCAGAGCTCTGACTATCCCACACAGATTCTGGCAGGGCTGTTCCCAGTGCTGCTCAACTCCTCTAACCTCCATGGGGAGCCACCTGGCTGAAACTTCCCCCTTGCCTGCCCACCCAGAATGGCGCAGCAGGGGCAAAAAGCAAGAGGGGAGCCACCACTGGAGGCAAGGGGAACTGAGAAATGCCCAGCCAACTGCAGCTGCATCAGGAACAGCCCCACTGGAAAGTAAGTGCATAGATTCATAGATGTTAGTGTCGGAAGGGACCTCAATAGATCATCGAGTCCGACCCCCTGCGTTGGCAGGACCTGGGTCAGCAGGGCTGCTCTGCTCTCCATGCTCCAGCTGGAGCTCCTGCCCCTGCCCCTGCTCGTGCTGCACCATTCTGAGCTGGGGGGCAGCTTCAGCCCGGTGGCTGTTACCTCAGCATGCACGGCTCCAGCTCCCAGCTGCCTTCCACCCACTTCGCACACCCAATGCAACAAGCAGCCACATGTGGGTGAGCACAGTGGATGGAAGGTGGCTGCAAGCCGGAACCAGAGCCCTGCACAGCGGAGGAGGAGCCCGACTGCTGAAGCCTCCCCCACCACCTGTCCAGAGCAGTGCAGCAGGTGCAGGAGCAGGAGCCATCTCTGGAGGTGAGGGGAGCAGAACAGCCCCTCCAGCCCAGGCCCTGGCCAGTACAAGCAGCTTCTAATGGGGTAGTTCCCAGTGAAGCTACAGCTGGCATGGTGCTCTTCTTCTCCCCTCACCTCCAGCATTAGCTCCTCCTCTTCCTCCTACCTCCTACCTAGGAAGTCTCAGCCAGGGAGCTCCTGAAGGAGGCAAGGGGAGCAGAGCAGCACATGGCTGGCTGCAGCCACACTGGGAACAGCTCTGTCAGAAACTGCACACCAGCATCTGGCACCAGGGCTTTGCCAGTAGCACAGTTGGGGGAGTGGTACAGGCTGCCCTGGGTGGGGCTTATCCCCATGTAGAGTGCCATAGGGGCAGCTGCAGACCATACCACTTGGGCAAGATCTACTGCACGCCTCCCCCCACATCCCCTGCTCTCCCACCTCACCCTTGGCTGGCTCCTGGGACCTAGTACCCAGACAGCCCTTCCCCACACATGAACCCCCCCACACACACCCCATACAACCTCATACACGCACCCCACAGCCCACCACATTGCAGGGATGTAAAGGGAGTGGATCATAGCACTGAACTGCCACTGCCCCATGACCCAGTCCCACGGTCGTAACCTCACCTGCTCATTCTACTTCTGGACACTGTTCCCTGCCCGCCAAAAGCCCCATCGGGAGCTTTGGTGAGGTGTTGCATGGGAGGAGGGGGTGCTGACCCATCCCTCAACAGTTCACTAAAGCTCCCTATTTGGGCCTTGGGCCCAAGTAATTGTCCACACCTGTAATATATCATGTATAG
>JAGPOW010001918.1:8786828-8798152 GCA_030014935.1 Caiman crocodilus | reverse complement strand
AGGAGGGGGTGCTGACCCATCCCTCAACAGTTCACTAAAGCTCCCTATTTGGGCCTTGGGCCCAAGTAATTGTCCACACCTGTAATATATCATGTATAGATATATAATTTTAAGTCCAATACTGCCCCTGATACATGAACCTGAGGTGCAGGTGCAATTCTGGGCAATTCACTGCATGAGGCTAGGATTTTCAGACTTAGATCTCTCCCACTTTTCCTTTCAAAGGCAATCCAAAAGTAAGGCAATTGCAAAGTAAGTTACTAAAGTTTTGAGCTAAAAGACTAAGTCCAACCTTTTTGCCCCATGGGTCAGATGGGCAGTGCCTGATGTATCTAGGCCACAGTGTGATCAATTTGTTCATGTGGGAATGGGACATGACCTGGTCCTTACCCAGAGACACAGAAGGAGGGAGCATGGCCCAGGGTGCCCTAACCCACTTGGTCATGCGAGGTGGAGTGTGTTGGGGGGCAGGGGTGGAGAGACATGGCTCAACTTTGACCAAGCCACACATTGGGAATCTGGCAGCAAGAAGGGGTAGAAGTATTAATTGCCACTGCTTACCCCTCCCAAGTTTTCTGACCCATGGAGAGCACTGTGGGCCGGATGCCAAGGCTCTTTGGGCAATGGGTTCAGCACCCCTGATCTAAGGAGATACTTTCCATGCATCTAAGGAACAGAGCAAGCCTATCAGTTTAGTCAGTCTCAAACTTGTAAAAGTGAAACCTGAAATTCATAGAAGGCTCAAAGCAGATTGATGTTTCTCAGTAAATTTATATTTTGGCTCCCTGAAAACCCTGATAATAACAAACTTGGCACAATGACCTAGATGGTAAAGGCTATCACAAAATAAATCCTATCCGACTTTTGGGAAATCAGTTCAAATTATATTTTTACTTTAATGAATTCCACTATTCCAGAAGTCCTGTAGACAAAACATATTTATGCCTTTACCAACATTTTTTAAATCCTGTTAAAAATATGAAACCAAAGTAATGAACACAAAATAGTACCAATTCCTTGGTGCACTTTGATTTTTCCTTAGTGGGTCACAGATAGAAATAAAGGGCTGCTATTGGCAATGGCTAGTGACCTGGCCATACTATCACATATGGTGGACTAGTCCAAGGTGTCCATTAGATAGACTTTGTCATGTAGCCAACCAGAGCTGGTATTTCAGAATATTATTCTACACTTTTGTTTTTTGAACCACATGTTCACTGTGAACTCTATCTCTTCCTACCAAGTAGAACTTGGAGACAAAGTACATTTAATCCACAGCTGTTTCAGATTCAAGTCCTATCCATTTAGTCCTCTTGTGTGAAAGGTAACATTTGAGTCCAAATGAGAAAAGTTAACACAAAAGCAAAATGCAATAATGCTTTTGTCTGATTAAAAGTCCATCATGGTCATTCAGTGTGTCCTGCTTCCCACATACATGGCTTTCTAGCCATAAATTTTTATATTAATGCACTCCAGTAATTATAATCACAATGATAAATGAGAGTATTTCCTCTGTCTATCTGCCCAGTAATTACTAACATTATTTACACTGGGAATGTTTTTAAAGCCATGCCTCCAGCCAGGTCCTTTTCAATCTATTAAATTTTCAATGGCTATGAAATAAAATTCTCTCTCTCTCTGTCAGAACAACATCCTCTTATTGTATAATCTGGTCACAAGCATCTCTATTATATTTCATAGTTATGTCCCCAAGCATTGTACATCCTGCTATGCACACCCAGCATGGCAGGATACGTGATGTTTGGAATGGGGCATAACATTCCTTCAATACATATCACACCTCTGCAGAGCTGACCCTTGCATAATCCTGCTGTGCCCGCCTGGTCTTGAAGAAGTGTTTCCTAGCCACTTTGGAGCATGCGCCTAGGCTTGGCCAGGGTTTCTCTTCATAGTCTCTATTCTCCATGTTCCATATTCTCTGTTGAATACCTTTGTGGCTAGTTTGCCACCTTATGTCACCACAGATTGGCTGAACATCTAGCACTATTTATGGGGCAATTAATACAATTGCATAATTGTAATGTGTCCCAGGGCCTTAGTCTCATACTGAATAATTTGAATTTTGGACCACATCAGTTTCAAACCTAGCTCTGTAATTTCAAGGCTGGCATGTGTAAGCCTTCTTTGATAATTCTACAAGCTGCCAAGCTAAGACTGTCATTTCAGTTGTCAAATGTTTCATATAACTTGAATCTCATCAACCTGCTGCCATAGGATACCAGATAGCTGGAAACTAGAACAAAGCTCAGTTTTGTACATAAAAAGAGAATATTCACAAAAGGAAAAGTTCATTCTCACATAGCTTTATATGAGAGTCCTGTTTCCCCATAGTCTTAGCTTTTGTATCAAGAACAAAAACACTGTCAAAGAAGAAAGCTATCGCTGGCAAATGATTTGATTCTGATTTGTTTCTTCCTCATCTGGTGTCACCAGGGTACAGCTCAACAAAACATCATCTCCTGAAGAACAGCATGGTTCTGTTAATGGCTTCCAGTGTGAGAAAATCGTAGGCACCAACACACATTCACTAGTTGTATGGTATTCTGAATGACTCAAATCCCTCCTTACTGTGCAAAGTTTTTTCAACAGCCTTGCTTCCTTCAAGTCTTGTCTGGAAAACTTCCATCTAACAACACTGTATATAGGTAAATCATGTTGAAAAAGGAGGCAGCAAGTTAAGTTAACTAAGGCTTTTTATTGAAGCCTGGCTCATGAAAAAGAATTTCTATAGGGAATAGAATATTTACATAATAAAGACAGAGTATATGTGATATAGATTTTTTTTTTTTTAAGGTTCATGTGAGTCCATGAAAAATCATTTGGTGGGAACTTCAAAAACACTTAGCATTGGCCTAACTTTGTTTTCACTGAACCCAGTGAAATTTTTATATTTCAAACCTTACATATGGGTTTGGATTTTCTTTACTATTAATTTATATAACTTTTTTAATTTTGTAAAAAGTGTTGCAGGAAGGCTAATGACCTGCATGCTCAAATGGATTAATAGCACCTGTGTGTGCATTTGCTAGGAAATAATTACAGAGGTTGAAAGATTCTTTAGCAAACCTGCTGCTTTGATCCCATTCACTTTATAAAGGAAATTACATTTATTTACTAAGATAATTATCCTGGAAGGAATTATGAGCCAGAGCAATATCAATATTTGCATACATTCATTGGAAAAATTGTGGAGAACAAAGTTTGCATCTGACTGAAGACAGACAAGTATTCCCAAACCTGGTATTTTATCACATTATGCACACAGTATGCAATAGGGAAATGAAATAGCCAAGTGTAAAGGTAAGAATTAACAGAAATCACATAAAATGCTCTTTTCCAAAATACACAATAATATTTTCTTTAATGTAAACCTCAAAAAACCTGGAAAAATGGTGTCAAAGTTCAAGCTAGCCATAATTTTGTGTCATATCAAAAATTATTGAATGGTGCATACTCGCAACCTAATCTTAACCCCACCCCTCCCCGCCCATCAGAGATAAAGAAATAATAGAAAATAATAGCAATGTATTAGTAAAGAAAAACAGACCTCCAGAACATTTGAAGGGATGGTGAACATGTTCAACCCCCTTCCCCTCCCTCTACCTCCCCTAATTTCCTCATCACCACCACCACCAGATTTTACAGCATAACTGTTTGGAGTCAAAGATGTAGTGACCTACTTGACAAAGTTTCAAACTGGTGAACAACATATCTGTAACTTCACATGAGAAAAGGTTCTCTGGCAAGTTCATATTTGCATTGTTTTACCTTGATAACTTTAAAAAAAATGCCCTGCTCTCGCATCCATCCTAAACCTTCTATTTTGATATTGCCTTGAGATGCTCTTACTTTCAGAAATAACAAGGAAGAGTGAGAAATTATTAAAGGAAATTTATTGAGACTGACTGGCTGCTCCAGGGTACCACAGTAGGAGGCTCAATCCTCAGAACAATTTTATATAGCACACTGAGGCTGTTTAGACTTGCAGCTTAAAACTTTCTCCTGATTCACCTGAAGCTTTGACGTAGCTTCAAAGGACCTTCTCAAAGCATCATGGAAGAAGCAGAAGTATTTTTAAATGACACAGCTGATTTCTAAACTGAATTTAAGTATTGTTGAATAAATTATTACTGATTCTAACACTTTGGTTGTAAATTTTCCAACATCTTATTTGGTCCTGATACATTTCCTCAAGTCCCTCCATAGGGCTTTAACGAGAAGACTGTTATATAGTAGAAACAAGGTGATTGGTGTGTTTGTCTGGGAGTGGGGTTTGGGGGTGGGAGGCAGGATGGAGGGTTGTTTTGTTTTTTTCCATGTGTGAGTTACTTTGCCTAGATTTTTACAATGCATTTTCCAATGAGCACATTTTTTCTTTAAAAAAATTACACTGAGGTGTTTCTAGTTCATGCATCCACTTAAAGCTGAACACACATTCTTCTGTCTATTCATTTAATTGTGGTTCACCAAATAAGTCTAAAGTAAGCAAATCCAGTTTAAGTGGCCTGCCTTAAATTAAATTACTTGGTGTATCAAACAACAATCTGCATTCAAGAAAAAGGTACATGTATGGACCTTTTCAGACTTCAGTACCATTCCTTCTGGGCCAGGTATAAGTCAAAAAAATGTACTGAAAATTAAACTAGCTTGTTTCAGAGTATGAAGATGCTATCATTATAAATGTTAACATCTGGAAAGCTTGGTTCAGGAAGAGGTATCCATTAGCAACAAGAAAATCTCCATTTTCAATTAACTGTATTACAATGATGCTGTTAAGTTGGCACAACAATTCAGTTAAAGAGTTTAAATGGACTTTTTAGGTCTTTGGTGATCACTATAGGGAACTCCCAAAGCTTGTCTACTTGTCTACATGGCCAAATTTGCTGAGACAACTTGGCTTACTCTTTTGCACCTAAAGTGGAGAGACTTTTATTTTTAATTCAGATTGAATCCAAAATGAAAACCATATAGTATATTAGTAAGGTCTGTGCTTAGATGAATAGACCACATTCTAGACATTGTACTAACTAAACTAAACTCCACTAAATTCCCTGAAGTCATGCTGAAGAAAAACTACTGAGCTTAGAACCATGGACTTGTATATTTCACTTCTGAGTGGTGTGCACTGAAAAAATTCAGACCCACAAATACTGGAAAAGGAACCAATTTCATAACTAGATCTGAATGACTTATCTATGGGTGGATTTGCATCCATGCTGGTTGGTTGGAAAGTTTCCATCAGAGTAATTGACCTATATAAAATGCATTTTTACTGAAACAAAATCTCCAGAAAATAATTTTTTATTCTGTCAAAAAAAAAAAATCTATTAGGAAAATTAAAATTATGATATCTTGGGTGCCAGCCTTTAAATCTCTTATCAATGTTATTATTTCCCTAGTGCGCAGGAAGTGGATAGAAAAATAATGTATTTTGATTCATTTGAAATAGAAATTTTGAGGATTTCTGTTCTACAAAGAAATTGAGGTTTTACATTCTACCCTCCCATTCTTCTGGAAGTTCAGGTTTCCACATGACAGAATTTCCATTTTCTAGGCAGCTCCAACTTGCACCTATAATTTAAAATCAGGCTACTCTCCAGTTGATACCACTCATTTCTGGAGCATTTTTTCCCTCGTGGACAATTCCTTAAAAAGCCAGAAAAAAAAAAAAAGGTAGTCAAAATCTCAAAATTTTGTTTCTGGTGAGTCAAAATATTTCATTCTGATTTTTGTTTTTTAAAATGTTAAAATATTAATTTTGAAATCAATTAAAAGCTATTTTCAGAACAAGAACATCTAAATATAACATTTCCAATAACAGCAACATGAAAAAAAATCTTAAAATAACTTCCTTTCATTGCTTTATTCAATAATTTCATTGAAATCAACAGATTTCCCAACACTAATAAGTTCCATCAAATAATTTGTAATGAGTTCTCTAATAGATGGAATACAATAGCAAAGGCTTCTTATTTGAAATAACTTGAATAGTACATGGCAGATCTGAATATGATAGTAAAGGCTTGCTGTTCTTGTTTCAGTGGTTACTTGAATGGGTCTGTTTCTTTAGAAGGTGTTCTTGCTGTATTTTAAGACACAATTTATGGAATGCTACTAGAAAGTTTTCCTTGATAAAGGCTGTGCCCTACTCCCACTTTCCACTATCTTAATAGCACTTTGATCAGTGCTTAATTTACTATATAATGTTTCAGAAACTTTGTTCTTTCACACATTTTATTCTGTTTGTTTGTCTGTTTTATTCTTGTGTCTCTAGGAAAGTAAACAAAAAACTCGTGTTTGATTTCCAGTGCTTTGCGTTATTGTTTCAAAAAAAAAATCTTTGTTCTTCATGGGACCATCCATATTAATTACATTCCAGTTTGTTTTGAAAACCTAACATTGGTTCACTATCCACCCATTTCAATTTTGCCCTTGCTTTTTTTTTTTAATAACATGGCAAGAAAAAACAACTTTCTTTGATGAGCTGAATCATGACTATTTTTCATTATGTTAACATTTCTTTGGAGAGGAAGGGTCACAGAGGAGTCTAATTATAGAAGCTCTAATGTAAAAGTAAGTAGAAAATGAATTGCATGTTCTTCTTGGGGTTTCAAATGTCATGTAAAATTCTCTTTATATTAATGCTAGTCTTTTGTTGGTGTTTTTTAAAGCTATTTTATTATCTAAGCCTTGGCAGTAAAATTTTAAAACTAAAAGAGCTTTGGTTGTTAGGTTTTTTGTTTCTTTTTTTTAAATTTTCTCTCTTCCTAGCTTGTCTATTTCAGTTAATTCCAGCATGTCTCCAGTTTTCCTGCAGAGACAGTTTTCATTCGCCCTCACTGATTTATGATGAAACTCTTGGTTTACAATTGCCTTAACCTTTTACCAGTCTTTTCCTCAAACTGTTGTAAAAATGGCTTGCTTCTAAGATCTCTATGAAATTGTGTGACACACACCTCTATGGGTCTGTGTGGGACATCAATCAGAAGACAATTTGGTTCCAATTTGGTTTAAATGCATTTAAATGCTAAAAATCAGGCTCCAAACAAGACCCCTGGGCTGGGGGACTGAACACTTACCCTCTTCAGTAAAAGGCAGACCGGCAGACACAAGAGAAGGGGCCTTTCTCATTTCCTAATGCCCCTTCTTTAGGAAGTCATTTTATGGACTTTTCTCAGACATTGAATCTGGTCCTCTGGAATCCACACTTCAACCTGTAGCTCTTGACCCAATGTCTACTACAGTCAATAGATTTTGGAGCAAGCCTTTAAATAAGCAATTCATCCACCATTGCTGTAAAATCATGTTTTATTTTGGAAACTCAATCAGCTTCAATTAATGAGAATCTAAACAATACTATCTCCCCAAATTGTTGTTGAATTACTACTTTGAATGGACTTCTATTACAAAAGACTGCTTTTACTTCACTTCCTTGTACATAAATAGATGTCTGTTCTACAGCTTCAGTCATGTGGAAAAAAATATATTGATTTCCCCCCCCTTTCTAACTGGGCACAGCACTGATCAATGCAATCTAAATAAAATAAAACCAGACCTCTTGACCTTTCTTCTTCTAGTAATGCAACAGTATTATAAGCAAATTATAAATCAGTGGGAATCAAAGCATGTTTTTTTCTTTTTTATATTTGTTGCATTTAAAATAACCATAAAATAAATTATCTACAGCAAAAGCAGAATTTTATGCTAATTTTAAATCAGAAGAAAAATGCAAATTGGCATCTTTGCATTTTCTATAAAACATGGTGCTGCCCCCACTTTGCAAAGAGAATGCTAGAATTTGATAAAATCCTAGAAAGTAGGGGCCTAGCAGGCTTTGAGGTGTTCTGAAAATTTGTAGCACAAACTTCAAAGCCTTTTGGCCTGCTTCCCTGACTTTATGGGCAAGGAGGTTGGCAAGGTGGCTCTGAAGGAGGTGACTGAATTCCATGACTACTGAAGTACAGTGCAGGCATATAACTCAATTTAGAGATTACGGTGGTAGGCACTTTAGCAATACCATAGATGATGATTTCCTAAAGCTGCCTGGCTCTAGGGGGTAGCTGCGTCCTAGGCTTGGGAGGCCTGGATCATAATGAAATGAGAATGCCGGCTGGTTTTCAAAGTCCAGGCAGCTGAATTAGAAGGCAACTATGCTCCCAGGCTTGGAAGACCCAAAGCACAACATGATGCCAGGAAGCGAAATAAATTGAATTAATTAGCCCATATAACCAGATTCAGTAAAAGATCACAGGCTATGTGGTCTCAGGCTGTCAGAAAGTCAACCCTATTGATAAACTAATCTAACTGAAGAAAAGCCAGTCAAGAAAGCAATGCACCATATTACAGCAAATTAACATGTTGCTGCAGATTTAAGCAGACTTGCATGTTGTAGGTTTGTATGAGTTTCTGATATGTCTTTTTTCTTTGGTTGTTTGCAATCAGAGAGCTAACTTTGTTTGCTTATCAGTTATCTATCTCACAGACTTTGGGCTGCAGGCACAGCCAAAGTGCTGCAGATGGTGTAACAAACCTAATAACACTGGTGCAATAATATATACCAGGACAGTCTTTGCCTGTCATTAACATTTGACTCCTGCAGCTTTCATGAACTTGACTCTCTGTGGTACTTCAACATAGTAAATTAAAACAGAGAATGTAGTTCCTGTTTGTTGTTAATCTCACTAAGAAGTATCCCTTACTTAAATTTCCAGTAGGACTGAAATGTACTTGGTTATTATTGCTGGTGACTCTCAGCCCCAGCAGCTGCCAGGAGTACTCTGGAGTCTAGCAACACCCTGCAGCTGCCAGGACCCAGAGGCCATAGCATGCCTCTCAGTGAGTCTCATCCGCCACCCCAGGGGCTCATGAGGCTAGAAGACCCCAGGGCTAGAAGATCATCGCAGGAGCAATATCCCTGCCTTGGGGCTTTCATGCACCTCTGGGGTGGGGAAATCACTGCAGCGGTGATTCTTCTGCCCCAGGGGTCCATGCAACCCCCAGGGCAGAAGGATAACTGTTGCAGCAATCCTCTTGCCCCAAGGGGTTCACACAAGCCTGGGGTGGGGAGATCACCGCAGCAGTGATTCTCCCACTTTGGGGGTTTCAAGCACTCCTAGGGCAGGCATATCACCTTCATTGGGGTGGTGCACTTGTGTGGATTGCATGTTAGCTCCCTTTGTGCCTTCACTTGCATGTGTAGAGGGAGCCTTTGTCACAGACTTGAATGGCAAATGCTGTACATGGTGTTTAAGAGTATGCCTTAATCTCATACTCTTACAAAAAATGAGATATTCTGAAGCCCTGCTGTGGCATTACTGAACCTGCACACAACTTGCAGCCAGGAAGGTGGTGATCTCACAATATCGCATAGTTAAAATCATCACTTGGATTAATCATAACTGTAGGAGCTATTTACTTAGCATCATCTTTGGAGAATCAATGCAATGAACTTTGTAACTATGAACTGCTCTCACAAGAATCTGATAACATAAAGAGTGTGGGAAAGAGTTTCCCTTTGCGTCTTTGACTCATTATTCTGAAAAGCCGATGAACAGATGGAGGTAAATCCTTCATTCATCCAGCAAAAAAAGGTCAACTTATGTTAGGACTGCTGGGAATTATTTTATAATAGTTTGGTAAGCATAGGAGAAGGCAGGTCCAGTACAGCTTTGGATACCTACCACACTGAAAATGCATCATAAGAGTGTGGGTTTTGCAGTTAACTTTCACTGTAGTAGCCTGCTACTGAATGAATATAAAACATAAGATGAGAAATTATGTATAATTTGATAGGAACACAAGATAAAATACTGTGCAAATTGGAATTGGAAGGTTTCATACAGATCGCTCTAAAAAAAAGTCCATTTCTGTATTGTCAAGAATAAAGGATATGCTCTGCTTAGTTAAAAAAAAGGCAAAATGTTTAGTACATCTCTTAGGGCCTATCTGTGCCAGAAAAGTTGGCTGGTAAGTTTTTTAAAAGCACGGAGGATATTTTACAAACCCTTTGGTAAAAGCAGAGAGATTCAGACTTCACTGGAATGACTGACAGGACAGGGAGAACAATACTTACAGCAAGACTAAAGAACTGATCAAAACATTAAAATGTCTTGGTGTGTTTTGAGGATATTTGACAAACACATTTTTGCAGCCTAAGATGATGCAGAAGGCATAATTGTCAGAAAGCAACCATTTACTAACGTGGTATAGTAGGTGGATGCAATGAGCACAGCCACCACAAACACTACAGAACTACTGAACAGATGTGAATAGGAATCATTCAGGTATCTCTTTTACAGGAAACATGCAATTAAAAGGTTTTTGTGCTGAAGGGTATTATAAAGTAGAATCAGCAAAGAAGGGCAGGAATGAACTGAAGTGTGCAACTGCAAAATGAGGAAATGCAGCCAGAGATCCTCTCAGAAAGAAACAGAATTTTAAAAAAGAGATATCAAAGAGAAGCGCCTGTTCTCCATTTTGCTTCTCATCTTAATATGTAGGAAATTACTTATATCAGAGTTGGAATAATTGTGTTCACCATAAAAGGGCATGGAAAGCATAGGGAAAAGGCGCTGTTCGTAGTGATACACACAGATTCCCAACCTGGACTCAACAGGTTCCTCATTTTGGGGATGCTTAGACTTATAGAGCTTATGACTGCTATATCTACATAGATTAAATTCTTCCCAATAAATTAAGAATGTTTTACTCCCTTTAAAGCTACAGCAGGGTTATACTTCGGTAATGACTCTATTTAGTGTAATGGGAGGTTGAACAGTGAATATTGCACCTTTCCAGGAGACTAAATTTTTCTTTCTCTCTGTTTCTGTGATCTGTTCTGATGGTCTGATCCCAGGGTTAATTGAACAAGTGAGCTTCCTGGAAGCTCTAGGGGAATATTGTTTTACCAGGTGACTCTTCCGTGAACCCTTGGGAGTTGGTTCATTATACTAGCTGGTAAATGTCCTCTCTGCCAGTCCACTCACTCTCCCTATGCCTTCCACTCACTCACTCATATTTTCCTCATTAGCCTCAAAAGGTAAATGTGCCTGGGGCGTTATGAAGTTGACTAAGGAACTTGTTATTGGTATTTTTTATTCAGTTTTTACAAAGAAGATGCTCTAGTGAAGCTTAACAGTACAAAACCCTAGGTAGACATAGTGGGTGCATCTACATGTGCACTTTACTGAAGAGCTGTGTGCCAGTATTAGGGTGCACACAGTTAATTAATACTAATTAATTAGTGTTAATTAACTCGGCCATAAGATAGAACTGCCAGGGAGAGTACCATCTTACAGCACAGT
>JAGPOW010001918.1:8760300-8778968 GCA_030014935.1 Caiman crocodilus | reverse complement strand
TTTTTTTTTTTTTAAAGAAAAAGAGAATCGGACATAATAATAGTTTGTTCTCTTACAACTCCTCAATCTATAAGCCTATATTAGCATTTCAAAACAATTGCATATAATCACAGGATTCTAGGTGCTATGGGTTTCAACTTTACTTAATTTATCTGACTAACTTACAAACATTAAGTCCAGAAAAAAACTTGTATCTATGTGATCTCTGTACCTAGGTTACAGCTTGGAAATAGCTAATTTGGTATTCTATGGAATTTTAACATTTAATATCAATAGTTTTAATATGTGATACAGCCTGCCTGAATTATGCGATAATAAGGATATAAACTACATAAATTAAATCCAGTCAAGACTTCATAAAAGTTGGGCCATGCTGTGCCTAAATTTTTAAGCAAAATTCTCCAGTGATTTCAACAAAAAGCCCTACTTAAAGACTGAAATGACCCTCCAAAGGCAATATTGCCTAAAATAACTTCAGCTCATTAACTGTAATATTATAAACACATAAAATTCAGAGCTCCTTAAAATTCAGTGACACAAGTGGGACCCCATGTTAATAAAAGGGATGTTAAATTAATGTTTTGGAACTTTTGACATTAGAAAAATTACCTATTTATAAAGAATTTTTCTAGCTTATCCTGACACCAAGCAACCCTAGATCATAGACAATTAGAGTACATTAAACTACAGAAAGTTTCTAAGAGCCTATTCTGCCTCCCATATTCAAGGTGAAAGAATCCCTTACTCAGCACATCAATACAAGTGCTCATGAAATAATGTGTTAATCAACTATAGTAAAGATGACAGCATTAGGCCCTTAACCACCACAAAATGCACGATACAGAAAACAAACAAAAAACCCCTACAAACCAAAAATAAATTGGCCTGGACGCCCTCTTTTTTTTAAATCCAAACCATCCATTTTTCTTTGGAGTCTTCTTTTATTGTTTGTGTAATTCCTCTCCTGTGCCTGCAAGAGAATTTTCTAAATAAGTAATTACAAATAAATACGCTCAAGATAGCATAAATCCACTAAGGTATACTTGCTGTAAAATACAGACAGGAGCTCCTTCAGAAACTTTGATGTCTTTTCAAGACATGCCTCTTACCATTTTTTACTGTCAGCTTCAGCACAGCTCTGCTATTAGTTGTTTTTTTAAAAAAACCTTTAAGACCTGCAAAAGTTTTCAGCTTATTTAAAGTGGAATTAAGACTAATGCCACCAATGGATCTTTTCTTTATATGGTAAAGAATTTTACTTAAACTGTATCTTGTTTATAGGAAGAATCTCTCTATCATGAAAGCATCTCTCATGAATCATAAAGGCTGTCATACAGGATTGATTTGTTTCTTCAGTGACTGAATGCACTCTTTCCCAATGAATAACAGCACTCTCATCAGTAACAATAAAGGCAGGATTGGTCCAGAGAAAAACAAATTGATGGTCAATTGACATAAAGCCTCCTAACTTTATTTGACAGTTTGAGCAAATGAATAACCCAAGTTTCTTCCTTGACTGTTTTAAAGTTTCCATGAATGGTATCAGTAATAAAGGATGTGTATGGTTTATGTACAATTAAGATAATGATAGGCATGCTCTTATGTTTAATTGAATGTACTGAACTTTATACAAAGGCATGCAAACACATGGCACAAAACCATCACTAGCTGTACTAGCTAATAATTATATCCTGCAACCAATTACAGTGTTGCCAGCACCTTCTTGAGAGTCTCCTTTCCCCTTCAACCTTACAAATACATATGGGTATATGCATATGCACACTTATGAGTAAGCATAAGGGGAGTGCCTATAAATAAAGTCTGTCTCACAGGCTGAGGAATGGCAGTAGTTCCAATCTTGCAAATACCAGTCTGGAGTTAGAGGGCTAGTTGCAGGAAGCAGACTTTTTCAAAGATATCAAAAAGGCTGTCAAAGTGGGCATTCCTCAAAATTCACTTCAGAGTTTGCAGTCTCGGTTGCAGAGTCCCACCTAGGGGAGGTGCTTGGGATCACCACAGCCTCATCTGGTCTCTAAGAATCCTCCATGCCCTACCCCAATATGGCTTCTAGAGTAGGGGAATCCACGGCTCCTTCCTACTCTGAGACCCTGGCCTTTTGGTCTCCACCCTCCCTAGTCCTCTGTAGACCTGACCCAAGGAGTGAGCACCATGCTTACTGTGTTCCTGAGAGAGTGAATTTACCGCTTTGTGGGGAAACCAAGTACAACCTGGGGTTCTCAGCAGCAAACAGACAGCTCCACTTCCATAAAGATATTTAGTGGGACAAAGGCCACTGTAACAAGCAAATACTTAGAAAAGGAAGGCTTCCCTTGGGATCCCTGAGAGAGATCTCACCCACTCCTGAGCTTAGGTCTCATTACTCAGTACCTCAAGGACTTATTATGTGGCTCCAACTGCCCCTTACACCACTCCCATGCCTCCCAGATGTCACCAGACACTATCAAGCTGCCTCTCTTTTCCCACAAGTGGGTACTTCACTCATCCTGACTACTCTTGAGGGTGGCCCTGGGTCCCTGACCCTGAGCCTACATCTCCTGAGGCACTGGGGCCCTGTCCCTGACTCTGCCCTTCTTTGGGCTGTAGCTCCCTGATCCTGTCACTCTCTGGCTGTGGCCTTCCCAGTCTTCAGTCCCTTTCCCTTGGCCCTGGCCAGTTGAAATCTCTGGGTTCCCTGGCTCCAGCAGTTTCTGACTGTGACTCTTCTTTGACTTGATTTTTGGCCCCTCTTAGGCCCTGGCCCTGCTCCTAGTCCAGTTGAGACCTCTGGGTTTGGTGCTCCTGCTCACTCCTCCTGAGATACAAGTCCCTGCCCATTCTGGGCTATGGGTCCCTGATTCTCCTTGCTCTCATGACCATTCAGCCTTGACCACTATCTTATGGGCCCTGGCCCAGCTTCCAAGCCATTTGAGACTGCCTTACCTCCCCTTGTTTCAAATCTTAACTCAGCAGTCTCCTTACACCATCTTAGGTGGTGCTCAGCAGCTCCTCTCTGTGGTTCTCAACATTAGCCTGCCTCATCAACTCAGGTCCTGGGATTTTATGCTTCTATCCCAGCCCCCTTCTGATCAGGTGCTCTCTAATTGGCCCCTGACACATTTGCAGGCTGCTTCTCATGCCTTCTCTTAAAGTAGCAGAAGCACCGAACCTCTTGCTACAGCCATCAAACCAAATCTATCCCTACTTTAAAGGGTTAAGCAATTCCTATGTCCCCAGTCTAGCTCACACAACCCAGAGTGCTCCCAAAGAGTGCCCCACTATTCTTATCCCAGTTTTTTCCAGCTCTTGAACTCCCAGGCTCCTCTGCTGGGTCTTCTTTCTTAGACTCCCAGCCACAGCCAGACACACTCCTTGTTCATGCTCCCTTTATACATACTCATCTCCTTCAGCTGTCTCCAGCTTCCTGGGGTTTATACATAATTTCCACCTTAGTTAAAGTGTTAACAAAGCTATTCAAGTCTCTGAAGATGAATGTCTTCTGCCACTTAGGATATAGGGATAACAGTTGTATTTTGGAAACACTCCCTTACTTAGAACACTACAAAAGTGGGAACTGGAAGATGGTCCCTCAGTTAGGGACACTGGATAGAAAGACAAAGAATCTGCTCAGGTTGCCTCCTGTTCCATAAATAAAGTTTATTGTCTAGTTCTTCTCATTCATATATATTACAGTGTATTGAACCCATCTTACCCAACATCTGTATTGATTGGGCTAGTGAGGCTTTTTTTGGCGCTTTAATAGCTGACTGAATCAGCTATTAAATAAAAGCGCCAAAAAGCCCGGCTGAAGTGCCCAATCTATACAGACACTACATAGCCAAATCAAAGTAAAACACTGCTTCTTCTGGTAAAGCAGATTTTGGGTTGGTTTTTTTTTTTTAGGTTGTTTAACATCTGCAAGCACCATCAAGCAGACATCATCATTTCTTACCATTCTTCATAGCCAATACTATTTCTTTTCAAGTCTGCTCCAGATCACCCTGCCTCAGATAGTCATTTGAAAAAAACCTGGATCTTCTTTTCTCTTATAGCTGTATACATATATTCTCTCAATGGACCCCAGGTTAATAGCTGAAACCTGCTCGCTTTCCAGTTTTCAAAGAAATGCATCAATTTTTGTGTTTGATGTGTGTTATTCATTCTTTTCCCTAAAGGGTTTGTTCCTTAACCTTGTCTATGAAAATCACATTTATTAATCAAAAAGATTTTGAAGAATTTGCTGCATCTCTGAAGTCCAAACACACAGAGCTCTGACATTAGTTGAATCAGGTGAGTTGTGTACAACTATCTACTTTCTGCACAACAAACCCCGCCAATTCATTCATTTAGATTTTCAGGTATTGAAAGATTTGTTTAAGTAGTCACAGGACTGTGGTACAAAAAAAAAGGGCCAGAGTCAACAAGATGTTGCAATACTGTCCTTCTTTGGATTGCTACTTAATTTTAAAAGTTGATATTTGCTTTTCAATCAAGCCAGCAAACCAGTCAAGCTAGCCTTCAGAGAAATGGTGTGTCTGTGAATCCTTTAGTAAGGATGCTGGTTTGGTACAGACACTGGTAGAGGTGCTTGAAAGGAAGAAGAGATGGTCCTGACATGTGGGAGTGAGGGGTATTAGATGGCAGGAATCTCTTTTGTGGGTCTCTGATAAAGCAGTAGGGAGACAAAATGAAAAGTAGGAAACATTTAACTATAAAGTCACAAACAGCAGGTGACAGGTATGGCATGAAATATTTTACAGGCTTTTTTTTTGGCTCTTTTTTAAGGTCACTGGAATAACTGTGCCCCTTTAAAAGCTTACAAAGGTCACATTACGTAAGAATGTGTTTCCTTTACTACTTCTTACAGTAAAACAAGTTGGATATGGCATCACCTTTCACTTTCGCATTTCTGGACTCTTTTTGATTCATGTCACCATGTTCACATTTTAAAATGCAGTATTTTTTACTGAATGTAGATTAACCTTGGGCATCAAGTCCAGGGTAAATCAATGTAACCCTGTTAGTATATGTCAAAAGCAAAGATGGAAACATGAAAAAGGCTCAGTAGTAATACTGTTCTATTTGAAAGGCAAAAGTTAGCACTGAGACAATCCACTGCAGATATTTCTTTAAAAATATTTTAAAACACGTAAGAAAAACATCTAGAAAAACAGTTAGTCGTTTAGCAGAAAATTAAAGAATATTTTTATTCATTATTCAGCTAATGGCTATGGATGCCAACTAAAAGAGCCATAACATCTCAAACTAGAAAACACAGTTTGCAAATCTGCTGCCAAATACTACTCTTCTAGTCAAGAGTAGATGATGTTTAATTAATAGCTGAAATAATAAAATAGATTTTTAGATATAAGAGTGTCAAAATCACAGGCGACCATCTGTAATACAAATAGCCAGATCCACACAGAATACTGGACTTGCCAAGAAAAGGAGATGTGGGTTCAGAATCCAAATGAATTACTTGAAAATGGGAGACCAGGTATGGACCAAATTTAAGTCATCCGAACCCCTAGTCTTCCTGCATTCAGATTTTTGATGAAAAATTATTACCTTCTTGCTTGGGCATTAATGCCCACTTCCGCAAGCTAGGGGCACGAAACAAATGCTTCAGTAACCTACCACTAGAATTGTTATAACTGAAAATTACAGTTCACAATTAGAGGCAGTCCTAGGACTTATGACACAATTGATTCCTGAAAACTGCGTCTTAAGTCAAAATGTTGTAACTCAGAACTAATTTTCTCATTAAAAACAATGTTATAAGTGGGGGATTGGTTCCTGAACCAAGGCCCAATACCCTATTTTCACCAAAAATACCCCAGAATTTTGTACTCGATCAATTATAAATGAGTGATATAGCTATATTAATGTATTTATAGTGTAAACAGCAATCATATTGATTTGGAAGGACTTCTTTGAGGTGACTTTGCTGGACTTTTTGAAGGGCTCTTGTTTGGACTTTTTGAAGGGTCCTTGGCTGGAGTCTTTTTGGGAGTCTTGGCTGCGAGGTTTTCTGGAGTCTTGGCTGCTTTCCTAAAAGAAAGTGTCCAAGGAAGTTTGGACAGATGTTTTTCAGGAAGATGGGTGACACAGTGAACTTGTTCGCTGGCATGACACCACATCGGATCAAGTGTTGTAAACCTGAAACTGACCTCAGAAAGTTGAAGCAGGGTGTCAATTTATAAACATTTTAAGTGCAAAATGTAACTCAAAGTGTTGTAAGTCAAGGACTGCCTGTATATATTATATACACACACTATATATAAATATTTCTTCTTTAAGAAGAAAATGTTTTCCTGTCTCCCCTGGTTCTTGTTCTCCTCCATCCTATTGTTTCTTTTTCTTTGTTTTTTTTCCTTAGCCCATTTTGACCTCCATCTTGATACTGTCTACTGAGCCTAAAGTATCCTAAATCTAATGCTCAAGAAAGGTACTTGTGCTTTAAGTTTGCTGTATTAAGCCAATATTCTGGGTAGATATTTGTGTGATGCATAACAACAGGTACAGGATGCAAGCTGGGTTTTTACACCATATATAGCTTCTGTAATTCAAGACTTGTTTTACACAGCCTTTATACCACTTTCTCCTTTACGTGTGTGCACTGCCTTCTTCAGGACACTTACCCAATCACCAAGGTAAATAAGTATAAACCTTGCCCAACTTGGCTAGGTACCGATACTCAAAAAGCCTACGGCGAATTGAACTAAGTTACACAATTTTCTGTAAACTGTATAGTTTAGATTGGTAGCAAACACAACACACATTTGGTCTTTGGTGGGGAGTGGTGGGGGAAAGAGGAATTTTACATTGGGTTCCACCATTTCTAAACCAGTCTATGTGTGCAAACTGTCTATTCTGTTATGTATATAGACCAGTTTTGTGTGCCAAACTTCTGCTCTGTTACAGGTATAGAGCAGTTTCTGGTCACTTATACCGGTAAAAGTGTAATGTCTGGACCTGGCCCTCATGTCTGCCTGCTTCTGAAAGTCCTAAAAAAAAAACATTGCTCATTACTGTCTATTATAGAAATTGTATATGTGTCTGAAGGAACAGCTGCATCATATTGATGAAAAAATCTCCACTTATACCTAAGAATGTCAGTTATTCAATAGTCTCAGTATTCGGACTTAAGCTCTGCCAAAACCTTTACTTATAAAATGAAACTGACAGAATCTGGCAATTTACCAGTTCCACAATGAAGGCAAACACTAAAGGCCATTTTTTGCTGATACAGTTCAAGAGTTTTGAGCATAATTAAAAAGCACATAGTGCCAGAAAAACTTCACAAAGTTTAAAGGGACTTTGCCAGGTCAAACTTACATAAACATATGGGGGGGCTTATAAAGAACCCAAAGAAATAAATAAATACCCACCATTTCTGTGAAGTGTTTGCAACCCACACTTGCACACAAAAAACGTGAATGTGAATCAACTAAGAATAAAACTCCAGTGGGAATAAGGCTGTGTGGTGCATTTGTAAATCTTAGTGCTTACCTGAACACTGAAACAGCTAAATTCTTTGAAAATATGGCTTTTGCCTCTATCTGTAAAATGGGGGTGCAGAACTGAGGTATAGTGGCACTGCTTAGATCTAAAGGTACACTGTGGGTGCATCTAGTGAGACATTTAATGAGCATTAGCCTAGTTTAATTTGCATTACAGGTGCACATCTACACGTGCGTGCTTTTAATGTGCAAATGCAGGTACCGAACAAGTGCGATTAGTTAAAGCACTTTAACAAATGTGTATATATTGCTGGGTCTGCCCGGCCACTGGGGACACATAGCAGGGCTGCAGGGACTTGGCACAAACTTTAGTGCCAAGTTCCTTCATATGTAGACACCTGCCATAAATCGCTTAATGTACATTAGCTTAATGCACATTACATTTAGTCAGGTAAATGCAGGTGTAATGCCCAGTAAATACAAAAATCTTAATGATACGTTGGTACGGGGAATTATACAAATCTGGGGGGAAATAATGAGGACTATTATAGTACAGGCACATTTCTAAGGAAATGGTGTGTGCACCAAGTTGGCTCCACAGCTAAAACTCACCAAGAGAAACCTCCTCTGCCCCTATCCAACAGTCAGCTATTCAGACTGGATACGAAGCCCTGTCTTTGTCCCAATTGCCTTATTTATAGTACCCTTCCCCTATCGTGATGACACATAGGTTTCAAGTGTGAGCTACTTTGGTCGCACAAATTATGGGACATTTAAATAGGCTGACCAGTGACTACATTAAATTCTCCCAGAATGGACCTTATACTGCATTTGCACTCTGAACACGCTTAGAAGTTCAAACAGGTGTATTACAAGTCATCTAAACAGTCTGTTAACTTATTTTTATAGTGTCCTCCTCTTCTGAAAAGCAGGTACCTATTTTGGTAATACATCACAAACATCTTGTGTAAGGAGTTTAATTGCTGATTTTAAAAACAGTAGTAATGAAAAATTGCTTTTACAACATATTATTAGCAAAAGATTTACAGTCTCAAGGTTTCTGAAGGGATGAACACAAAATAATTATGGAATTCATCATGGTTAATGTGTGTTATTGGTAAATAAAACATTCGATTGATTAATTAAAATGGCTACCTCTAGTAAAACAATGGAAGAATTTAACATATTAGAATTCATAAAACTGTACATTTGAATCTTTTACAGTGTTCCTTTTAAACATCTCTGCATCCATGCTGGATCAACAGCACAGAACAGGTAGAAGGAACCCCTGTTAGCTACCAGTTTTATTCCTGAACAAAATGCCGATTCTTGAGCATTGGATGACATGAGTCACGGCTATGCACTCTCAAAGTACATTGTATATAAAGCCTTCTCTCCACTGCCCCTGCCATTCAGTGTCACGTCTTTCTCTTTCCTCTTTCACAGAGTTGAAAGGGACCTCAAGAATCACCTAGACCAGTGTCTCAACCTTTTTTGTGCCAGGATCCATTTGTAAACATTGATAGCAAATCCAGACCCAGTACCTCTCACTTCTGACCCACTGTGCCCTGACTAAGGACCCCAGTGTGTGTGGTGGGGGCGGGGTATGGGTGGGGGTTAGGGGTCCCCAAGCAGCCCCTTCCAGACTGGAACTCTGACAGCTTGCAAGGGAAAAGCCACAGCTTTCCACATTTTTCTCCTTTAAAGGAGACTCCATTTTTAAAGTTTGTTGATCCATTTTTAAAGCCTGTTCACAGCCCGTTAATATATTCTTGTGACCCACTTCTGGATTGCAACCTATGGGTTGAGAAGTGTTGACCTAGGCAACCCCCAGGATTCACTATTCATAAGGGAGTGAACTTTCTTTCAAGTCTCTTTATTTAAGGAGCAGTGTTGAAACTCTTATCCTGTTGTTTCTCTATTGACTACCCTTCTTGCGGAAAGCTGAAATTGCAAGATCCATCTGAGATAGAAGTACTGGCAAAAGTTTATACCCCATCAGCAGGGCTAAGTACAGGCAGTTAGGGAGGTTAAACAGGGTTAAAAAATGACCACTCAATTTAAATTTAGCTTGTCCTGGTGCTGACCCTCCACTTAGAGACCTGGTTTCGGTGACTGGCAATCAGTCTAAACTTGTAGCAGTGCAGAAGTTCCATGCACAAAAACTGGTCTCAAAATTGTAGAACCCAGTTTAAGACAAACCTGGATTTATGTAGTACTGGACTTATTTGCTTTAGGTCAAACCAGAGCACAGAGCTTCTGTCTGCTTCCCATGTGCAGCCCCATGGTTTGGAAAACCCAGCCATTGGCCCCAGCCCTGGGGCTGCTCTTTTCACTCCCCCTGCACTGGTCTATTTTTGCCACTCCCCCTCCACCAGCCATCCCTTTCAACCCCCATCTTACAAGCCACTCTAGGTGCTACTGCTTTTATCAGCATTCAAATAAGTCCCCGTAGGGACAGAGGGGGAAGGGATGTGGGAGTAGGTTCAATGGTGGGCCCACCCCACCCATGGGTTGCACCTGCCCCCCCATGGGTTGTTTCTGCCCCCTATACCCCACCTGCAGGTCATGCCTGCTTCCACCTCACTCATAGATGCATCTACCCCCCTACTCCACTGACAGGTTGCGCCTCCCTCGCCTACTTCCCCCACCCCACCCATGGGGTGAGCCTGCACACCTACCCTACCTATGGGTTGCCCCTCTCTCCATCCCCCAGCAGACTCCTACTCCCCTCCAGCCTGCTGGATGCCCAACTCCATGGCTAGCCCTCTCATCCTGACTTACCTGACATTGGGCATCCATTTTGAATCGATTTAACCTCCTCTTATCATTCCCAAATGTCTGTACTTAGCCTTAGTGTTATAGCCATTTTGGGTTGGCTGTTAGGTTCAGACAATCACAGAGGGAGAGTCATAATCTGTTTTTAAAAGGTCTTAGTCATTCTACCAAACATTCATCTTCCCCATTACTTTTCAGGGACTGAAAATCAGCAGCAATACCTCAAACCTTCATCATGTCTAGGAAAAGTGTACTAACTGTATTCTACTAGTCTGATATCATATGGTTTGGAATGCCATGGCAGGCGGACATCACCTCAGTAATGGTTTTCTTGGCTCTCTGTATCTACTAAAGTAGTCAGCCACATGATAGTAAACTGCATGATTTATCTGAAGTGTATTTGGTTTTATTTTCTGCCAAGGACAATCAAGCAGGACTGAAAGGATTAATGGCTCTGCACAGCTAAGCCTCTCTTTGGCATACTTGCCAGCCTTCCACCAGATCTTGCAACTGCTTGTTAAGCCCTGGCCATCACACAGATTATGTGGTTCTCTCTCTCTCCCTGAATTTAACATCCTCTCATAACTCTCATATATCTCAGTCAGAATCTCCTGTGAAAGGGAATGGCCAGTCTGCTGTTCTTCAGCAACAATCCTTAAAAAGCTGCGAATTGCACCTGTCGAGTTTTTGATTACCTTAAATTAGGACTACCGTCTCAGTTTGCCAAAATGTCCTATTTATAATTTATTTAATGATAAACTATATTCCTTTTTCAGTTTATTCTATATGGCAGGACCTTTGAAAATAAAATTATAATAGCAGCCTGAATCACTACCTCAGGCAGAAAAAAACAATGAGAGTTAATATTCAGGATTTTCCCTCTTGGGCCACATCCCAACGAGCATGGTCATGCAGTATGAGGCGCTACAGACACATCTGTGGTGCTACATACTACACGTCCAGGTGTTCTCTGTGCTGCGGGGGGGGGCAAAGAAGGAAGTTGACCTCTGGATATCCAGGTGTTAAACAATCCTGTAGGGAAAAAAGGCAGAGTGGCACATGTGGGGGCAGCACACACTGCTCAAAAGCAGCGCCAAGCCATCTGGAGCCACACTTCAGCTGTTAGCCAGGCTCCAATTGGAAAGCTTGCTGCTGCTGCTGCAGCCCTGGGAGGCCCCCAGGACCCTAGGCAAAGCTGCTGGGGTCAGCACTGGGATGGCCTCATCCTCCCTGAACCCACCTGAAGTAACTTGCCACACACCAGAGTGCACATGGCAGAGGCATTTCCAAGGAACTAGTTGCGGCACAAAGTGCACGACTGCCAGTTGTCCCTAGGGAACCAAATATCCATGCTCATGTGGATGTGGCATTGGAGTTTCTTCCAAATTGCTCTATCATAGAGAGGTGCTCCCCAAGGAAAGAAACTAGGAGCCAGAACCCCAAGTCCTATAAATACCAAGAATGAAGAAGATTAACTTAAAGAGAAAAGGTATACATGCTAGCAAATTCTTGCTTTCATTAGCAAAACCAGAAACAGAATGGCACAGAGGAGCTTTCATCTTAGGGCCCCAAAGCACTTTATAGGCACTAATTCATTAAGCCCAGCAGCAGCTCAAACAGATATACTGATAGAGTACAGATATATTGGCTAAGCACAGACAGTCAAAAAGACGGAGGCTGAATTGATTAAATCTTCACAGGTTAGTTTAAACTGTGTAGATTAAATGATAAGCAAGTGACTAGACATTCACTTTTGATTCCAGAAATGCAGCCCCATGCCTGCAGTGGCCCAGGCCAGAAACTGAGGGTCACAGACAGCTAGGGCCAAAACTAGCCCACCCACCATGTGAAACAGAGTTTGCAGGGGAAGTGCAAAGCATCCTAGGATGCTGGAGGACTGTGAATTAACTTGAATCTGGAGGGTATCTGGGACAGAAGTTCAATAAACAGATTTAACCTAAATAAGGTAAGTCTGATACTACATCCATCTACGTTTATTTTAAACCAGTTTTAACCATTTTGAAAGTGGCTTATGTGCACTGAACTTCTGTTGTGCTACAGATTTGAACTGGTTTTCAATCACTTATGCCAGTTTATGGGTAACTTCTGTCCCTAGCCCTGAATTGTCTCAAGGCCAGAAAGTGAGTCCTTGGAACAGCAAGGAACAATGCATTGTTTATGTTAGAGCCATTGCCAATTTACAATATTAAATGAATAATTAATTATATTCTTTGACTTTGCGTTAGAAATTAGGATGGTGGCCATCTGAGTCAGTTATATTAGACATTAGGGCTGTGTGAAACAGCACTGTTTCATTTCAACTTCCATTTCACCTTTTTGAAGGGACAGTGTTTTGTTTCATCATTTCATTTCATTTCAAAGCACTGTTCCATTTTGTTTCATCAAAACTGTTTTGCTGTGTTTCAATGTTTCATTCATAGGCTATAATAGGGAATCAGGAAAATGCCTAAACAATTGTTCTGCCTGTTTTAGATGAAAATTTGAGGGCTGGTAGCCCCTTCTGAGGGCATGAAGCCTGTCATGTTTCAAGGAAACTGGTGCAGAGGTTTCTAGGAAACTGAATCACAAACAGTTGAAAGGAAAAAAAATCACTTGCCAGCAGCAGTGGTAGCCTCCTGTCATCCTGCGCACAGATCCGGGGCCCGCACCCCTGGGAGGGCTTTGGGACAGTGCCAGACTCTTCCCAGGGGTGTGGGCCTCCCGATCTGTGCACAGGATGACAGGAGGCTGCTGCTGCTAGCGGGGACCAGCACTGAAGACAAGCAAGCCTGGCTTTGAAACTTGAAAACTTTCAAAACTTTTAAAATGTTTTGAGTGCCTTTGTTTCATTTCAAAGCTGTTTCAAAGCCTTTGGTTTCTTTTCAGTTTCACTATTTTTAGCTCAAAACGTGTTGAAACACATTTGAAACAAAACACCCAGCGAAATTTCACATAGCCCTATTAGACATAGATCATCTACCTGTAAGTCAATTATTGTTACTCTCTGTTCTTACAAGTCAACTGAGAATTTTAATAAAAAATAAATAGAATAATTTTCAGAAAAAGCTGATATTTAATGTCAAAATTCAAAATGTGGTAAATTCAAAATGTCAACAGGCAACTAAACTGATTTTTCTTGCAAGACATGTCAAAGAACATGAATTCCACACTGCAGTTCTTCTAGACATAAGATTTATGATCTATTACCAAAAAAGTAACTGGCGCGCCAATTAGAAAAGTGATAATCGCTTATCATGAGCATGAGTCATGGCTTTTCTAGTTGGTGCTAGCAAAATGGATTATTTTTATAATCCTAAACAAAAGATCTAAATGTACAGATTTCATTCAGATACAAATATAGTTTATGGACCATTTACTAATACTGCATGTTCTCTTATCCTTTAAACTATAAAAAGTAAATTGTTGGTTATGATTCACTGGCCATTCCAATGCAAATTCTGCCCTTTAAACATGGCATGATTAATTTAATAGTTCATTTAGGCGGCATGAAATTAAATGGCAGAAAAAAACAAATGGTTCAATTTCAATAGAATTTAACATAGTTTTTATAACACCGAGTTGATATAAACAAGTCAGAAGTATATCTTCAAAAGCATTTTCAGTAGTAATTACCATATGTTGCTATTAAAATAGACTCTTAATTCTTAGCTAATTACAATAATATATAATATATCAAAGGAAACAACAACACTGTTCCATTTATACAATAATATCTTTCCACCCTTATGCTGTGATTCTTGAGTAGGATTTTGACATTCATTAGAAAGGTTAGTGAGAAGTATGGAGATGAGGCAAATGTAAATACAGCAAAAAATTAGCACGCGGAAAAATAAAAATAAACACACAAGTGAACTTGAATAGTCAAACACTTTGTTGAAATACCTGCCAATTTCTCATCTCTAGTTGTTTTGATATTATTTGGAGACTATAGGAGATGATTGTTTATCTAAAGTAAAAAGGTAAACTAACAATATTTTGTCTGTTCATTTACAGTTCAATGGAATTTATTTTCACAAATCTTAATTCCTGTGTCTGTTTAGAATCAAAGTGATTGATGCCAGCTGTATTAATTGACAGCATTTAAGTTGCTGAATAGAAGTGAGATTAAAGCTACAGTGCAGCAGCCAAAAAACAAATTCACCAGTCCTTGCTGAGAACCAAAATAGGGTCTCAAAGGCTTCATATTTATCAACCCTTTGAGGATAAATGATTTGTCATCCCTGACCTTTAGGATGGGGTATAATATGATTCCTAGGTTGCTGAATGGTTTCAGCTTCCACATATTATTCCTATGGTGCCCACAGTAATTATTTATATTAAAATGTACTGTTGGAAAAAACATTAAATATATTTTCAGCTGTGCTCAAATGCAATTTAAATGCTGGAAGTGAGACGGAGGCACTTCTGTGAAAATACTATTCTTCATATGACTTCATTTGGATTTTCAGTTCAGTTCACACATGTGTCCACCTGAGAGTTCATTCTGCGATGTAAAGGACCTCATTTTCAAAAAGTGACCTCTACTGATGTACACACACTTTTTTCTGAATATTGGCAGCAGAGACAGGTAACACATTATCCCAAGATTCTTGAGTCAAAGACAAATAATCTTGAATAACTAAAACCCCAGGCAAACTAAAGCAGAAGAAATGCTGCAGGATGAATATTAAAACCATTTGTTTCATTGCAACTGGAGGAGAATATTAAAATTACAAATGGAAAATGGCTAGCAAGCAAGCCAGTCTATAGCCATACCATCTGCAGTGCAATCATATGTCATAGACACCTCCAGAGAATCAGTCCTGAAGGAGGAACTGCAGCCACTCCAACAAAACCAAGGAAAATACTCTTCTCTATTTCCTGTGTAGCAGAAAGCCCCCTTTGTACATTTCCCTTCTGGACATGGATGTAACTTCCCTGCACACTCCCCTCTACCCCCCACTTTTTGTGCATGTATTTTCCTTCTCAGTATTAGCAGAGACCTAATGCACTCATTGCATGGGTGTAGCAAGACTCAGAGCAAGCCAGAAAGCTGAAGTGGCTTTCTGTAGGAGAAACCTAGAAACTACATCTACATATCAATTAAGCTCAGTGTCACTAAATAAAACAAAATCACTAAAATATCCACTGCAAAGACTGTAAATATATCCTATGCTAACCTAACACATTTATTAACCCCAGTAGCCTTTGATCCTTATTACCTCACATTGCATTTTTATATATTTCTTACAGTGCATTTTCATATTAAATCTCTCTCGTCTTTACCATGGCATTTTGTATTTTATATTTTTAAACTCTTAAGGAATGTACTCCCTGTAGAACAAAGATACACCCTGGACCATTGTTAAAACTGCATTGAAATTATAATTGTAAAGTGATAAAATCTGTTGAGTGAATGTGAGTGAACGATGATCATCAGTAGACAATAGCCTAGCCAAAGGAATTCCTTTTTAAGCTAATCAAGCTAAAAAACTGATCTTGGAACTGAGCACTCACCCTATGGACTATTCCTGTAACCCATGACAATACAGTCAGAAAGTCAAGGGTGGACTCCTGAAACTTCAGGTACCAGCAGGCAGAGACCCCAGTGACTAACAACTGTCAGGTACTACTCAAGACCCACATGGGACAGCGACCTCTGGACTGGGTAGCTAAGATGATGCTGGCAGGTCATACAAGCCTTCCAGAAAGGATAAAAGGCAGTGAAGTGGGACCCTCTTATCCAGCACCTGACCTACCAAGACAGAAGGACAAGCAGGCAACCCCCTCCTGGAGAGGACATCACCTTGAAGGAAGTTAACCATCAACAGCAGACTCCAGGGCCTTGCATACTGACACCAATGCTCCCACAATCATTACAACACCTACTATACACTATACTACATTGATTTGAATGAGTGAGTGCATGTGTGTGTGTGTGTGTGTGTGTGTGTGTGTGTGTTAACGTGACCAGTACCATCCATAACTCAAAGTTTGCATTTATAATTTTATTGACAACTTCACATCCCATCCAATAAACTGGAATTTATTATGACCCTGTGAATTGGTCCTTTGTACCCAATACCTGGAGGCTATGTACAAACACTCAAAAAGCCCAAGGTGGAATCAATTTAAGTTACATTATTTTCTAATAAATTAGAAAATTATTAATGTAAATGTAAATTATTTTACATTATATAGGTTCCAACTTGCCCAACTTGCCAGCCTGTCTAGATCCACCTGTATTTATAGTCCATCTTCAAGCATGACCACACTTCCCCATAACTTGGTGTTGTCTGCAAACTTGGCCAGTGAGCTCTTCACCCTGACATGCAGATCACTGATGTTGAAAAGTACTGAACAAGCACCAAGCCCTGTGGGACACCACTGGCCACTTCTCATCAGGTGATGGTGATCAGGAAAAGTCCTGGATGCCTGGAACAGGGAAAATATAGTATTCATATTTAAGAAAGGGAACAAGGAGCATCCAGAGAACTACAGACTGGTCAATCTCACCTCAGTCCCTGAAAAAATGGACCAGATCCTCCAGGAATCCATGTCTAAGCACTTGGAGGAGAAGAAGGTGATGAGGACCAGTCAGTATGGATTTACAGGGCACGTCCACACATGCAAGTATGTGCTCTTGCAGCAGCACAAATAGAAGCAGTGCAAATTTGAGCCAGACCTTTTTGCCTCAGTGCACGTGCTAGGGCATGGAGTTTGTTGTGGAGCAAACTGTGCCACTTGAGAAAAAATAACCCTGCCTGCCTCCTCCTGGATCTTCAGCCAGGAGTAGCTAGAGCCCGGGGCCAGCACCTGTGCTGTCCCCAGCAGCATAAAAAGCTGCCCTGTCCTGGCCTCTGCAGTATAAAAAGCCACCGTGGCAAGTATCTCAGGGCTACTAGCTCTCAGGAGCTTCTGGGACCCAGCCAATTGATACCTGGGGACACTACCCCTTGTGCCGGCTGGACTGCTGAAGCAGCCCTGAGAGTTCCCTGCATCCTCTACCCATTGCAGCAGTCGGGCAGTGGGGGCTGCTGCCTGGCTGTGACCTGCTGTGCATCTGCCAGACCTGGATGGGGACTGAACAGCCAGTTAGAGGTATCTGCCCCTCTGGGCCAGTTGCCAGTGGGCTGTGGTTGCAGGGTTGGCTTCTGTGTGGCACTACTGCATTGTGTGCCCTCTGCCCAGCCATCTGAGCAGCTATCACCCAGAAAATGTTCCAGGTGTGGTGGCCTCCTTTGAACTGTCAAAGCATGTCCTTCTGGCCCCAATTGGCCAGGAAATCAGTCACCTTCAGCTGGGTCCAAGGTGCCAGCTCTGAGCAGGCAGGGTCCTACCACTGGCCTCCCTGGCAGGAATTATGGTGTTCCCTATTGGAAAACTGAAAAATCCCTGATGAAAAAAATCCCAAAGTCACTCTGTAAAATACCCCCAAATCCATGTTCCTTCACAAGTAAAACAAAAGACCACTATAAAAAGAGAGAGCGAGAGAGTGAGACAGAAAAAGCGATCAGTTGGACAATGTTTTATTGATATATCTACATTGTTAAAGCAAGTCTCTTATCATAATAATAAAGTGAACTGTAAATACATGTTTCAAGAATACATATTTTGCTACCCTCCCACAGGGCTATGGCCCCCACATAAGAGGTTCAGCCCTCCAACAGGGGATTCAGTCCCTACACAAGAGGTTCAGCCTCTACACAAGGACTACGGCTCCACCAACAGAGGATTTAGCCCCCACACAAGGGGGGTGGCCCCTCAACAGAGGCCAAAGGGCTCCCACAGGGATCCACCCCCCCTGCAAGGCCCACATGCCCCACCCCAGCCCCTTGATTGCTGCCTCACCTCACCCAATCCCCTACCAGCTGCTGCAGCCTCCCCAATGGCTGCCTCACCCAGCCCCACCCCCACTCCCCCAACCCCCCAGTGGCTGCCTCACTCACCCCCCCCCACTCCCCCAGACTGCCAAATGGCTGCCTCAGCCAGCCACACCCCTGCTCCCCCGGATCCCCCAATGGCTGCCCCACCCAGCCTCACCCCATAACTTGCACCCCCAGGCCCCCAAGACTATCCCTACAACCCTAGGCACCATCATGAAAAAAAAAACTCAGAAAAAGAACAGAAAAAATGGGGGGAAAAAAGCCTCTGTTGACCTTAGAAGGGGTCCAGGACCTTCTGGCAGAGCCCCTCCTGGGCAGCACAGGGAAGGGAGGGGCAGCAGGGCCCGGGCTGGGGCCATTGGGGCTGTCAATCTTCCCCGCAGTGTGCAGGGTCCCAGTCAGCCACACAGCAATTGGTAAGTGCTGGGGGGGTTGTTTATTTCTTTAAACTATGGGGTGGGGGGCAGGGATGGGAGGGCTTGGGGGGATGGGGTCAGCCACAGCAGGAATTGGGGGGAGGGAGTGCTGGGGGGGAGGAGCCAGC
>JAGPOW010001918.1:8747132-8760200 GCA_030014935.1 Caiman crocodilus | reverse complement strand
GCCCGCCCGCCCCGCCCCACCCCCCCCCGCGCGCCCCCCCCCGCCCCGCCCCCCGCGGCCCCCGCCCCCCCCCCCCCGCCGCCCGGGGGCGCCCCCCGGGCGGGGGGGGCGGAGCCAGCCGTGGCAGGAGTTGAGGGGCTCAGGAGGGCTGGCAGGGGTCAGGATTGGCTGCAGCAGGGGTCAGAGGGCTTGGGGGTCTGGTGGGGGGACGGGCCAGCCAAAGCAGGAGTCAGGGCCCCCCCCATGGTCCCCTCCCCCCTCGTTCAGCCCCCAACCCCTTACTCACTGGCACTACAGCCCTGGTGCTGAATATGCAGCCTGGCTGGCTGCTGTTTCAGCACCAGGGCAAGGGGCCAACCATAGAGATTCTCTGGCAGCCAGAGCATCTCCATGGAGAACCCAGCCTCCAGTTGCCTCAGGGCATGTGCCCTGCTTTGCTTTTTTAAACTTGTCTTTTTTAGACCCCTGGATATCCATTTTTTCATTCCTGCATGTGCCTATTGTCCCATCTCAAAGGGGTTTGTGGTGGGGCAAGAGGCATGTGCATGCTCATCTGGATGTACCCACAAAAGGCATGTCATGTCTGGCCAACCTGATTGCCTTTTATGATGACATGACTGGCTCTGTGGACACAGAAAGATCAGTAGATGTGGTGTGCCTTGGTTTTAGAAAGCTTTTGATACTGTCTCCCACAATGTTCTTGCAGGCAAGCTAAGGAAGTAAGGGCTGAACTCTTAGGTGGATAGAAAACTAGCTAGAGCATCAGGCTCAGAGGATGGTAATCAATAGCTCCAAGTCTAGCTGGCAGCTAGTATCAAGTGGAGAGCCCCAGGGGCCGGTCCTGGGGCCAGTTTTGTTCAATGTCTTGATCAATGACCTAGAAGATGACATAGAGTGCACCTGCAGCAAGTCTGAAGATGTCACCAAGCTGAGGGGAGTATTGATACACTGGAGGACAGGTCTAGGATTTAGAGTGACCTAGACAAATTGGAAGATTGGGCCAAAATTAATCTTATGAGGTTTAATAAGGACAAGTGTAAAGTCCTGCACTTAAACAGAACAATCCCATGCACCGGTACAGGCTGGGAGCTGACTGGCTGGTCAGCAGCTCTGCAGAAAAGGACCTGGGGGTTACTGTAGACAATAAGCTGAATATGATCTAGCAGTGTGACCTTGTTGCAAGAAAGGCTAGCAGTATCCTGGGCTGCACTGATATGTGAGTTGCCAGTAGGCCAAGGGAAGTGATTATTCCCCTCTATTGAATGCTGGTGAGGCCACATCTGGAATGCTGTGTTCAGTTTTGGGACCCCACTACAGAAAGGATATGGACAAATTGGAGAAAGTCCAGTGAAGGGCAATAAAAATGGTGAGGGTGCTGGGGCAAATGATGTCTGAGAAGAGGTGGAGGGAACTGGGATTATTTAGTCTAGAGAAGAGAAGACTGATAGAAAATTTAATAGCAACCTTCAATTACCTGAAGGGAGGTCTGAAAGAGGATGGAGTTAGACAGTGGTGGCAGTTGACAGAACAAGGAGCAATGGTCTCAAATTGCAGCAAGGGAAGTTTAGGTTAGATATTAGGAAGCATTTTCTCAGTAGGAGGGTAGTAAAACATTGGAACAGGCTACTCAGAGAGGTTGTGAACTCTCCATCCTTGGAGGTTTTTAATAACCCTGATGACAAAGCCTTGGCTGAGACGATCTAGTTGGAGATGGTCCTGTTTTGAGCAGGTAATTGGACTACATGATCTCCTGAGGTCCCTTCCAACCCTAATTTTCTATGATTCTGAATAAAATCTCTTATAAGCTTTCATGTGTGCCACATTTTGTGAAAGTAATGCTCCAAAACAAGAAAACCTGAGTACAGAGGGTAGAAAGCTACTAAGAGTCTGAGCTTGACTCAGAATTCTCATGCCATTGTAAATATGGAATAACTCTATTAGGTCAATAGTTTCCTGGGGATAAAACCAATGTGTGATCTCAGTCAAGCCTCTGCATAACCTGCAGTTTTTTCCCCCTCAAGCAGTAGTAAACAAGTTTTTCCCGTGTGAATTAGCTTCATAAGAACCAAAGGACCACATTTAAATCTCAAATTCATTGCACGTATTGATGCTCATCTCAAAATCTGCTGCTATGTTTTCACATAACATGGCACAGCAGGGGGATGTTCCTAGCTATGCTGGGATGCCTTCAACTCATCAGAGATTAGAATCTAGTCAAAAGCCATTCTGCTTGCGGTGTAGCTCACAATAAATTTCCTTTATTTTCACTGTCCATAAGCCTCCACAAATGGAAAAAAACTTGTTATCCCTACTTCTGTACCTTCAGCAGTAAGTGAATTCCACTAAAATCTCATGTACTATATCTAAAACATGTTAAAAAGCAAAATGGAGAAACTGATTTAATAGATTTTTGTGCAATTTTAAGTTACTGTGGTTTCTTTATTGGACTCTTAGACACCTCTGGTATCTAGCTTTGTGAAAATGGTTTGCCCAGAAAAGAGAGGTAAAACTCACTTGTTTTAGGTTTTATTGCCAAAGGTCAGAACTATCCAACATTTACTAGAGAATGGTGAGTGCTTCCTGTATCAAGTTTCACAATGTTTCTAGGTTCTTGTTAACCCAAATACCTGCCCTCCCCCACTTCAAGACAAATAGGAAGGGTGCTAATTCAAAGTAATTGGATGATTTGCAACTGAGTTCCATTAAACGTGTTAAACTGCATTCAGAGGACTGAGCACACAGCAACTCTAACTGTGTGTTGCACAAAGTGATGTACTTCATATACAGTGCACCAAGATATGTTTTAATATTTTAAATCCCCTTCCTGGACAAATGCCTTTATAATTAAGCTAATAATCAAAAGGTTACCATGGTAACCACCACTTCTTTCTCCCATAGGCACATTTTAAAAAGAGAATAACTACACCTATATTTTGTAGGGGGCAGATCCTCTGTGTATGCATTTAGCATGCTCTGGTAGGCATCTACTAGATCAGGTGCCCCAGGAGATTTAGATACCATTCTACCTGGTTTGAGGCTTAGCTGTGGGTAGGTATGTAACTGCTCACACAGAGACAATTCTGCTCATGCCTGGTAGGTTAGATTGCAACCCCCCATGCAACTGCAAAGTAAAGCAGAGAGGTCCATGAAATTTAGGCACCTCTAGGGGTACAAAGAAGGTGGATGGGTTTTCTGAATCACAGTTTTGGATTTAGGTGGTTAAAGGCTGCTTCAATATATAGTTTTTGGCATGTAAAACAGCAGAGCTAGAAAATCCTTAGGTATTTGAACATTTTTATATTTGCTCCAATTTTATTTTTATTACCCTTCTGGACCCTGAAAAATTGAACTAATGTTACTAACAAAGTTCAATTTGACTTGTCACCTTATAAAACACATTTATAAAAATTATTCTGTAAAAAAAACCCCATGTAGATGACAAGGTCTATTAAATAAAGTTTTAACTGACACTCTACTGGGTAACTTCATTCCAACAGAACACTTACCCCTCCCCACTATGTGGTTTCTATCAAATCACAACCCATATGATTCAAAGTAAGAATCATTATGGTTCATGAGATTTTGCTGCCATCTTCTGATGAAAAGACATTATATGGGGAAGAATAACATGCTGCTGGATTAAAAACATTGCCACATGATCAGGCTTTCATTTCCAAATCACTGCAAATAAGATGCCCACACTTTTTTCCCGTTTATGGAATTCTGGGGTATTGGAAAGAAAACAATTAAATGGAAGGTAAATGAGGGCATTAATTACCGTACCTTAACTAACTCACATTTACCATGAAGTAAGAGGACATACACAAGCAGATACTCCAGGGTCTCTCTCATACCGTAAGGTTACTCCCTATGCAAATCATGATATCCAGAACCTTATATTTTTTGTGTGCCCAAAGCCTTATATTTAGCTACTTGCTTTAATTTGGAGGATTGATTAATCATCTTATATTTATCTGGATTCTCCCCCACCCTAACGAACCTCAGATTTCTATGTTTATGAAGTATTGTACAAGGCCTAACAAATCAGTCTTGAGCTTAAACACTGGTACTATATAAAGAATATGTTGGATGAGACAGGAAGCAACAAGCTTCTGGAAGCCAAATGTGGAGTTTTCAAGTCTAGCAGGTACAAAGCCTCTTTTAACTTACACACCAAGTAAATATGTTATAGAATTACATCTCCATGGGTGCAATCCTAATTCATAATCATGTTATTTACCAGACAGGCTGCAAATAAACCACTTCAACTGTTATTTTTTACTATATAATTACCTTTAACAAGGGCAAATATTTAGAAGTCTAATTCAATGGAATTTTTTTGCCCATATTGGGTGGGGGGACAAAAACAACTTGAAGTAAGTCACTGGAAATGTGGGAATGGCAACAAAAAAACAAAAATGTAATTTTTTGAATGATAAGGAAGACTAATCTAGTTACATTCTGCATTTGCATTCAAGTTTAAATCCTGACTAGCTTCAACCATTTCCATGGGATCACTTCACATTAACCACAAAGTTAATTTTTAGTGAAAGCTGTACATCAGGGATGTCAGACTCATCTGACTCCATGGGGCCAGATCTGGGGCCAGTCCACAGGCTAGATCAAGCCAATAGGCCCACAAACCCTAGATCCCCCATGCCAGATGGGTCTCAACGCTGGCTGCTCCAGGATCCATGGCACATTCAGCATGTGCCCCAGAGTGGCTAGGGTAGGTGCTGCATGCAGCGTAGATTCCAGACCAGGTGGAGTGTATATGTAGTGTGGATCCTGGACCAGCTGGAGCAGGTGGTGTGCTAATGCAGTGCCCCCAGTGGCTAGTCCAGCACTGCACTGCACACAACACCTGCTCCATCCAGTCTGGGACACACACTGCACACAACACCTATAGGCATCATGTGCAGCACTATCCAGCTGGAGCAGTCAGTAAGGGTGGCATACATCCTGGAGAGCCTAGGGCAGACACCGCGTGCAGCTTTGTTCCCAAAGCAGCTGGAATGAGCACCACGTGAAGCGCACATCCAAAGCCTTGATTATGGGGCCAATCGTGGTCATTTCAAACCCAGGGATAGTACTGGGGGCCAGATAACAGACCTCCATGGGCCAGATCCAGCTGGCAGGGCATACGTATTATTACTACCAATGTTACTAGAGCAAAATTGCAGCTAAGGGTATGGACTGGTGAATTTACCACAAAGAAAAAGATAGGAAGATTTAACTATGCATCAGCTCCTCTCTAATAATACTCGTATGTATACATTCTTTCCCCATGGTAAGTGGAAGTTAAACTGCACTTGTCCAGCCCTCATTGAAAGTGAACTACATTACTATGGTTTAACTTCCATTCATAGATAAAAGTGTATATACGGGCAGTTACCACAGGGCAGATGTTGCACAGTTAAGCTTGAATCCTTTATTCCTGTAGCAAGTTGTTTACTAGGTGCATATCCCAAGGCTACACAACTGTTTGTGTTTAGTGTCTTGAACTGCAAAGTTTTTTCTTGATCTGTGAAGCTTTGAGGGGCAGGGATTTCAGAAATGATTAATGAATATTCATGCCAAGGTATAAACTATATCTTTCCATTTCTATTTTAGTTCTGTCCTTTTCATTTCATTCCCAATTCTTCTTTCAAAATGGAGCCAAATGAAATATTCCTTTCAAAACCATTTTTTACCAGTCAAATGACATTCTGATAGTGTTTCAGCATGTGTAGTAGGATCACTGGGATTTTCTTCTTCACTGCACTTATGACAAACTGTACATTCCCTTACAGATGTTACAAAATATGACTTTGAATATTCATTTTCATTCTGAGGTATGCAACATTCAGGTAGAATTTATTTACCTACATTAACTCTTCATCTTCCTAGAACACATCCATCAGTTTGTGAACCATCTATCATCACAGCAAGAGGGATGTGACTAGCATAGAGAGGGCCCAGATGTGGGCCATTTGCATAGTCATGGGGGAGCAGGTCAGGCCTTACAAAGAGAGTCTAAAGGGTCTGAACTTATTCAGCCTCCACAAGAGAAGGCTGAAAGGGGATCTGGTGGCTGTTTATAAACTCACCAGTGGGAGGGGCAGTAAAAATGGGGTGAGACTTTTTTCCCCTGAGCACCACTGGAGGTTACAAAGAATAACAGCCACAAATTGTTAGAAAGAAGGTTCAGGCTGGACATCAGGAGGCATTACTTCATGGTTAGGGCTGCCAGGCTCTGGAATGGACTCCCAAGGGAGGTGGTGCTCTCTCCTACCATGGGGGTCTTCAAGAGGAGGCTGGATACATATTTGGCTGGAGTGTTATGACTCCAGCACTCATTCCTGCCCGGGGCAGGGGGTCGGACCTGATGATCTGTTTAGGTCCCGTCTGACCCTAAGCATTATGATACTACGATCAAAATAGGGTAGGTACAAGTATACCATAAGGTAAAAGTCACTATAGACTACGCAGCAAACAGACACCACAATTGCCTAGAATTAGGCTGTGTATAGGCATTAATTTCTACCAGTAAGGATTTCAGAGAAATGTCAATAGAAAAATAGCCTTGGAATTGGAACGTATATGTGTTCCTGTCCTCTAGCTAGTGGGTTATGCAGCTGCATAGCCCATAAGGCCTTGAGCTAGAGCAGAGAGAGTTTCCCTACCTCCTATTTCTGGCCCTGGCCACAGGGTTTTGTAGTCCCCACCCCACTGCCTAGCTGGGTTGTAGAAGGAGCAATGGGAAAATGGCAGGGATTATCACCTGATCATGGTTTGTCCTACATTTCCAACAAACTAGTGTACATAAAGATCGTAAAGCAATTAACACTAATCAGTAGGGTTGGTTGTGGTTGTCTGAAAAAAAAAGTGTTCATAAAGGAAGGGAAAGAGTAATAGCCAAGCAAATAGACCAATCAGTCTAACCTCAGTACCAAGAGCATTTATACACCAGGTCATCAAGGCGTATATTACTAATCCCCTAGAGGAAAAATGTGATCAGGAACAGCCAACATGGATTCATCAAGAGCAAGGCATGCCTGACTAACTTGATTCCCTTCTATAACAAGGTCAGAGGTAAATTAACACATGGGACCACGGAGCCCAGGTCCAGGTCCAGGCCCAGACCCAGGGGTTCCTGCCAATGAAGGCCCCCCTGTGTGCCTGGATTCCCTTGGGAAACAGCAGGTTTCCACTTGCAGGTAGGCAGCATTCTAGCCTGCCATGGCTCCTACTTGGGGCTGCTGAGAGCAAAATGCAGGGTGCACTATATGCAAGTGCATGGCCGCAGGCATGTATATGTCAAAGAATACAGCCAGGCAGCATGGGGAGCAGCTCCTGTAGGTAAGCCTATGGAGGGGGAAGGGCACGTGGGGGGAAGATCAAGGCTCCCACCATGAGGAAGGGAGTGGGGCCTAGGGGTACTGCCCAGCCACAGTGCTGCAAGAGACCCAGGGCCAAAGTGGAGAGGGGGATGGAAGATGGGTGGTTCATCCAGGGGTCATAAGGGTGGGGGAAGCTCCCTGCCACTGTGTGCATCACCCAAAAGAGGCATATTTGTACATGGGGCAGATGTGGGCTGGCCACTGTGAGCTCAGGGCTCTCCACTCTGCTGCCTTTCCCTTGGGAGCCCTGTGCTGGCCACATGTTCCCTGCCTGCCTGGCAGTAGTCGGGGTGCTGAGTTGTTTCTCCTGCTGCTGGGTAGGCAGGGGGCATACAGCTGGCATGGGGCTCCCAGGGCAAAGGCAGAAGAGTAGAAAGCTCTGAGCACATAGCAGGCAGTCCACATCTTTCCTTAGCCTGCTTGGCTCCACTCTGGCAATGGCCTGAGGAGAGAAGGTAGAAAGCAGGGAGAAGAAGCAGGCCTGTGCCACCCCGTGCCATCCTGGCTGGGTCCATTCAACCTCCCCCTTTGGGTACAGAGTCCTACCCCACCCTTTGCAGTAGCAGCACCAGGAGGGGAAGGGCCCCCCCTCTGTATGGATAGGGGCAGTACAGCGGCTGTGATATACCTTGACTTGACTTTTGACACCATCTCCCAGGATATTCTCATTATTAAGCTAAAGAAACACAAACTGTAGCGTGAAAGTATTGTAAAATGGATTGTCATGTTCAACAAACAGTCATCAATGGTTCAATATCTAGCTGAAAATGTATCGAGTAGATTTTTTATGGGCCTATTCATGGCCTGGTATTATTTAATATGTTCACCCATGATTTGGAGGATGGGATTAATGTATGAGTAGCAGATTTACAAACCACACCAAATTGGGTAGAAAAGCAGACACTGTATGGTACAATTAAGATTCAGAATGATCTTTATAAACTAGAAAAATGGTCTGGAAAAAAAAAAGAAAAATGGACTGAAATAAATAAATACAATAAATAAATAAATAAGTCAGTCAATTTAAAATCAACAGGGATAACAATGAAGTTCTGTACTTGAGACAGAACATGCACAGATGCAGGCTAGGGATGACTGGCAAGGCTGCAGTACTGCAAAAAAAGGACATAAGGGTTATAGTGGACCACAAGCTGAATATGATCTAACAGTATGCCCTTGTTGCAAAAAAGGACAATAAAGTATTAGGCTGGATTAATAGAAGCATCACTTAGGAAGCAATTCTCCCACTCTATTCATTACTGATGTAGCCTCATCTGGAGTACTGTGTGAAGTTTTAGGCCTTACATTTCAAGAAAGATGTGGACAAATTAGAGAGTTCAGCAGCATACATCAAAAATAAAATATGATTTATGAGGAAAGATTGAAAGGATTGTGGCTATTTAGTCTGTAGAAGAGAAGACTGAGGGGGACTTGATAACAGTCTTCAAATATCTACAGTGAAGTTATAAAGAGAACAAAGATAAACTGTTCTCTCTGGCTGCAGGGACAGTACAAGGGCAAATTTAGGATGGAGATTAGTAAGAACTCTCTCACCATAAGTATATGAGAGACTGTGGCGTTTATTATTTCTGTGTTAACTGTGCCTATATTGTAATAATTTTGCATGCTTCAATTTACACATATAGTACATAGGGGAAAGGGTTTAAAAAGAGACAGTGAAACAAGAGGTCTGCCTCAGTATAGGACAAGACGAAAAAGGGCTTTGAACATCTATAAAGACTTGAATAGCTTTTTTGACCCAACAAAAGTAGATGACTGGCACTCAGGAGGACGGGGGAAAGCTGAAGAGGATGAGCATGACAATAGAATGGACAGGAGAATGTGAACAAGAAGGGTGCGGAGCAAAGGGTGTGGAGAGAGATGAGCGCAGGAGCTTTAGGTCCCGGGAGCTGAGGAACCTGGCAAGAAAACAGCTGAGTTTTCAGCTGGTAAGAAAACAGCTGGAGTTACTCTTGTTTGACTTTGGGGACAGAGGAAGTTCCTGGGTGGCCATGTGAAGTGGGAGAAGAGAATCTGTTCCTGGGTGGCCTTTGCCCTAATAAATACCTTTATTGAAGTAGAGCGGTCTGCTGCTTGGAACTTCAGTTGTCTCTGTCCCAACAAGAGGTGGGGTCCCTCTCCCAAGACTCAAACTGGATGCTAGCTCCTCGAGTCCAAGCTCTGGAGACCCAGGAAGGATGAGGAATTGAAAGGCCAGGGTCTCAAAGTGGGAAGGAGCCTGTGCTGCCCCTCTCACTCGTCCTAGAAGCCATGCCAGGTTGGCTTCAAAGAATGCTCTCAGAGATGAGACAGGGCTGTGGTGGTCATGAGCAAGCATTCTCTTGGAGGGACTCTGTGACACTTAACTTTAGAGCAGGCTTCCCAAGAGGTTGTGGCCTGTCCATCCTTGGAAGTTTTGAAGAGTGGGTTATTCAAATGCTTGGTCTTTTGTCAGGAATGAACCTGCCTTGAGCAAGAAGTTGAACTAGATGACCTACAAAGGTCCCTTCCAGTCCAATTCAAAGATTCTGTGACACTTACGAAAACCATTTTGAGGAACAGATTGGTTTTCACAATGTTTTTGTAAAGAATGGTAATTGCAAGGTCCAAAAAATAAATTAGGATAGAAAGCACATAAAGGCCACTACTCCCTTCACCCCAGCAGCACATTCCCCTTTTACTTTTCTTCTTCCTGACTGATTCCTTTGAATGTTGCTCTTTTTATCGCAGCTCGTAGCTTTGGGTTTTTCGCTTATGCATGCAGTTCGGTATTAGAACAAGCATACCAGTATGTTCCTTCTTAGTGAATGCCATTTTTCTCTTTGCTCAGTCATCTACTTACATGTGTGCAAATACCATATGCAGATCACACAGCTTTTGCTGATTGTTTAGTATTTAATCCAAGTGCCTTCTGTGCAGCTGTACTGTGATGAATACTATAATATATACAGTATCAAGTATGAATCATAAAACTGCCTTCAAATTACCTGCTATCAAGAGCATATTTAATTTAGGGTAAGATTGTGCTCCGCCTCTTCTGCTGCTTTGTTCTTTGCTGCTAGAACAAAGCATTTATATAAAGCTGGTCGATCTTGACACTGGGGACTTGTACTTTTTTGGCAAATCCCAGGTGATATACAGACAGCAGTCAGCTCCCATGCACTCCTGGCATCAGGAGATGAGCCTGGTGTTTCTATATTCTATCAATACCCTGCTTCTAGGACAGTCCTTTAGATCTGTGGACAGCTGGAGCAGCAGCATCTGCCTAAATTCACATCAGACATGAGACCAACTCCTAGCCAATAGAGAGAGAGAGAAAGAGCATAAAGGTGAGTGACCTTTCCGTCATTTCTTCCCATGCATCTAGACTTCGCTTTGCATGCCTCAGCAAGACTAGTTAACCCAGTAACTAGTCAAGTAATTAAGGGGTTACTGGATTGTGCCTTATTCAAGCAATTAATCCAATTAAAGTCAGTGAGCTAATTTAAAAAGTTGTAATTCAGGTTTTGCTCAGACTTTAATCAACTAAACTCCTTATTTGCCCAAAAACGTTTCACCTTCCCAGAGCTGGTATCTCTAACCAGATCTGAATATTTCGCCTAGGAAAACAAAGAATGAAGGACTGGGTCTCACCTCTATCCCCTCTTTTTCATTATTAACTTAATTTGATTATAACTGCTCATTACTTTTATAGTGAAAATATTTTTACTTGTGTATATCTGAATACACAAATCCAGTAGCACATTGCCAGAGTAGTGTGAAGTGGAGCACCATAACCCTCTCACAGATCAACTAGGTTCAGTACAAAAATAAAGTCTAGAGCCTGGCTTGTCTGGCAGGTACACTCTCATTTAAACAAATAAGACTGCCCGTAGTAATTATTATGTTCAGTTTCTTGTAATTTTTCTAACCATAAGCCATCTACAATATACTGTAGACATGTCCTAATTTGGGAGAACCATCTGATAAAAGTAAATCACTATCCACTTCATCATAGTGAGCTCCACAAAATTAAACTAAATTCAGATGATAAAAATGATAGGAAATCCATAATATCCTGTGATTATAGCTGATATTTGTTTGCTTGGGAGAATCTAACGTTATCTGATTACATTTTGCAGCGTTTATGTATTGTACCATGAACTTGTTTAAACATCAGAAAATGAGGTTGATTTGACAACAGAAAAATGATAAACAAAAGAATGTAAATCCACTGCCTTAAAATGTAACAGATTGCATTGTTTGTTATGGATTGGGATCTCAAATGTTATCAGTGTTCATAGAATTGTATAGATAAAAAGCACCCATATCGTGAATGGGCCTGGCTTATCTAAAGTTGCTTAATTAAATATACTTATTCGCTTGCATAATTTATTGATATCTTTTGTATAATTGCTGCATTTTGAAATAGGTTTAAATGGTTTTAGTTTACTTGGGCAGAAAGGTTTGAGAATCTATGAGGCATCAACCACAACCACATCCAGACAGATACAAGAGTTGTCACCTCGGAGCAAACATCAAAGGATGCACAAGTACCTACCTCATAAACCTCAGTTATTAGTAAGTGACAGGGATTACTTACTAGAAAAGTGATTGTCTGAGTGATGAAAAATAATCCAATCCATGCAGAGGGACAGTCTCTAACCTATTCTCCATCTAAATCTCTTTGTGACAAGTCTTCTTCTAGCCATCTATACCCAGATGAAATTCACATTAATCAATCTTTCAGTGGTGAAAAGTGTGAAGTAATTCACATAGGGAAAAATAATTTTGATTGTACATACACAATGCTGGTCTCAGAACCACCTGTTATGACTCAGAAAAGAGAGTCCTTGGAGTCATTGTAGATAGTTTTCAAAAAAAACATAAGCTCAATGTATAGGGGCAACCAAAGAAGTTTATGAAATAAGCATCATTAAGAAAAGAATTGACAACAAAACAAGACCATCATGAAATCTATGGTGAGCCCGTATCTTCGATACGTACAATTCTGGTCTCTGCATCTCAGAAGGATGTAGCCAACTAGAAAAGGTACAGGGAAGCTTGTAAAGTCAGACTGTATAGCCAGGCTCAAAAAGAAACTAGGCAAAATTTAATGGATAAACAGCTGCATTACATTCAGGGATGTATTCTCTGGCATCTCTAAATCAATGATGGTGGATGCCAGGGGGCAGATTATGCTTGATATACCCTGTTCATATGGGATAGGTACAGATGTTACACATAATCTTCACCAAGTGATTGGAATTCAGACCAAACCCATAACCATGCAGAAGTGTGGGATACATAGTCCAGACTAAACATGGTGGAACCCAATCTAACATAGCCCTCAATCAATGTGCACTCAAACTGATTCAAATTCAGTTAGTCTGGAACATTTAACTTCTGTACCAGATCCCCTATCAAATCAAGTAAGTTCACTGTCCTATGGCATCCCAGGCTCTTTGCCCAGGGTTAGTGTGCAGGAGCCCACCCAGGGAATCCTTTTCCTCCCTGCCCTGCCCTGCGAACAGACAGACCCAGGGAGCAAGAGCAAGCTGCTGCCTCCACTGCTTGTCTGCAGCTGGCATTCCTGTGCCTGATGATGAAGGGAGAGAGAGTAGAGGTGCTTGCTAGGCCTGTGTGAGGCTTCAGTAACCGATTCGATTTGGAGATTTATTGAGTTCAAATCGAATCAGAAGCGTCC
>JAGPOW010001918.1:8712239-8737979 GCA_030014935.1 Caiman crocodilus | reverse complement strand
GTGGAACCAGCTTCCTAGGGAAGTGGTTCTTGCTCCTACCTTGGGCATCTTTAAGGGTAGATTGGATAGGTACTTGGCTGGGGTCCTGTGACCCTGGCACTCATTCCTGCCACTGGCGGGGGGTCAGACTGGGTGGCCTGCTTTAGGCCCCTTCTGACCCTAGATACTATGATACTATAATACTAGAACTATTATTGTTATTATGCTAACAATAAAATACTCTGTAGGCTGGTTATTGAAGCTTTTTCTGCAGATCTGTGATAAGGTCATTTATAAAGAATTTGTTTGAATCTGTACTACATTCTTTTTGGCAGTTTCCATACTTTAGAGAGTTCACAGATCTCAAAGACTCTCAAAACACACCCCTTTTTTTCAGGTACCTATAAGCAGATAAGCATGCATGGAGCTGCATATACACCAGGACAGCATATACACTATTATGCATCCTCAGCACCTGGGTGGACACTTCCGCTTCAACACTGCATGGGTAATAGAATCACAAACTGTGTGAAGGTGACATTGAAAAAGTTGAAAAACTGCTATTTGGATAATGCAATACAAAGCTCTACCCTAAAATTCTATGGTTATTTTTATTTTCTCCTAGATACTTCTGTAAAGGGATTAGGCTTTTATTTCCACACATAATATTTCATAGTTTCATAGTACTTAGGGTCAGAAGGTACCTAAACAGATCATCAGGTCTGACCCCCTGCCCTGGGTAGGAACAGGTGCCAGGATCATATCACCCCAGTCAAACAGCTGTCCAGCCTCGTCTTGAAGACCCCAAGGAAGGAGAGAATACCACCTCATTTGTGAGCCTATTCCAGAGCCTGGCAGCCCTAACTGTAAAGTAACTAGGAATTAAATGAAACTAGGAATTAAATCTCACTAATCCTCTTTCACTGGCTTCTTAGTTCTAGTAACAGTATATAGCCATGGATGATCCCTGTACACGGCTATGCCTGAAACTTTATTACCTTCTATAGGTAACCTTCAATGGTGCATCCACATATGCAAGCATGTGCACTTGCAGGAGCTCAAGTGGAAGTGGCACAAATTTATCCTGGGAATCTTTGCCTTAGCACATGTGCCTGGACATGCACTTTGGTGTGGGGCAAGCTGTGCCACTTGGTGCAAAATGACCTTGCCCAGCTCTTCCTGGATCTGCAGCCGAGGGAGCTAAAGCATGGAGCCAGCTCCTGTGCTGGCCCCAGCAGTATAAAAACGTGGCCCCTGGTCCTTGGCAAGGACTTTAACATCATCCTAGATGCGTGAGACCGGTCAGGCAGGGAGCGGAACCAGTGGGTGAATCTCGGGGAGATCCTGACAGCATACTCCCTTGTGGATGTCTGGCATGCCTGCCACCCAACCAACCCCTCTGCCTTCACCTATGTGAGGGCCCAGCCTTGCAGTGCTTCCCCCTCCACCACCTAAGTCAGCTGGATGACACCAGACCGGTCCGCTTTTCCACCATCCATCACCACCACCTCTACACACTCCTGTGCTTCATATTTTATAGATTTCATAGACATTAGGGCTGGAAGGGGCCTTGGAAGATCATCGAGTCCAGCCCTCTGCCCCAAGGGGCAGGAAATCAGCTGGGGTCATAGGATCCCAGCAAGATAAGCATCCAATTTTCTCTTGAAGATGTTCAAAGTAGGTGCCTGAACCATCTTTGATGGCAGGCTATTCCAAACTATGGGGGCTCAGAAGTAAAAAAATTGTGCTGCACAATCCATCATGCCACTCTCACATCCTGGCAATCCTCCACTTCCCAAACTAGACCTTGGAGTTCATCCCAAGTGGCAGGACCTGCTCAGCAAGGGCATGGCTGGGGTGCCCCAGTTGCTGAGGCTGTAATTGACCCTCATCCCATGAGTTACTGGGGACCTCAGCTGGTGGCTCCTCCATGAAGCCATTGCCACGGGCATGTATGTGGCAAGCTTCACAGACACTCCAGTCTCTCTGATAAAAAAAACACGTACATACGTGTGTGTGTGTGTGTGCACGCGCACGTGTGTGTGTGTGTGTGGAGTGGGGATGGGGGAAAGCTTGAATGCAGTGGCCACCACTGCCACCACCCACCACGCTTTTGAGGAGACACTGAGGGAACTGGGCTAATTTAAATTTCCAGAAAAGGAAACTGAGAAGGGATTTAATAGCAGCCTCCATCTAACTGAAGTGGGGTTCCAAAGAGAAGCTAAATTGTTCTCAGTGGTGGCAGATAACAGAACAAGAACCAATGGTCTCAAGTTGCAGCAAGGGAGGTTTAGGTTAGATATTAGGAAAAAATGTTGCGTAAGAAGGGTAGTAAAGCACTGGAACAGATTACCCAAAGAGGTTGTGGAATCCCTGGAGGTTTTTAAGACACAGGTAGACAGAGGCTTGGCTGAAGTGGTATAGTTGGGAATTTCCTACTTTGAGCAGGAGTTGGACTAAGTAACTTCCTGAGGTCCCTTCCAACCCTAATCTTCTATGATTCTATGACCTAAACTCTTAATCAAGACTTGATATCCTAAGACAAGTTAGTATTTTCAGTAAGTTTCTCTCACCTATGATTTGGTTCTTTTTACACTACTTTTCTCAGGCTTACTTATACTAGCATGGTCTAACTTAATTAACACAGCTGAAAGCTTATTAAAATTAGCAGAATGCAAGCTACAAGGGTTATAGCTCAATACAAAGATATTCAGCTTACACCACAATTACTAACATATATAGCATGCCATTTTCCCCTTAAGCTTTATTTTTCTCTCTCCATCCTTAGGATTGAATCTCCACTTCCAAAACTAGACCTTGGAGTTCATCACTAGTGCCCACTGGTACAGTTTCATTATTGCTTCTGGTGATCCAGGTTTGAGGTTCGTCAGGTTTTAACAATATATGACCAGGTTAGAGGACAAACTGATGAAAAAAAACAAGTCAGTCAAGTCTACATTGCAACTTCCTGCTATTGCTTCTATCCTTGTCTGTCTTGTCTTTACCAATTCTATTCTAACAATGTGCATAAACGTGTTTAAGCACATAGTCAGGTCCTTGACTTCAGTGGGACAATGCATGCACTTAAATTAAACACATGAATACATGCTTTAGATGGAGTAAGGCCTTATGAAAAAAACCTTTAAGCCAGGGATCGTCTCTCAATAAATACATACAGTACACAGAACTAATAAGGTACCAATCTCAATCACGACCTTCATGACTAATAGGGCTGTGGGAAGCTTCAGTCACTGATTCTATTTGGAGGAGATTTAGCCCGGTTTGGTGGCCAAATCTCCAAATCCAAATCAAATCAGGAGACACTTTAATCTCTCTGAATCAAATCAGAACTGTCCAAATAGATTCAGAAAGATTAAATGATTTGGCTATAGACACAGATTTAAATGCTTTTTCTACATACTTCAAGGTACCAGGCAGCTCATGAATGCTGAGATGGTGGGGTGGAAGGAACATGCCACAGAAGCATGGGGGAATCCCCAGCACACTTGACAGCAGACCCAGAAGTGGACCAGAAGCACTTCTAGTCCACTTCCAGGTCCACCAGGGAGACTGCCCCCCCTCCCCATCCCTTGTGCTCTTGTGGGATGCTCCATCCGCCCCACCATCACAGTGTTCACAAGCCATGCCTGGTACCTTGAGGTATGTAGAAAAAACATTTAAAGCTGTATCCATGGCCAAATGACTAATTTTTGATCAGCATCGAATCTTCATATTTGGCCAAATTGAATCAGGACAGTGATCTGAACCAATGCATCTAATCACTGTCCTCCATTTGGGCCAAACCTGAATCAAATGTTCCCGTTTTTCACACCTCTAATGATTAATACTAATAAAGAATGAAAGGAACCAGGGCTGTCCACCTTCTAAGCAGGGGGATACACGCTGCACAGGCCGCACCAATGCAACCTGCAGGACCCCTGGGCTACACACTGTATGAGCTTCCTGGCCTCACCCTCAGATCCCCTGCCATGGGCTCTCCCACTGCATTGCGCTATGCAGGAGACCCAGGCCTCTGTCTGTGCCATGCTGCACTGCACAGTCCTCAGGGGTAGGGACAGAAAGTGAAATCCAGAGCAGGGAGAAAGAGCTTGGAGGTCCTAGCTGCTGCTGCAGCCAGGGTGATGGAGGGAGTGGTGGTTGGGTGGCAGCCTGGGGGCATCAATTAACCCCTAGTGGGGCTCTATGCAGCCCCTGAACTGACAGGTGAACAGCCCTGAATTAAATCATACCAGTGGTGAATTACAGGTGCCAACTTGCCAGTACATGCCATGTCAGAAGTTGCTAAATGTGACCACTTATTACCTAGTAGCAGTTTTGGACAATGACTTTTCTTATATTTACCTGGAAAGCAAACTTACTAGTTTTCTCCCTGTTTTGGGGGTGCCAGGTTGTGAGAATCTCTTCTGTATAAATTGATAAACCATATGGCTACCAGAAACATCTAGTGGGTTCTGTTCATCAAGTGCCCAATGATATCCATTCATGCATTCAGTGAAGTGATGAAAGGAAAAGTTCAGCTGCTATCAACACAAATTTAAATGCTCTCCTATATTTGAAAGGGTACAGAATTTTATAGTATATTGAGTTTGACACCAAAGCACTAAAGTGAGTATAATTCACTGTGATCTTCATGCCATTTAGAGCCAATGGCCCATTCATGTGTAAATGCACAAATTAAAAAAAAAACAAAACACATAGACACTGAACATGACAAAGTAAGAAACAGCTACCACACCCTTTGTTTCTAAACAATAAGCTCTATTGTATCCCAAAGAAAAAATAAAATGTAAATATGAAATAAGAAAAGGGATTACAGTTACTAGTTTGTTGATGTACTTCAATTTAGTGGGTGAATCTGTCTGTGTTACATATATACTATATATGAACAAGATGGATAGATTAAAATGGACCTAACTGACCACTCTATACCAAATCAGACCTATATAATACATATGCAGAGACAAAGTAAGTATGCATATAAAACATAAATACAACCACATTTAGACGAGTCCAGGTAATTGTCACTTCAAACAGGTCTACTTCTTTGATCCTTTTACAAGAAATTAGAATGTATATTATTCCATATATGTATGAATGTTTGCATCTTGCATATCCTATGGGAAATATACCTTTGGGATCCAAGAAAGTGAGGACTGACTATACATCCAGTAGTTGCTGCTGAACAAAATGGCACTACTATAAACTTGGAAAAAAATGTTACTCACCCACTCTGAGTCGGAAAGTAAGTTACCTGTGAAAATATTGCAAAAAATAAATAAATAAAGGTTTTTAACACAATGATGTGAAAGACCCAGAATACAAAAAATAGGAAGATGCTTAATTGGATGAGGGACTGCTCCAACTCAACTCCCCCCCCCCAAAAAAAAACATAGATTGTTTCAAATAATTATGGGTCTTGATGTGTATGTATCATTGGGCCTAAGATTTTTCCTGAGCTAGATTTCTGATTAACTTCAATACTTACAGAAAAGATAAACGTGAAACCTGAAAGAGGTGCACGGAGAAGGGGAAATCAGTTAATCTTTCCATCCACTTAGAACAGGTCCAAAGGATTCTGAACTTTTATCCTGCAAATTTTAGCTGACATGAATAGTCCCATTAAAATACTGTGCATGGCTACTAGTATTTAACTCCTGGCGATTTTAGGAGTAGCCAGCAGGCAAGATACAAATGGTTATTTTTTCCTCCATTATTTCTCTCCCTGATACCATCTGTTCTCTAGATCTGGCTTCAAAGACTCTGATGTTTCCCCTCACCTGCACTTCATGCAGTCTTTTTTGCTTGTGTAAGGTGAGTGGAAGTGGTGTGAATCAATGGAGAATTCCAGCTGATATGAATTTACAGTCATTCGGCACAGTTGTAAATGACTACATGAGCCACTAGGCACTGTGAAAACAGGCCTAATAACTCTCTTTAGGGACCATAGATCTGATTCTCCCTTTCAGTTACATGGTTTTTATGTCTGTTGAACTCCACTGAAATCAATAAAACAGTTCCAAAGTAAGACTGGTGTAAGTGGAGGGGAAGCGGATTCAGTAGTACTAATAATTAGCTCCTCTTTTTTTGTTTTTTTAAACAGGACAAGAAAAGTTAACCCCTCAATTACAATCCGATATCAAGACCACTGCAATCTCTCTAATGCTACTCTCCTCAAGATTAGTGTTCCAGTGGTGCCTTCTTGCACGCAGTAGAAAAGCAATGAAATGATTCAGAGAAACAAAAATAAGCATACAGCCTCAGACAATACGTGGTGCGGCTGCTATAAACTACACTTTAGAACAGCTCCCCAAACCTTCCTATATCTTTCTATCAAAGACTATTTCTCAGATCTCTTTTAATCGTCTTATGTTTCTTTTACCAGAAGATACCTTGAGTATGTAAACAGACAAGTGCTCTCCCTGTACCAATTTCAGGTCTGGCCTCTCAGAATGAAAGATAAAAAGGTGGCTAAATAGGAATGAAAAGGTGGCTAGCCAAGGACAGTTACACATATTCAGTTCATTGTGAGTTTAAGTAAACCCATCTTGCAACAGAATGATCCAATCCTTGAAATCAATGGATGCCAAAATATTGAACAGTATTTTAAATCTTCAAGTCTTGTTCTTTTAACATTAATTTAAAAAAATAGATTCCCAGATTTCTTTCTTTTTCCCTGCCCCACCCTGCCCTTCTACCTTTTTCTCAAAATGCTGTATTATAAACTAGGTTTTCAGAGAAAACAGAATCACACATCTCTTATAGATTCCCAAGAGGCATCATGCTATGGTGTATTAAGTCAGGCTGATTGTGTCATGTCACATTATCATAGAATCATACAAAATTAGGGTTGGAAGGGACCTCAGGAGATCATACAGTCTAACTCCCTGCTCAAATTTGGACCATTCCCAACTATAACATCACTGCCAAGGCTTTGTCTAGCCAGGTTTTAATACCTTCCAGAGAGAGAGAGATTCCATAACCTCTCGGGGTAGCCTTTTCCAGTGCTTTAATACCCATCTCAGCCAGGGACAAATTACATGTAAACCAATATAAGTGATTAGAAACCCATTCAAGTACATACACAACAGAAGTTCCATGCCCATAAACCACTTTCAAAATGGCCAAAACCTGTTTAAGATAAACCTGGATGAATGTAGTCTCAAACTTAACTGATTTAAGTTATATTGGTTTTTTGAACTTCTGCCCCAGATGCCTCTCTTCATCAGGTGGATCTTGTCTCTTTGTAGTCATCCTTCTTCTTGGAAGAACTTCCCATGGTCGAAGAAACCATAGCTCTGCTGGTGACACCACTGCACAGCAATACATTGATCTGAAGGATGCACTTCTGCCTGGACCCTTCCCTTTCACTGGAAGGATCAAGGAGGATACCAGCTGAACCCCCATCTCCTTTACCCTTGCACCTAGACCCCTGAAGTCACTCAGGGTCACTCCTGGAAGTATCACTGGTGCCCACATGGATGAGCTGCATGAGGTATTAGTCAGAATGCTAGATAAGTCTTGATAATCCCTCCATGACATCCCAGATTTGGGCTCTGAGCAAGCAGCAGACCTCCCAAGACAACAGGTCAGGCCAGGTCTGCTCTCTGAAGGACATCAACAGGAGGCACTATTCACATTATAGGCACTCCCTCACATGGCTGTTACTGGCAGGAACCTTCAAGCCACAGTCTCCATAGCACCAAGCCAAGTCCTGGGTGGAAGTCTTCACAGTAAGCAGGCCTGCCAAGACAGATACCTCACAGGTGGAAGCAGAGGAAGAGCTAACAATGGTAGTGGCTCTGGCATTGCAACATCGTCAGCCATTTCTCTGCGTCTCTTAATTTGCCATCTTTGTCCTCTGGCTCCTGTTTCCAACCACACCTTCCCTAGCAAACTCCTTTAAAAGCTTGCCTCTTTGCCCATCCTTGGTCCTGAAAGGTTCCTTTTTCCCTGCTGACTTGCTTCTTCCCACCAAACTTACAATAAGGGAAAGTGAGATGGAGTTTCCAGACAAAATCCCTAGCAAGCTCCCACTCACTCTGGACTGTAGTTAAAAATGGGGCTTAAGTATTGGTAAAACTGCTGAGTTTTAGCTACTTACATTACAACTATGTAAGTTAGTTACTTTTAAGTAAACCAAACAAAAGAAGTCCTTACCTTAAAGTCTCCCCTTCAAAGAGAGGAGGCAGCAAACAGGGAAGTTTGCAAGCAGTTTGTAGATCAGTTTGCTGCCCCCGTTAACATTCTCCCTGGTCACTTGGGGAGTCACCTTTTATACCCTCCTGGGCCTGGATTGGCATCCTTCCCCCCTTGTTAGGGCTTTTGTCAGACAGCAATCACCCAGATATCAGCACTCCCAGCTGCTCAGCACATACCCAAAACATACAGCTCACCAAACAAGCACTCAGGAAGCCCTGGCTTATTTACCTTCTCAGAGCAGGATCTGGTGCCTAGCTCCTCTTCCTCTTCCCTTTCCTCCTCTTGCTCCCAGAGAACTGCTTGCAAACTGCCCTGAAATAATACTACAACTTTAATTAATTCACTTTTTTCAGATGCAAGCTTGGATGGCACCACTACTCCAAAGTGGGATGGGGTAGGGAGGGGCCTGCCAAATATTTGTTATCCTCATATTTGTAGCTGAAGATTTCCCAACCATCTACTGATAGATAAAAGTAAACTAGGGCTAGATGTAACTACCATTAAAGTCAAAGTTTTGATATCAAGTTGCTCCTTACGTTTGAAGAAAGACGTTACTGCAACTTCTTGGAAGACCTCAATGCTATACACATTTCATGGTAACTATAGAACTGTCCCAGAATGGGATCTCTCGCCTGCCAAGAATTTCAATGAAAAAAAATTAAAGAAACTTTGGTGAATTTTTTAGCAAATGTCTGGGGGTCAAATTTATCTTTCTTGTAATTATATTGATTTCTGTGAAATTGCAGAAAGGATAAAGTGGCCCAACTTGTTCATTCTCTCAGTGTATAAGTTGAGTAAGACATCTTTTATCCAGATCTTATTCTTTTTTTCATTTAAAACTCATTTACCAACTCTCTAAAGAGGGAGCAGAGGAATCCTACTGGGAATTTTCTTACAATACAGTGACAATCTGCAATTTATACCTTATAATGTTGTTATATGCTGAAGCAGGATCCCCTCTAACTGATACAAAAGCTTCCTATTTATTCTCTCACTTCATGTGCTCATAGTTAGATAAGCTGCCTGAAATTCTTTCAATCACATCTAGCATCTTAAAATCAAACTGTCTTTATTCTTTACCCTAGCTATTCAGGTTTGCATTTGTAACTTAGTTGACAATTATGATGATGCTTTAACCAGAGTATAGTGCTGCCTTTTCAGGATGGAAATGGCTCTGCAGAGCTAAGATAACATTCATTCATCTCATAGCACTTTTTAATGTTATCCAATATCCAATACTATAAAATATCTCCTAATGCCCCTTTTAATATTATCTTAATTATGCAATCTGGTCTCATGATGAATTTGTGTTGCTGCTATCGAATAAATGCTAAGAGTATTTGTTCGTACTACTGGATCATATTGTGGATTCTAAAATGAACTGGAAAACCCATCACAGAATCGTGTGCTAACTCATTCCCATCTTCTAGTCAACCATGACTCCGATGATCAAAAAGCATACAAGAAGGTATTTGCCAATACACCATCATTTTCCAAAGCTTCAGACATAATGATGTTCAAAGATAGTTGTGTGCACATGCTTTTGTAAATACAGGTTAAAACTAGTTGTGTGATATTTGAATAAAATAGATGAGATGTGGCCCAGAGAATGAGAGGCACCTACTGCTCCCCTTTTTACTCCAATTTTCACCTTTAAAATATTCACCTTTGAAAAGAGATCATGCCTGGGACAGGTTAACCCCAAATGCTGTAATTTTCAGAATATTATAAGCAACCAAATATTAGGAGTTCAAATTGAAATGGCTTGTATTTTTTTTCTATAGCAATTGATGCTATGGTACCATCATAAGTTATAATGATTTTTTATTAATGGATATAGCTTGAATAGTAATGCAGCCAATACTTGAATGCCATACATTTTAAATTAGAAAATAGATACTACCATATAGCTATGTAGTGATATATCATAATAATATATTGATTAACCACAAACCCAGATAACAACTATATGATTTATTCCTATTTCTCTTACACTATATGAAGGAACCATCTTCAAATCATAACACCAGAGATCCTAGAGTGTGCACACTGCAGTTCAGTTTGGCTTCATCTCTATTTCTGTTATGTGCTAAAGGGAATAACAACATCAGCAGATTAACTGTACAAATTGTTCAGAAAGTGTTGCTGACATGAGAGCTGTGGTTGGCAACTTCAGATCTGGCTGCTCTCTGCTAGCATTGCAGTCAATGAACTGCAGAAAATTGTGTTTTCCACATGGACCTTAGAAATTGTCATGACATTCAAGTTTTGTTTGGAGGCTTTCAACTAAAAATGTTCAGAACCACCCATAATAATTGTTAAATGATTCACTTACCCAAACCTTCATCCCTTTCTTTCTGCCCCCTTTACATCTGATTAACTGTACTTGCATCTTGCATATGGGTAACTTGGGAATAAAACGTGTTTAGAATACATGCTGAATAGAACTTCAAATGCATTAAGTAGTATACAACATAGCTGCTTGAAACTGCATGGGCTAGGACTTGATGAGCCCAGCGGTCCCTTTCAGTCCTATATTCCTCATATACTATGTTTAACATTGCCAGCAAATTAAATTTAAACTGCTAATGCAGTGAAACATACACATTTTCCAGGTAAAAATATACCCAGAAGAATCATTATGATAATGCACAAAGTTTGCACTGTAAAACTTCTTTTTAACTAGCCATGTCCTTTTAACAGCTTTAACTATTTATGGTCCAGACACTGAAACTAGATTTATTCAAATAGGCACTTGGCACAATAGCATTAACTTTAATAGGTTCTATACTAGCAGCATACATATTACTGCAGCATCAGGGTTTAAATCCTTTCATTGAGGGGATGGGGTGAGGAGCTGTGATGGGGGGAGAGAAGAGAGGCAGAACTGATAAATTCATTTAAAAAATTGGGTGTGTAATGTGGAATTAAATGCATTGGCTACATTCCACAATGTGCAAATGGGTCTAATATGCAGTGACTCAGATACTGAGTCATCTTAAGTTGCATTACCCTATAGGTCAGTGGCCTGTACATCACAAAACACTGTGATTTTAGCTTATAAAGTGATCTACAACAGTTATCATTTATATTTTATTCAGTTCTTAGATTACCAAAGATTCTCTTAGTTGCTCTACCTCTTAGTGCACAGAGTTACTCTATTCAGAATATCATGCTGCTGATACACAAATATTTCAAGCTCATTTCATGCCCAAAGATAGTTTTATGTGTCTTCATCTTTTAAAAATACTTACTGTTTTTATTTTAAAATAAACACATAAAAGTTGTTTTTCATACTATTCAGTGGGTCTTCGAAGATACTTCGTTGCTATGAAATTACCCTACAAAAAGAGAAAAATGTTATCTCTGCTGAAGGAAGGCAATCCCTGGATAGATAGGTAACTACCTAAAAGTACTTGCCTCTCCCTTAAGGTAACAAGAGCACACTAATAATCAACAATAGCTAACATGAAAGAGCTTTCTTTCCTCATTATATAATAAAGGCCAAGTAGCATTTAAATAGCAAATTTATCTAGAAATTCTAAAATCGATAGATTTTTAAGTAGAGTCTTTCCTTCCAAAATAATATTAATGCTAATAACAATAATCATAACATCTTCATAATCAGTTGATTGAATTGTACTCTGTGACACTAACATAAATCTGGAGTAACTTCCATGACTTCAAAGTTGTTCCTCTCCATTCATCCATTGCACAAACAACATCTGATTCTTCATTCCACTTATTCTTCTGTTTAAATAAGTGCAGAATTTTGAAAAGTGATAAGTGTTGTTAGGCAATCTGTAGCTGTGTTACCAGGTCCTCTTTTAACAAAAAATGAGGAACATAGAAATTGTCAGGAAGTAGGGAAGAAAGCAGGGAATAGGAATAAGAGGGCAAAGAAAGATTTGAGGTGAGGCACAGACTAGTCTGTCCCTAAAGAGTGTGTGACAGACAATGAAGACCATAAAATATAAGGCAAGTGAGATCAGACATTAGGAGATCAAAGATCAGTGAGTCACGGGTTTTGAGGTTATGCATTCACACAGCTATGTATGCACATTGTAATAGGGATGTTTACGTATCTGCCAGATCCATTCTCCTACACTTCAGGGGATATATTTTAGTATGGGGAGAAGTCACAAAAGCACTCATTTTCTATTTCTCCTACCTCTGGATGGTGGGTCTTTACCTGTCAGCCTATGATTTTCAAAGGCAGCCCCCAAGGGCTCTTCCACTGCTGCTGCCTCATATACAAGGTGATTAGCAGGGCAAAGGCTGCTGGAATTGCCAGAGAATACAATGTGCTCTCTCAGGGGCTAGGGGTAGAAATAACACAAACTGATATAAGGGATTGGAAACTGGTTCAGATCTGTAACACAGAAGAGCTAAGTACAGACAGTCAAAAAGTCAGAAGCTGCATTGATTCAATTTTTGCAGGATAGTCTAAACTGCTTAGATTGAACAGAGAAGCTAGTGAGCAGACATTCACTTCTGATTCTGGAAATTCAGCCACATGCCTGCAGTAGCTGAGGCCAGAAGCTAGGGGGCACTGGAGGACACCTCCCAACCACTGCCAAAAGGAAAGGAGGAGACAAGCCCTCCAAGGCTTTCCTCCTGTCCCTGCTCCAGTAGAGGGGGCATGGCCAGACCCCAGCCAGGGGAAATAGGGCTTTAAACCCCACTTCCAGGCCTACGTGGAACCCCAGCCTGGGTTTGTCTGGACAGGGGAGTGCTGCTGCCAGGCTTATCCCCCTCTCCTCAATCCCAGCCCAGGCCATCATACTAAGAAGATGAGAAAGATTTGGCAAGTGAGATAAAAAATTAGGAGATTTCTCACCCCAACTCTATCCCTGGTATGCAGGACACCCCAGCTGGGGGCTGCCCGGTTTGGAGGGGGAGGGATGGAGCAGCTCCTGCCAGCCTCATCCCCCCCCCCCCCGGCTGGGACAGCAGTCCCTGCCAGGCTTTTGCCCCTCCTCTCCTTGAGCGGAGAGTGGGGGGCATGGCCACATTCTTGCCACATTCTTGCCCCGGGCTTGCCAGCTGAGGCAGGGTGGAAGGGGATTTAAAGGCCTGCACAGGACACTAGCCAGGGTCTGATGAGGGACAGCCACTGCCTGGCTTGATCAGAAAGCAGGATACCAGGCCAGACCCTGGGACTGGCACTCTGAGGAAGAGGGAGAGGGGTTTAAACCCCCTCCTAGGTAGGCCTGCACAAAACCAGCCCTGATCTGCTGGGGTGAGGTATCCCTTCCCAGGCTTCTTTTCCCCACTTCCCCCTTGTGGGGGCAGGTGCTACTAGGATTTTGCCTCCCTCACTCCCTGAGTGGAGAGCAGGGAGCATGGCCATGCCCCAGGCAGGGGCTCACAGGCTGGGGTCACAGAAGTTTAGGGCTGGAAGGAACCTCATGAGATCATTGGGTCCAGCCCCCCTGCTCTGCCCAGGAAAGATTGCTAGGGTCAAATAACCCCAGCAAGGTATGCATCCAGTCTCCAGGGTAGGTGCCTGCACCACCCACACTGGGAGTCTATTCCAGAGTCTGGTCACACAAACCATCAAGGAGTTTTTCCTTATATCTAGTCTGAAACCTTCTTCTAAGAGTTTATGACCATTGCTCCTGGTTTTTCCTTAGGCACTCCCTCCCTGGCTGCACTGGATGGCAGCCCAGGTTTGCCTTGGGGAGGAAGGGGGCAGCCCCTGCCAGGCTGGGGCTTCCCCCACCTTCTCCTCAGAGTGCCACTTAAACTGCCCTCCCACCTCCTCAGACTTCTGGTCTCAGGCCAGTTTAAACCCCTTTAGTCCCTGCCTCAGCATGCCAGCCCCAGGTTGGAGTGTGGCCACACTCCCCACTCTCTGCTTGCGTGAGGGAGAAAACCCCAGCAGGGAGTGTGAGGGCTGAAGTATAGCAGAGACCACCCCCACTCCAAGGCAAACCCAGATGGGGTCTGGAACCAGGGAAGGGGTTCATCTCCCCCACCCCATGGGACTGCAGCCAGAACCTGCCTGGCAGGAGTGAAGCAACTCCTGCCCAGCTTTTCCCCTGGTCCCTGCTGGAGCAGAGGAGCGGGAGGCATGGCAAGATGCTGAAGAGGATGGCACACTGAGGCAGAGGGTGGAAAGGAGGGGTTAAACCCCCATTCCCATCTTCTGCCTCAGCATGCCATCTTGGCTGGCATCTGGCTGGCGTCTGGCCTTACCCCTCTACTTGAGTGGTGATCAGGGAAATACCCAGGAAGGGGCTGTTTCACCCTTGGCAGACCCTGGCTGCGATCCTTTGTGGGTTTAAACCCCGACCCGTCCCACCTCAGTGTGCCAGCCTGGCTAGAATCTTGCCAAGCCCCCTGCCGCTCTGCTTGAGCTGGATGCAGGGGAAAATACTGAGGGGCTACTGTGCTCCTTCCATGCAGACTCTGGCTGGGGTTTAGAGCCAAGTTCCCACCCCCACACTCTTCTCAGTCAGCACTGGTAGTGCTCCAGCCATGGAGCAAATGAGTGAGACCAATCCTGCTTTGCTGGAGAAAAAACAGCACAACTCAGGTCTGCAAAGCCTCCTGGGATGCTGGGAAACTGAGTTGAATTGAACTTGGAAAGGGTCTTGGACACACATTCTATGAACCGGTTTGACCTAAATCTGTTACGTCTAATACTATACCCAACCAGGTTTATCTTAAACTGGTTTTGGCCATTTTGAAGATTGTTCAAGTGCACTGAACTTCTGTTCTGCTACAGGCTTAAACTAGTTTATGATCATTTAAACCAGTGTATGTGTAAATTCTGTCACTAGCGCAGAAATTCGGTGCACATAAACCGCTATCAAAATGGTCAAAACCAGTTTAAGATAAACCTGAATGGATGTAGTATCAGGCCTAAACTGATTTAACCTAAATCAGTTCTTGAAATTCTGTCCCAGATTCCCTCTAGATTCAAGTTAACATACAGTCCCCCAGCATCCCAGGATGCTCTGCAACTCCCTTACAACCCTCTCCCGCTTCCTCCACAAGGTGGATGAGCTAGCCTTGGCCCAAGCTGTGTGCTCAAGTTGAGCAGGGAGGCATATTCTAGCACCTCCTCTCACCCCAACCCCCTCACACAGCTTCTGGTTTTGGCAGGCATGTGGTTGCATTTCTGGAATCAAAAGTGAATGTCTGTTTATCTGCCTATCATTTCAATCTACACAGCTTAGACCAGTGCTTCCCAAATCTTTCCTTAGCATGACCCCATTTATGACCCCATTTCCTCAGCATGATACCATTTCCTTAGCTTGGCCTCACATTCCCAACTCACAGCCCCCCCAGCCCCCTAGGTGCACTTCATTCCCAATCCAGTCCCCTGGCACTGCCAGTGAACCTCATTCCCAATCTGTAGCCCCCTACTCTCCCTAGTGCTCCAGGGCCAGGTCCTGTACCCCTCTGTCCACCCACCCCAGCAGTATCTGAGCCCTAACTTCTGCCTGCTGAAAGCAGCAGCAGCTGAGGCCAGAGCTCGGAGCCCAGTTCCCCATCTTCTTGCCCATCCCCTCCCCTGCAGGTGGCACAGACAGAGTGGAGCCTGTGTGGGGGAGAGGATGCAGGCTGCCCACTTCATGCTTGGGGCTCCCCACCCTGCTGCCCTTCCCCTGGGCCTCAGCAGCCCAATGGGTGGGATCTGGTGTGGGAGTGAGCACCACACCATGACCCCATCCGCTGATGTTGCAATTCCATTTGGTGTCATAACACACAGTTTGGGAACTTCTGGTTTAAACTAACCTGAGAAGATTGAATCAATTCAGCCTTGGGTTTTTTAACTGTCTGTGCTTAGCCAGGGAGAACAGAGATGTCTCCCACCTTTGTGCTGACATTTTGCTCACTTCTGGTGCTGATCAGTGAATGCTGAGGGGTGAGGAGTATTGGACTTTTAATTATTATTTGCAATGCAGAGGTAATAACAATTCTCTGTCTTTAAGTGCCAAGAATTGTTGATATTAATACAATTACCTTGTTTGTATATGTATGAACCATTAATAAATCACTAATTGCTAACTATATTTCCTTTATTTGCTACATTGAAGCTGCTTCCCTTGTTAGTATGTATTGCCATGCATTTTTTCAACTCACAGACATGTTTGAAATAACTGTTCCACTGAAAAAAAAGGTTTTTTTAAATCACATGCAGCTCATAAATGCACTTTGCCACGTTAGCAGACAGCATACTTCTATTCAACTGATGTAAAATGATGCATTCATTAATAATGTGCAGCATAATAATATTCATAGCAGGACCTGGACTGTCATTGGTCAGAAAAGCTGCCAAGACTGTGGCAAAAATGACTTTTCAGTTGTTCCTATTTTATCATTCAGTATTTACAGACATATTTACAGTATTTACCAGTTCTTTAAATCTTCTGCTAGTTTTCTAGACATGTGATTTTTAAACTTAATGTGATCTCACTGCTTGAGAAAAACTGTAGGAGTACTTGTTAAGGCTGAGATCCTCAGTTGATGTAGGTCCTCAAGGCTGCTCTACAGAGCCATTAGGACAAAATTCTACTTCACTTTGAAGCAAAATGACCGATCTGGCAGGCGAAGGGGATCCAAGTGACAGGAAGGGAGAGTGAGGCTAAACTAGTAGTTTACCTGCCCAAAAGGTTGGTCACTACTGTTTTAGTCCTAGTAGTTGACTGGTTAGGGTACTTGCTAAGGAAGCCTGAGACCCCCTCATTACCAAGAGAGGATATGAACCTTCATTGCTCTACCTTTTCAGAACAATCGTTTATCAACTACCACATATTAGGCACTATCCAGGCACCTCTTCAGTGCTTCTTTAGAAGCTGAGCCATTGCATCAAATTGTCCCCACAGTGGCAACAGATGATCAGGCAAGCTTGTCATCAAGTCTGTCCAATTCACTAGCAAGTACCCCTGGAAGTGGAAGGAAGGTGGAGGACTAAGAAGCACCCCACCCCATTGCCTCCAGAATGGAAGATGCACCTTTGAAGGGACTCTGTAGCGCTCCAGCCAGGAGGCTTTGCACATGTGCATGCCCCTAGTGCTCTCTTTATGTAGCCTTACAAAAGTAACAAGGGTCCAAAGCCTAATATTCCACATATTTTCCAGTAAACAAGATTATCATTTATCTAAATAACCCAAAACTTTTAGCAAACTACTAGCAAGATACTGAAAGCCAAATGCTGTTCTTACCTTCCCCTCATAAAGCAAACCATAAACCTGTAGTTCAAGGCATAATGAAACTCCTACTTTATCTAAAAACACCAAAATACTTAAAATTGCATATCGCTTTCTATAAGAATGGTGTAAGTATTGTTTTCTAATAGCCTTTGCTCTAAAATTTATTCTTTTAAAGCAGACCAGAGAAGAAATGAATCAAGATTCTTTTCAACTTGTTAATCAGAAGGCTAATACAAGTTATTTGAGGTTTCTTATTAAACAGACTTTCTTTCAGGAGGATACATGACTAAGCCTGTCATTTTCCATAAACCCAAATGTGAACCCAGATGCAATCTATATAATGATTTCATGGTTGAGGTGAGTACATGGAGTTCTTTGTACAAGCTTCAGGAATAGTATGGATAGAGCTTTAATTTATTAAAGGAATACTTCAGAGTACAGCTGTATTTAATGGTTTGTCAGTACTTTCCATAGGCACCCCCGTCTCCAAGGGGCTGTAACTGTAGCAAGTATGAAAATGTTATTTATAGAACAGCCACTCCCTCTCTGACCCCAGTGTCCTCACGCTCAAGGAAAATCTATATAACACTTTTAAAAGGTGAACTTGGGAACAAAATTCATAAGCTGGCTGGACACTAAGAACCAAGGACTAAACATTGATATCCATTTTACAGCACATTTTATTTTATCCAACTCCTGAACTCTTCCCATACAGGAAAGGTAAGAATGGCCCCTGTTCCCTTTTGACAGACCTTGATCACCCAGCAATCAGCTTCTTTTCTTCTGCTGGGAAGTCCCTGGGAATTTTTCTTGCCCTCTCCCCTCTGCTTCATTGGAGACCAGATGAAAAATCAGGAATGGATATAGGTATTGCTTGGGGATTCCAAAATGCACTAGCGGACTTTTGCTGTAAATGAAGTGAATAGGGCTCCCTGTGGCCATAGATCTGTTCACATAGATCCAACCACAGAGTCCTACCTGATGAAAAAATTATCTATATTTGTCTAAAGGAAGAAAAACCTAAGGTGATGGTATCTAGTATTTTCCCTTCCTAAAATGTATTATGATCCAGCACATTTGGCCTCCCTTCAAACCAGCATTTAGGCATGTACTTAGTTCTGTTATAAGACATCTCCTCACCATAAGGCAATAATTGGATTTAAGCATGGCTTAAGTGCTGTCCTGAATCAGAATCTAGAAGCCCTATTTTAAAGGAAGTCAAATGTCAGATGCAGATGGGCAATAAACCGCAGGGGAATGTTCTGTTTAAGACCAGATTCCAGCAACTTATCCTTGTGACTTAGTTTCACAGCAGATTCCTTGTAGACAAGTTTATTTTTTTGGCCTGTTTCAAGACTTTGAATAGGAATTTCCTGAAAACTATGACAAAATGTGTTCATATTACCCTCTGGTCAAAATACCATCAGCTACTGCTGTAATTTTCTGCTACTGCCACACTAGAATAGACTGAAACCTATGATCTAGAGGAGAGAGGTTCTATATTTAAAGTCGAACTTTATGAACCTTACAGAACCATAACAATTTGTAGCAATCAGATAAGGTTAATTGCCAGGTAGAATTTCTCAATAAATAGATCTATTTCTGTTATCAAACCTTTTTTAAATGAAAATGGAATTCTGTGATTGACAAGATGCTTTACACTGGTTATAAATAAAAGCCATCTTCCATCACCTAAACACATTATTTTCTGCTTATGTAGATCCTATCTTTAATTACCAGCTGCTGCAAATGATCTTCTTATGATCATTAACTGCCAAATCCTGAAACAGCATATCTGTTATTGCCCTGCGTTCAAATAGTCCACCTGTTTCTAATTAGTCAAACTACTAAAGCCTACCTACAGTAAGCTTATTTAGATTATATACCATAGCTGCTAAATGCTTCAGCTCCCATAATGTCAGTAAGCCAGTCATATTGTTTATTATTAAATGGCATCGACTTTTCTTGCTACAACTGTAACAGGAATCAGAGATATTAAAAACTCAAAGTAGGTAAACATGAGACACCAGCACACCCATTTCTAATGATGATTACTCACACTATAATTACCATATAATTTTAACAAAGGCTCACAAAAACAGGATTTCCAGTAGTTCAGCTTGTTTAAGTGAGTCCGATCCAAATAATAAACAGGAGGAAAGAAAAAAAGAAAAATATTGACCCCCGCAAAAAGGAATCTTTTTTGACCTAGGGAACTTCACTTATTTACGGAAGTTCCTGAAGGAAGATGATTCCAGTTTGCAGTCTGAAAATTCATTGTCTGATACCAGTATTTATTTATTATATTGCTTATTATTTTAAGATCACTCAATATTTTCTCGATTTCTATTGCCTATTATAACAAATAATTCAGCTTGTCAGTATCTCCTAATATCAAATCAAAGAGATAAGCATGAATTAAAGAAATAAATATCCCTGATTTTAAACATATTCAGGTCTAGATTCAAATGAAGCTGTGGCTCAGGCCCATGTCTATTTGCCTGCAATGGGACCAGATGCAGTATCACAAAAATCCAAATTTAACTTTTCTGGTTTTAAAGATGAACAAATAAGTCCAGCAAGTTTTCACTACATATGGCTATCAGAAGTCCTCTACCATCTTCTTTGGTTTTAAACAGGTCACTGTAAAACAGAACTAGATTTGCTAGCACAGGCCCAACACCTCATAGGATGTGTCCAGAAGAGCATGCATATGCGGTTTGCAGAGCTGCAAAATGCATGCACTGCACATGGTGTTCACCATGCTGCTAACTTACAGTGTGGCAGGGTTTTTTTGCCAAGAAAATGTGGGGTGGTGTACGTGGCTGTAGCATGAATTGCCCCAAACCAGGAGACCCCCAGGACCCTAGGTAAGGCTGCTGAGGCCAGCCCAGGTGCTGCCCCAGCCTCCCCTACCCCACCCAGGGCAACTTGTGTGCCAGAGCGCACCTACAGAGGTGTTCCCCAGGGACAAGTACCAGTGGTGCAAATACATCCCACTGCTATTCATCCCCAGGGAAATGAATATTAAGCTTATGTGGACATGCCCTTAGACCTCAGTGTAACTTTTATTTTATTATGAAAGCACAGGGTAAGATCAAGAAAGCACATTTTGTTACCTAAGTAATAGCATGAGTTCAAGTATCAAATATCAAACTATATATGGAAATATGGCCCAAAAATGTAAACTTTCTGACTAATACACTAAAAAAAACCTTATTTTGTAAAATTTTACTCATGGAAAAATCCCTTAAAGAAAACTAGATAATTAAAAAAAAATCAGCTTTGCAACACACAATAGTGTCATCCAAACTTTTTTGAATAAACCCAGTTCTGATTTTAATTGCACCACTGTAAATGAGGAATGTTGCAACTTGAGTCTGGGGAGTCAGCCTAAAACCTTGACAAATTCAGAATCAGGCCTTTTGCTGTAACTAGAAAACAGGTCCAAATAGCAATAGCTACAAAAGGGAAGTAAATGACTCATATGAAAATGTTGACATTAAAACAGATTTCTAGCGTTTTTACTTTGTGCCCACATACTTTTAAGCTTTCTATACTCCTCCCTAATGAATAGAACTCCACAACAAACTGTTTAAGATGTAGATTACTCAGCAATGAAACAGAAAACATTTTACATTTTTGAAAGCTGTTGATTGCAGATATCAAGACAGGAACTGGGCAATGAAACAAGGTTTTTGTTCTAGTGAGCTGTGTATCTACAGCATGCTTTATTTAAAAGAATAGAAACTGTAACTTTTAGTTCTATACATAATTTATAACAACCTTAAGGCATTTGCAATATCTGAAATTAAATAGGAAATGAAATTATTCCCTGAAGGTATTTGAGGTTGATATTAGAAATGCATTTAAAAATAAGTACACAAATAGTTCATACCATTATTGTGCACATTACTCAGCAGATCTCATTACAGATCCCTTGCCACATATCTCAAGATATTACCTTAAACCTCCTGAGTGTAACGCCTTCAAGCAAGCTCCCAGCTACACCTTAGAGAAATATTCCTGATATGGTAAATTATCTCTTCTGACATAAAATCTATAGAATACACAAGGGCTTTATGATTTCTGAAGGCTGGGTTACATATAAAAAATAAGGTATCTTCATCTGATAGTATTGTGGGATAAAATAAAAAAGAGGATACTCCTTTCTCCCTCGTAATAATAGTCAATGATAACCCTCAAAAGTTTGGGGTTACATTTTGATATTTATAAACGCTCTCAAAATTTTCATTGAAATGAATGAAGAAAGTTTTCTGTTGTGATGGGAGATGTTTAATATTGTAAAGAGGTAAAATAGGTGCATAGTTTAGATGTGTTGAATTTGTTTAGAAAAAAATTCTATACTAGTTAGCTCACGGATTTCAATATAATTGACCTAGGGACCAAGCTCCATTTCAATATAAGGAGATCAGAATCTGGCCCCAAATTTGGACCTTTGAAATACAAGTTTTTTCATCTCTCCCCATAAGTTTCCAGGTTAAAACAAAGGTTTCACTGTCATTGGAATGGGACCATTTTTGAGAGAGTCAAAATATAATGAATGCCATTGTTTTCAATGGCCAGATTGTCATTTATGGCATTTGTTTTCCAGTCTTATTATCACTTACATCAAATATATTATCAATGGGAAAAGTAATAACTAAGTCTGTTATCAAACCACCACTTAGTAGCAGTTCTCCAGGCTAAATAAATCCAGTTCTTCTAACCTGTTCCATGTAAACAGTGTTTCGCAGACTTCTAATTATTTTTGTTGGTTTCTATTGGAGTCCTTCTATTTGGCCATATCTGACTTGAAATGTGGTGCCCAAACCTGGACATAGTATTCCAGCTGAGACATCAGAAGAATAGAGCAGCAGAACCAGTTTCCTGACTTCGAAGAAAAAATCCTACAACCCAGCACGCTATCAGTAGGATACAAATTGATCAATGAAGTCTCTAGGATTTTTTGTCATAGGCAACCCATTGCCACAAGCAGCAACATTGCATTTCAGGTAGAGGTGGTCCACCCATGCCAGAAAAAGTCATGTGGCCAATCTGGTAAGTCGCGCATGTAGCCACTGTAAACAAATCCAAGACAGCTGCCCCAAATTTAGTTTGGTCAATATTTCAGTCCTCACTAATATTTAAAAAATTATTCCTATGATGGCGATGAAACCAAAGTTTCATGAGCCAAAGAGGTCAGTCATAACATTTCCATCATGGTAGGTATATTGGATTCCAAGGTGGCTGACATATTAGCATGTATGGGTCTACTCAATGTAATTAAAAAAAAAACAAACCCAAGTAAAAATAATAGTAAAAACCTCACAAATTCTAAAACTAAAATTTCATTGCAGACCTACAGTACTGAAAACATTATAATTCAGGCTAGCCTGCTTGTTTGAGCTTTATTGAATAAGACTATACATTTTTTTATTTAAAAATGCGGATACGTCAGATATTAATAATACAATGGTAATGAAACACATTACTCAATGGTAATGAAACACACAGACATATGTTCGACTCGACTCAAGGTTATTGGAAAATGTAATAGTCTAATTCAGTGGTAATACAATGGTATATATAACATTGATACAATGGGTAATGCAGTACTTTAGACCTCTGACATGGCAAACATGTAGTCAGTCAGGGATGCTTCTCTCTGGTATTCTTGTGTGATGACACAGACATACAGGTCCTTCGTCTATGGCAAAATGTCACACGAGCCAAAGTGCTCTGTTTTTCCATAAACAAAAACAGCAACAATGAGCACTCATTCACTTCGGAAACATCAGTGTGATTCCTAAGAAGCTTCTCACTTAGAAAATTAACAGGATTTTTTTTTATTTGCTGCTAAGGATATGAAACTATTCCATGATGCTAGTAATGAAAAAGATCTGCTGCTAATGATTCTGTGGATCAGCCTAGTAAGAAAATTAACTAGATTTTTTTTTGTTTGCTGCTAAGGAGGATATGAAACTATTCCATGATGCTGGTAATGGAAAAAAATGTGCTGCTAATTATTCTGTGGATCAGCCTCGTAGTTTGAGTCTATAATATTCTTGTGTCTGCCTTTATGGATGATGTTATCAATTGAAGACAATGACAACAACTCAGCCACATGTGTTGGAATACTTGTTGCTCGTGTCATCAATAATAACAGCTGATTTCTCCGAAGTAGCACTTGGGAGAACAGTTATTGCTTTATCTCCAATTAAGATCCATGACAAGGCCACATTGAACATGTCAGCCATACTGAGAATTTTTTTAAGCATTTTTTCAAAGGCACATAAATGCTTATGCCAATTTTCTTCACATTCAGCCTTGATGAAGAACCATAAAGTATTGACCACTTTCAGACAGCTCATCCAGTATGTGAACGTACCTCAATGAGAGTGTTCTACCACAAATTCTTGAATTAGAGTGACAACCATTGGTGGATGCACTAATAGTTCTTTCACTACATTCCTTCCTGCTTTGCAGTCATTATTTCTAAATGCAACAGCAATGCTACCAGAAAGTTTGTCAATGACATAATAATCTAATCCTTTGCTTGAACTGGACAACCACACAGTGAATTTATCAGATATTCCATGCTGCTTTGATGTTATATTGTGTGCTCTGATAGCATGGTTGTACAGTTTTCCTTTCATTATGTTGCTGGCAGGGTTTTCTAAAAAGAATCTGCTTTCATCCAACAATCTTCAAGTCCTGAAGCAGCAAAATGCTAGGCAATTGCTGTTAGTTAGACCATGATGATATGAAAGCCTCTCAGTCAAATGATTACTCCTTCAGTCTCTTCTGGCTGAATCCACACAAGTTCATTCACTTTGCAATGTAATGCCTGATCAAATGTTATGATTGTTTGCTGTTGTCCACAGCTTCCTGCAATTGTTTTACATTGCATGTTGGAAGTCCAAATGGTATCATGCTCAGGTGATAGTGCAGGCAGTATAGGACAAAATCCAACAATAATCAATAGTGGTAAAATATCACCAGAAAGAAACTGGTTACACGCTGTCCACTCTGGTATGGCAACATTGTCCTGGTTGTTGGATGACAGTCTACCCAGTATCCATTTGAGCTCTGCTGACATCTCTTGAGCAGCAGTGTTGTTGAGCTTTCCATTCATGTTACTACCCATACAATGGATGGGTAGTTTCAGTGACCTGTTATGGGTCATCATCTCTGGAAATACTTTGTTAAAATTCAGGTAGTATATTTTTCAAAGTTCTTTTCCTTCCTATTACATTGATGCTTTCTTCAATCTCAGTTGGTTTTGGTGGTCCTCTCTGAAATGCTACAATTTGTGTTGCATGAAACATTTGTTTTCCATCCAATATCTCCTCCAAGATGTTGATGTTGTCCAATAAAAACTGAAAATAATGACCAGGAATGAGATTCCTTGAAATAACAACATCTTCCTCATTTTACTTTATGTTTTCTCAGCAATGGTGGTCTCGATGTGACAAACTGCGTCATAGGTATGCTGCACACAGTAGTGAGGCGACTTTATACCAGCTTCTTAGATCTAGTTGAGTGATGTAGCAGCAAGCCTAACCCAACATGTGTTGGCATTAGTGTTTTGCCCCTTGATTCCAGGTAAACCAAACCTTAACATATATTCAGTACTTCTGTCTTGAGTCTAATTTTGCGCATGACTTTCAATATCTAAATCATCATTGACATCTTCCAAAAATCAAGTGGATCAATATGTAAAAACACATTTTGGGGCTTGATCTTCATTCAAGTTGCTGTATCCCTTCATGCCAGCTGTAACTTTCAGATCTACATGGATCTTGACAGCAACATAATATAAGTTTCATATGTCTGAAAACTCTTCTCTACACTGCAGGCCAATGGGTTTCTCAACACTTATATGAAAAGTTACAACTGCTTGTATGGCTTTACCAGTTGTCACAGTTCTGAAGATAAGGAGTAGAAGATTTTCATTTCTTTAGTGCTGAAACTGAATGGTTGACTGATAGTAACTCTGAAGTTCTTGCTTCATTTGCTTTCAATGTTGTCAGAGGACATTCACGGCTTTCATCTTCTACTAAAATCAAAGTATCTTTGGAGTATATCTTTCAGACTGAGCAGTCTCTACTAATTATAACATTTCTGGCAGAATATGCACACCTTATAGTTTCATAGTTTCATAGCAGTTAGAGTCAGGAGGGACCTGAACTGAATATCTAGCCTGACCCCCTGTTACAGGCAGGGATGAATTCTGTGTTCACAAGACGCCAGACAGATGATCATCCAACCGCCTCTTGAATTTGCCCAAGGTAGGGGCAAGGACCACTTCCCTGGGAAGTTGGTTCCAGATTTTGGCCACCCTAACTGTAAAATATTGCCTTCTGATCTC
>JAGPOW010001918.1:8667823-8696218 GCA_030014935.1 Caiman crocodilus | reverse complement strand
AACCAAGGTGAGATTGACAGGCCTGTAGTTCTCCGGGTCCTCTTTCCTCCCCTTCTTAAAGATAGGGACCACATTGGCCACCTTCCAGTCCTCCGGCACCTGTCCAGAGCTCCAAGAGCATTCGTATAACCGAGCCAAGGGCTCAGCAATCACCCCCGCCAGCTCCCTCAACATCCTATGTTCTTATTAGATAATTGCCCAATCAAATGATTAATTAATGGGGAGCAGAGGGGAGGAGGGAGGGAAGAAAGCAAAGAAAAAGAAAGAATAAAAAGGAAGAACTGAAATTGAAGGTACAGTTAAAACTAAACTGGTAGGATCTGATCATCATGTTTTTCCCTCAGTAACGCTCTGGACTAGGAAAAGCTGACCGTGAAGAAAATAGATGGAGATACTGAAGCTAGTAGAAGTGTGGGAACATGGCTAAACTCAACCGTCACTGCCAGAACTTAATCTAGAGGGAAATGAATACTAATTAAGATTGCCTTTAGATTTTGGGGAGGCACCCAAAGAAGAGACTACCCATTTTAACTACCTTAGCCCTGTTGCTGCAGAACTCTGTTCAGTTTTTCAAGAGTGCCTGTGTCTTTACATTTCTTCATAATCTTTCCTCTGTTTAGAGCCTGATGCCATATTTTCTTGATTGAAAAATATACCTTAATATTTCAGCCTCAAAAATAAAGTCAGGAACCATGAGAAGTGCAAAAGGGGACGGGTTAATTGACAAATGCTGTCAGTGGACATATGCAGCGATTAAACATTTATGCAAGCAAGCATATTGATTCTACTGGAAGTTAGATAATCCAGGCATGTTTGTACTGGGATATATGTTCCTGGGAAGATGCTGTCAAAATACTGAAAGTACTAGGTAAATGAAAAAAAAACAAAAAACTTTATACTTGAATGTATTAAAATTTTCTTACTTTTCCCCTGGATATTGATATTTTTATTATTTACAAGACAGTAGCATGATGGAAGTCCAGTGTGCTAGACCTTGTGAATGCATCTAACAGGAAGCAGTCTGTTCCCAACAGTAATTCATCATGCTGATGGTTCTCAACATTTTTAGACTTAAGGCACCCCATGGAGAATGCCAGCTCTTAGTTTCACTCCTTTCTTGACTATGGTAAAATAACAGAACATTTCTCCTGTTGCAAAAAACTCAGGAAAACCACAGTAGGTCAAAATGGTTTTGCCACTATGGATTCTTATTGGAAATCTCTGGGTTTATCTTGTGATCACATGTAGGTGTTTTCACATCAAAGTGCTAATGCTGTGCAGCAGCCAGTGCTACCCTTAAAAGGATCTCATGGCACCCCAGAAAGCCATGGCACCCTGGTTTACAATAACTGCACTATATCTTTTTTCAGAACCAGACATAAATCTTTTACTTCAGCATGGTGTTTTCATTTTAATTTTACAGGACTAATGAGAATCCCATTCATGTGAAAGGCAAAACACTGCATAAACTGTAAAAGAGGGATCAGCCCCCTATTAAGAGAAGGGTCTCAGTGCTCTTGAAACAGAATATAAAGAATTCCTTTAGATTGGGGTTTTCTCCCTGAGGGAATCTTAGTTTGTTTTTTCTTGATTGGTTTTCTTTTTCAATTATCTTAGGGGGCATCGTTTTTTTTCCAAAGTCAAGCATTAATTTAAAACAACCGACTTCAAGCAGTTCTATTTGTTACTTTTTTAAGGTCTTTCTAATGGCATGAGCATCTGCATAGCCCATCAATCTTGCTACTTTCTCCAATATCTGGAGTCCTATCTTTATCATTACATAACGGTTCTTACAAGAACATTTATTAATTCCAAAGATTCAGATGTCTCATTATGAGTTATCTGGGGAGAATATTACTAACTGGGGAAACATAGTTTGTGTTTCATTACAAACTTCCCTAACTTCAGTGACTTTTTCTTCACCCCTACACAGAATAGTCAGATCTTACCCACAAAAAAAATCACAAACCCCAAAATACATACACACAATCATTTTAAAATACAGTAACAGGGCAAGGTACAGAGAAACAAGCATATTGTCTACACAAAAGGAATCTCTTTTCAGAGTTAAAGAAAATAACATATGGAAAAATATGGATCCTAATTATACCAAGATATCACTTTGCCCACTATTATAAAGATGCAAATGAAAACGCATTTTTATTTTATTATTATTTTCCAAGCGCCCTTTTGTAATGCAGAAGCTTATAGATCAAATGAGCTGAAGCACACAGATAAAGGCTTCAATACCTGCATCTACTCCTTGAAATCTTGTGCTGCTGAATTCTGATACTATCAGTAACATCTCAGAGATATTTCTTACAGCAGACCACATACTTATGTTTTCATTTGAATCCCTTCACCAGGGTTGCTGAGAACAAACTGAAAATGTTACTGGTTCGCATATACACATTATAGGAGCAAATCATGCTTAGGTAGAGCTGGTGACCATATTTCAATTAAAAGATTTTTCCCATAAAAATGCCCATAATTGTATCCAAATCTTTTTGAGAGATGTATGGTTTGATTCATTTCTTGTCTTGAAAAAATAATCAAGTTATTAAAACAGTCCCTTTTCTTCTTTTTAAAATGAAAAAAATATTGGTTTCCACTTTGAAATTTAAGAAAATTCTCTCACACAAATGTAGAACTTCAAGCTTCTGAAATGTTGAATCTTTCCATGGAAAGGGGGAGAAAAAAACAACATTTTCCTGCCAGCCCTACTTTGAGGCTACATTATATAGGTCCTTAAGACTTTGAATGCAGTTATTGCATTTCTTCTATATCTTTCACAGAAATAGCTATTCCCCTGTTTGCCAGACTTTTTACTTGTACTTGTTACAAAATAAGTGACCCTAACCTCATGTCACAGCAGAATTCATACCTGTAGGGTATTACATAAAATACTTGTAAAGTACCTACATGGACCTGCTAGAGTGGCTGAAATAGTGACAAAGAGCAATTGTTTCTTGGGAAATACCAGCTTTATTGCACCATCTTTCAAATGTGCAGGCTAAATCATTATATCTTGGTGTTTAGTATCTACTTGCTAACATGTCCCAAAGTGATTATTTTATGCTGTGCACTTTATGAATCCTTTAGTTCTATCATTTGAGTTCTGTATTCTATCCTGTGTCTGAATACTGTCATACTAAGACAGTAAATGCACTATTTTCAAAATATCTTTTTTTCACACATCACAGAGATAAGGCAAGACAATCCTGTAGCAGGACATAACCTTGGAGGAAACAATAAAACTATTTCCCCAACACTTCTTCAATGCTAAGTAGTACTATAAAAACAATATTTTCTCAGTCTTCTTTTCACTAAATACAGATGTGTTCTTTAACAAAGGGAAGTGATAGTGAATATGAAACTTTGATTTTATATTCTGTCTACACTGTCATCTGGATTTCCAAAATGTTTGGCTTCCTACGTATGGTTCTTGTGTGACAGACAGAGTGGCAAGCCATGACAAAAATTGATCTGTTCTCTGCCCTAAGATAATTAGTGCTAGGGTTTGGAGAAGCGATTGCTGATTTTTTTTATTTGAAATTGTTCAAGAAGGTGTTTATTCCTCATTTCTATAGACCTACTATGGAAGCCTTTCTTACAATAGAGGTAGAAGATATCTCCGCTTACCTGAACGTTTTGTCAACGACCTAGCAGCGTCGGTTTGAAAGGAAGCAATTTTCTTCAAAAAAAAAAAAAAAAGTGATTGGTACAAGATTAAAGTGAACCCTAATTCTTCCCTATCCTTGCCAGTTGCAGCTCTTGTCTAAGGCAAATTATACAACTGACAATAGATCTTTGCAAATTCTATCTTTTTCAATATCTATCTAGAACAGATGAGGTAGTTTTCCTTTAAAATTGATCACCTCTGATCTGCCCCTGCCACTTCTGACTTATTCTTTATTGTGTACAGTTTTGCCATCTCTGTTTTGTTCCTGTTTTGCCTGAAAACTTTCCATGTGCAAAGACACTAGTCGTTGTACAGTTCTCAAACTTTTGTGCTATCCCTTATTTCAACTAGCATAGCTCTCAGTGGCAATGTCCACACATGCACTTTACTGCTCATTAGACTAATGTGATGTGCAGTAAAGAATCACCACTTACACATGCACAGCAATTACTGTGCAGCAAATTAGTGTAAAGCACCTTTGGCTACTACCAACAGATACAGGCACTAGCCAATGGTGCTTTCCATTAATGCACCTGAACACGTGTAGATGTTGACATGGGAGTAAATTGCTCTTAATCAAACCAGGGAGCAGGGGGCCACAACTGCTACTTGTCTTAGGGGTGGAGAGGAGCTGTCCCCTCAATTTACATCATTGGATAGTAAGGATTTTTTGATCATTAGTAGGTTATTTATCACCTAAACAGTCCTCACTATTCTTTAAAGTTACTTAAGATGTTCATCTAAGAAAACCTTTGGACAGAAACATTCCTACCTTAAACCATATGATAATATTCAAAAAAGCTTTGTACCTGGGATGTATCATAAAACTATCCACAGAGTACCCCCAAAACCCCAAGTTTTTCCCACCATCTCACTGTTTGTCCCATGGAACAGACTGAGATTTGCCCTGGGATAACTCCTCATCCTTATAAGCTTCAGCTCCACTGCCCTTATACCAGACCTCACAGCTACATCAGGGGAGCCTCTGCCAACCTTTGATGGCTTTCCTTTTGGGTTGAGAAAGAAATTTTAGGCCCCCCTTTCCATAGAACAGGCAAGCCTGAATATCACTCTCTGCCACAGACAACCAGTAAGGAGACAAAACAAGAAAATGATTTATTATATAGGACAAAAAAATTATACAGGAAAAACTGTAAATTTGAAGACAGAATAAGAAAATAAGTAAAGTTCCTTTACCTTTTATCTGGCTACACCCTAACCTGCCTAAGTCTCTTACCAGTACCTCCCTGGTTTCTGGGGCCTTGGATCCTTCTCCAGCCCAAGAAAAATATCCAAAGGCCAGGCACATCACACTGATACCCGACTACATAACTGTAAGAAAGCCTCCGTCCCTATCAGCATTGTGACCATTCTCATGAGTCACAAAATCATCCTAGAAACTTCTCTCCCTGGAACATCTGACATTCCTCTGGCTGATGGGTCATTTCTCTCAGATGCTTTTGCATTTCCCTATTACAAGCAGACAAAGGGTACCCAACCCAATAATGTTTCCTTTGCCTGTCTGGGAGTGGCAGTTTCCTTTAAGTATGCATCCCTTACTTTCTTTGCTAAACAGTGTCCAAAATCATAAAGATAAACATAGATAGCATAACATAAACTATACAGTGATAAAAGAAACATAAATGGATACAGCATAACATTGGCTTTCCAACAAGACTACACATGCCATACAAGTTAAATAAATACAAGAAAATCTGTATGACACCCACTTGCAGCCCCCAGCCCATAGTGGAATTCATTATACTGATTTCTACTTCACAAAGCAGCCAACAGCTTTTTAAAAATAATTCATTCAATTAATAACAATTCGTTGAATTAATAATTCAGGGTGGTGTATATATCATGTCCTATCAGGCTGAATCTTACCAGGATTTGGAAAGTAGGTTGGTGCAACCTAATATACGTATCAGGTTGCATAAGAGGATAAGAACATAAGGATGATGCTTCTATAAATGGAAGTAGAAATGATGCATATGCAGGATACTTTACTTCATCTGCAGATAATTTGCATTCCACTATGAACATCATGACTAGGGACAGATATTACACATAAACCAGTGTAAATGATCAGAAAACAGTTTAAATCTGTAACACAACAGAAGTTCAGTGCACATAAACAGCTTTCAAAATGACTGAAACCTTTTTAAGATAAACCTGAATGGGTGTGGTAGACTTAACTGATTTAAGTTAAATCGGCTTATTGAACTTCTGTCCCAGATCTACTCCAGTCCCCTAGCATCCCAGGAAACTTTGCATCTCCTCCACAACCCCCCACCTTTCAGGGTGGGCAGGCTAGCTTTGTCTGCTTCAGCTGAGCAGGGAGGCATGCTCTAGTGCCCACTGGCTTCTGGTCTGGGCCACTGCAGGCATGAGGCTGCATTTCCAGAATCAAAAGTGAATGTCTGTTCACTTGCTGATTGGTTCCTTCAACACAGATTAAACTAACCTGAGAAGGTTCAATAGATTCAGCCTCAAGCTTTTTGGCTTGGTTTTACTTATTCCATATGTTTAGCTGTCAGTAAGCAAATCAACTTATCTCACATTTTAGAAAATCACATATGAAATATAGCTCTTAAGTGAGAAGAATTTCTGTAACAGTATTTGCCTCCTATTAGCAATTTGAAAACATTGAAAATTCTAGTAGCTAGTAATATTGTAGCAGCATCTTCATAAGGCTTACTAGTTATACTACTGAGGAACTCAAGATAACGTAGTAAGAAGCAAGGTAGGGGGAAAAATACTTCCTAGATTCTTCTATCTAAGTTACTATTACAATACGCTACAAAGTTGCTGATAAAACAGGACCTTAATATTAGCTACCATAAAAATGTATTAGTCTGTATCATGGAAACACATACAGAAGAACAAAAAATAATGCACCATCAATAATATAAAAATATGAAATAGCTTTGGAAAATACAACATATAAAAATTGTGCATATTCTCTAAAGGAATAAGAAAATAAAAAGGCATCTGAACATATTAAAAAATAACATCTTGCTCTAGCAACATTCATAAATGATAACATATTTAATTTAATTCCAACCTTGGAAAGTCATTCCTACTATAAACCCTTTGTACCAAAATAATGTCATCCCAGTTGTGTTAGCAAAAGCAAAGTTGTGATACATGACTAAACGTGTTTTTAAAATCATGCTGTTTTAAAGTAATAATGTCATTTCAACAAGCAATAAAGGAGACTCAACTTTTCTATACAAGTACTATTTAATAAAATATATACAATCAACTGCTTTCTATCCAAAAATTATCATTTAATCCACTATAGGATAAATCATTCAAAAAGAAACACAGCTCTAGAAAAAGGGACAGAGCTATAGAATGAATTAATGGCCAAAAAAGTGTCCAAATCCTGGGATCATCCTGTAACCAAATATGCAAAAGGAGTGACCCAAACTTCTACAGCAGTTATATATTAATAATATAATGTTATAATATAATGCACAATAATTTGAATGGCAGGCAAAACTTATTCAACAAATAGTATCTTACTTGTTGGCTTTTCTCATCCAAAAGTGAACTTGTGGTTGCTTTGGGAATAATAAACTTTGTAATCTTTATTCAACAACTGGGAAAATTAGCTCCAACAAGAACTAGAGTCAGCCAAGAAAACAACCCATAAAACAAAATGAAAACTCTGCAAATATATCCTTGAGAGCTAAGAGTAGACTAATGTTAGAGAAACCACTAAATATTATGGACAGAAACAGGAAATATGTAGGAGGGATTTGACAGGAAATGCGAGCACACATTGACAGAGAGCCAGGGACCTATAACAAACAGTAATCACCTACAAAATGGCCAGGCCCTGTCAAATTTAAAGGGGCAGCCTCCCCAAATGCATCTCCAGAGAAGAGAAGGATTTTGGATGGTCTCTGTGCTCAATATTACCCACTCTAGGCAGCTGCCTGATTACTATGCTGGCAGATTAGGATTCTGCATTCCCCTTGCCCCATACATTGTGGAAAGAGCCTAAGTGTCTCACACAGCATTCTGGGTACTCAGGGTAATGTGCTGGAAAGTTAAGTGTAGTGGTGTCTGCCCCCTCTACACACTGTATGTATCACACAATTAACTAGTTATTTGTGAAATTAATTTAGATCAGTTATATGTGCAAAGTAACTATCATGTCATTAAAAGGTCCATCCAGCTGTAAAGTTAGACCTGAAAAATGTGTAATAACTTCATAGCTGGTTTTTATAACACTTTAATTTGCACACGTAGCAAGGTAATTATGCCCCCCCCACATACACACATACATACGCACCTTGTGTTGGATCCCACAACCACACCTCCTATAATGTACATGGCATGGCTGGAGGCATGCTTGTGTGGATCATGCATCAGATCCTATCATGTCTTGATCTGAACATCTAGAGGGGCCCTAACTTGCACACATGTAGGTCCATTACTGGATCTAGCTCAATAGTTACTTTGCTTGCATCTTAGGCAACTGGACTTTTTCATTTGGGTCTCCCACTTTTTGAGTGATGACTCTTATTTCCTGTATGGTTTATATAAATAGTGGGAGGCATCATTACCTGCACCTTTTGTTTTTTCTTTTTACAGTAGCTGCACTGTAAAAAAAAGTAGCTAAATCATCATTGTGTAGGGAGCGCATCCTACTGATATGCACAGTAGCCTTTCTTCTAGACTGACTACCAGTTAAGCAGTCCTGAAGGGCTTTAGTCAGCAAAATGCCTCATTTCTGAACCCTTAACAAGCTTTACTGAGAGACAGATGCCAAGATACTTAGTCTGGATTAGTTTAAGGTACTCTCTGAAGCAGAATTCCAGGTACTTAATGTCAAACTGTGAGGTGCTCAAGTTTAGGCTCCTTCTGTGTTAGCTAGCATATAAGCAAGTGTTTGGGGCTAACTACAAATTATAATTACTTTAGGTGCCCAAGTTACTTCTCTGATCTAGATCTTTTTTCCAGCAAAGGAGGACAGTATGCACCTCAATGAAGGGACCATGTCTCTTTTCAGAGTTTATCACATTGAGACTTTGAAAGAAAAAAAATGAAATTCCAGAGCCATTTGGGGTAGAGATTTGTATAAAATGGTGATCATAGTTTTAAATGAGTTTTTCAAACACCAAAACTCAAAGTGAAATGTCAAAATTATAGTTGGGCAACCCAAAGTAAAACAACGCAGAAGTGCTATAAACAATGCCCTGTACCTCTCTCATCAAAGTAAAGATTTATGGAAAGTTCTGAAAATTGAAGCCACCAAGTGTCATATCTCTGCTGTGCAACAAACTAAAGAGAAAATGTGGAAAGTCATCTTACCCTTCAACTCACTGCAACCCTGCCTTTTAAATAGCCTTACTGCCTTACTTCTGAAGTAAGATCCTTTTGTGAGCTGCTGTCCTTGCCAACCTCAATCTCACTCCTTTTGTGGTACAACTATAGCTCTTGGTTATGTGAGGAAAAAAATAGCAATTTCATAATACCTTAATAAATTAGGATATTAAGGCAAATCCCTAGTCCTATATAAATAATATGAATACTAATGAGAAATTAATAATGCCTAGGCATTCTCCATCATGTTTCCAAAAAGGGTCATTTGACAAACAGAGAATCTGGGATATGAAGAGAAGATACGTAGAGAAACAAGAGGTGAAGTGACTAGTCCAGGATAACTCAGCAAGACCACGGCAAAGTCAAGAATAGAATCCTAAGTCCTGGTTCAATCTCCATCCCTCGAGTCCTCCATGAAAGCCCTGATGGAAAGCTCTGGTAGACTCAGAGATTCATCTGCACCACATGTGTACAGGAAAACATAGGATTAAGATATAACTCTCCAATGCTCCTGTTCTAGTCCTAGAATAAAAAAAGGAAAGGAGACCTGAATTTCTAGTTTGGAAAACAAGCATAACAAAGCCTTTTTTTTCCGTTAAAACTGTTCACATATTACATATCATAAGAAACCAAAAAGTACCATATTTTTTTCTTTCAGGTCACTTTTAGGGGAGCTGAGATAACGATGAATTCCTTTTCTTATGACTGGAGTACTGCCTGTTACCATCCCAGAGCAGTTTGTTCCTCTCCCCAGGTGCTGAAGCGAATTGCAGTTACCAGTAAGAATCACTGCTCGGGTATTGAGAGTAGCTGCACCATCATGACAAAGGAACTCAGCACTAGACCTATTAGAAGCAGCTAGCATTTGCTTCGAATTTCGATTCGGGGACAGTGATTCAAATCACTGTCCCGAGTCAATTCAGCTGAATCTGATTTGGAGATTTGGCCACCACTGAATTGGCCCCCACTGCCCTGCACTGTGTGGAGGAGGCTCTGCCATGGGCCCCCACAGCCACTGCAGCAACCAGTGAGCATGAGACTTTTGGGTTTTTTGGTTTTCTTTTTAAGTGCTGGGACACTGGGGCCAGGTGGGGCAACTATTGACAGGGCTGGGAGAGTGTGTGGGGATTGGGGGCTGGGGGAGCAGGCAGGGGATGGGGCCGGGTGGGAGCCCTCCCATGGTCCCCATCCCCTTTCTCCAGCCCTCACCCCCTCACCCTACTTAACATCACAGAGACCAGGTCTAGCTCCCTGCAGTAGTGAGCAGGGACTGCCTGAATCTCTGAATCTTTTCTGAATCTTTTCCCAATTGATTTGCTTTGAATCAATTCAGACCTCTTAATTGGTATCCTGATTCAATTTGGATTCAGAAATTCAGCCACCAAATCAGGCTGACTCTCCTCCAAATCTAATCAGCAACCGAAGCATCACACAGCCTTACTCTCCACCATGTGAGAATAAAAGGCTTGCACACCACTGATTCAGAGAGCAGCTTGTGCATCAGCTAAACCACATTGCACAGATAAAGCATGGCAGTAATTACCAGAAATAAAATGCCCCTTTTAATACCTGTGATTCTGCTATCAGGTCAATGTGGGTCAATCCTGGAAATCAGTAGGACTTTGAATGAGGGGCTTCTCAGGCAAAGCACATTACAGGATTGGGACCTAAACCAGTCAGATGGAGCTGGTACTGAAGTATTATTGAAATGTTCAGGGAACACTAGATCCAAGTTCAGAAGACTATCCCCAGCATACTGCTAACCTTTGACATAATGACAAATATTCTCCATTATAAAACATCTGATTCTTGGTGATAATTACCAATAAAACCCAGACAACTCTACTGCATTTAATTCTAAGTTCAAACCTAATTACCTAAACTTTTATTTATGACATGCTTCTGAAGCATGAGCCTTCTGAATATTATCTGAATTTTTGGCATTTTTTTATTATAATAGGAATAATGAATGTGCACTGAAACCACTGTACTATGTACGGTAATGGCGCAGAAAGTATTATTGATATCTAGCAAAACGAAGAGACATTTGCTGGTTGATTTCCCACACTGGTTCATCTGTAAAGGTTGATAATTGAATTCAAAAGTTAAAATTAGCATTAAAAATTGTTCTGTAATTGCATTTTAATTAGAGACAGTGGGTTGCAGATGATTAACTGTACTAAGTTCACACATAAAACACCCCATAATTCTAGCAAAAGCCTGCCTGAGAAAAATGTATAAACTTTACTTTTTTAACTCTACAACCAATCTAAATATTTTCTTTAGGTGATATCCAAAATAGAGCCCAATCCTAAAAGAAGTCTTTCCACAGACTTCTGCAAACTTGAAGTATTATGTTTCCAGTTGAATAGCATACTTGAATTCAAGCTGCTAATACTGGGATTCTTCCTGTTCCATAGTCTTCTCAAATCTTCATACTGGATAATTTTTTTGGAATTAGGGCAATTTACCTAACTGTAGCAGCTAAAATAATCTAGTGAAATTAAAATGATCAATATAAATATATCATTTTATTAAAATTAGGAGAACATGTTGCTTTGTCTTCAATATCACTGTAACACTTTTTGACAAGCTACTTGTAAAATAATTCCATTAATAAAGTCAGTCACATTTTATTCAGGGAGCCCTGGAAGATTATTACAACTTTCCTTCTTGTACTGTACAAAAATATGCTATTTATACCATGTGAAATGAACCCTGCACTCTTCATATCTCTAACATTTTGCTATCATTTTTCAAATGCAAATACTATTTTGTAGCTAAAGATGAAATCATTGAGTTTGGTATTTGATCCATTTCTGCCTTTCACATCAACCTTCAGTTTTTCTTAATGGTTGTATTATCACCATGGTATTATTAGTCTACCCCTTAATTTCTGAGTGCATTAAAGAAATGTAATTAGGCCAAAATAGAAAGCAAATAAAACACAGATCCTTTCTGTTCCTAAATTAATTAGCAGTTATACTTGCATTAATGTTAATTGACTAATAATGAATTGTATCTTTAGTTGTCTAAATTATCACATTAAGCTGTAGTCAGCAGCACTGGTACAAGATTAATTTGACCTAACTTACAGTTAAATTCTGCTTTCTGATGCACTGTTGTAAAACTGGAGTAATTTCAGTGATAACTGTGGAATTACTATAAATGTCCACTAGTGATCTGGGATGAGAATCTCATCATTATTCATTAGAATGGCAACATGGTGCTACTGTTTCAACATTTGCTTAATATTTCTGATTATGAAACATGAGAAGGTCCAAACTAGAGGTTCTCAAAGCCTTCTTACTAAAAGGAAGAAATTCTATAGGAAATTGATTTCTTTAGGCCTTTGTTATACACGCATCCTATAGCAGACTTAACTTGGAGATCTTGCTCACCATCAGCCAATATAATAGGATCATAGGAAAGTAGCACTGGAAGGAACCTCACGAAGTCTAGTCCAGCCCTCCACACTTCAAAAAAGTTTCATCCCTGACTAAACCATCTCATCCAAGTGTCTATTTAACCTTCTTTTGAAAGTTACTAGCATGGAGAGTTTGCCATCAGAAAAAGAAAGTGCAATTCCCCTTGAACTGGACAAAGATGATGCACATGTACACAGGAGCAGAGTAGCAAACTAATGCAAGGTTAATGGCAGCATTGGCAGATTAACACATGGGCCAAAACACATGGGTCGGGACAGGAGAAGATGCAAAATTAAAGGAGCTGCCACACACATGGCCAAGAACACAGCCAGGCAGCCAGCAACCTGCAAGTAAGTTAGGGGGGAGGGAGGAAAGGGCTGTGAGGGAGGGAAAGGATGTGGGGGGGCAGATTGAGCCCCCCCCCTTGGTGAGAGAGGGAGGGAGTGAGTGAGGCAGGGGAAAGGGCAGGGGCAGGGGCAGAGATAGGCACTGCCCAGCCAGAGTGGTGAATGAGATCCTAGGGCCAGGAGTGGGATAGAACCATGGGCAGCTCATCCAGGAAGCATAGAGGGTGAAAGCAAGGAGCAATCTCTGCCATTGTGTGCACACCCGGGGGAGTCATGGAGGGCATGTGCCCCCCTAGATTGGTGTATGGGGTGAGGGATGGCTGCTCTCTGGGCCAGGGACTGTGCCAGCCTCTTCCCTGTGGTGGTGCTGGGCTTGGGGCAGGCTCAGCTGTGCATGGCGAGTGGCAGCAGTGCAGGGAGGCATGGCTATGAAGGGGCTACAGGGAATTTTGGGGTGGCTATAGCTCTCCAACCCCCCCCAGTGCAGTCCCTGCTTGGGGCACTCCATGTGGGGATCCCATGAAAAAGTCAGCAGAGCACTGTGCCCTAAGCAGGGATGGTGCTAGGGGAGGGCTTGGGGGACTACAGCTACCCCAAAATTCCCTATAGCTCCTCCATAGCAGTCTCTCCCAGCACCACTGCCACTGCCTGCCCCAAAGAGCCCAACCCACTCCCAGCCCTGGCTCAGTCCCACCACCGAGAAGACACTGACTCAGCCCCTGGTCCCGAACCCACAGCAAGAAGTCCACCTCCACCCCATGCACAAATCCGGGGGGCAAATGCCTCCCCCAGGGGTATGTGTAGAGGCAGGGAGATGACTACCCCCCTCCCCACAGACTCTCCCCACCTCCTGTACCTCCCAGATAAGCAACCTGCAACTCCATCCCATTCCCAGCCCTGGGGCCATATTCAAAGCCCTGGCTGGGCAGCCCCTTCCCCTGCCCCTGCCCCACTCCCTCCCTCACCATGGGGGCCTTGATCTGAGACCCCACATGCCTTCCATCCCTGACACACCTTTCCCCTACAAACTTACCAGCCAGATCCTGTTCTCCAAGTTGCCCAGCTGCATTCCTGGCCATCTGCATGGTCTGAGCAATTCAGTTTCCAATAAGCCAATAATAGCTCACTTAAACCACCTACCATTCTGCTGCAGTTAATAGCTTTTACAGATTTCATCTATAAAATAAGTTTTAATCAACAATATTTGACCAAATACCATGATCTTAGTGAAGCAAAACCAACAAATAGTTTTTGTTTTTCCCCTACTTGCCATTTTGTTCCGACAAAGTGACAAATAATGTTAGAAGAGGACTCTGAACATGTAGGTTTTGAAGGTACAATTTTCTACCAGAAAAAAGTTTTACCAAGGTGATCCCAGGCCTAACCTATCATTTTTAAGCTGCTTCTGGGTTTCAGAAATTAGGTTAAAGAAGACAAAGTGCTGTTTATAATGGAAACTCAATTGCAAATGTTACTATGGGGCAATTGTTAAGGCTGAAGAAGGGCTAAAGATTGGAACAGGTGTTATGTGGAGGTCAAACCAATAGATGGTCCTGAACACAGATAAATATAGATGAATTAAGGAGTCTAGTTAAAGGAAGATTGCAATATAGTATAAGGTATAGATTGTAATGTCCATGCTCCTGTTTTAGTACTCTTTCAGGAACCAGGCTAAAACACTGACCCTATTCCCTGATGAGTTCCCTTGATATGCTGGGGTTTATTACATGGATAGGCCCTGAAACACTACAGTGCTACTTGTGTTGTTTTTTGTCTTTTGTTGGGGAAGTGGGGTTGCTTTTGTGTTTGTTTTTACTTTTAATTAAACAAGCCTGGCTCGTTTGAGAAAGCAAAGCATGTAAATGTTAGTGTTTATACCTTGAGTTAAATATTCCACTTTAAGAAACATTTTAACAGAAGCTGATTTCCTTCCCAGAATATAGCAATGAGGAAACCATACACATCACTGTCAAGTGCGTGCTTTTGTTACTATGAAGCCCATTGAATTAAATTTCTTTCTGAATAATGAGGAACCTACATAGCATCGTTCCCTTGCTCTTGTAGAGCTCGCTCTCCCTTGTCTTTCCTGCTAAGTACAGATAGTCAAAAAAATCCAAGGGGGAATCAATGCAATCTTTGCAGTTTCTCTAAGCTATGTAAATTGGACTGTTAATGAATGGAAGTCATGAACACAGCTCTTTGGTTGGGGAAGACAGGCTGATGCCTGCACTGACTGAGGCCAAAAGGTGGAGGGTGTTCTTACACACTTCCCAGCATGCCAGACATTACTGAGGGCACCAGAGAGTAGCCAAGTGGGGGCCATTCCTCATTGGCTACCTGGCACACTCCCGCAATACTATGCTATCCCCCTTCATGAGGGATAGTTTCCCCCATGCCAGTCCCACCCCCACCCCCCCAATCTGGGGGAAGCCTTGTGCCTTGGGTGTATTTTGCCATGCCTGCCTGGCCAAGCCAGCTGCACAGATGTGCACCCTGTGAATCTCTGCCTCTGATCCACAGGGAGGAAAGGGGAACAAAGTCCCCCACCCCAGTCTTGCCCCGCCTCCCAAGCTGCAGTCTGCCCAGCTGGTGGAAGCCCTGTGCTAGGCGGCAGGATTTTCCCCCGTCCATGCACAGCTACATAGAAGGAAGGATCAGGACCCACCACCCAATACAAGCCCCTCAGGCTGCCCAGCATGTATTTTCATTTGCTTCTGGTGCCGGGGTCTGGTGGAATGTGCCAGTCAGCCTAAGGGGCTTGTGTTGGGCTGTAAGGGTGGAACTGCTCCATAGAGGGAAGGATCAGGCTCCACTACCATTGCATGGGCCTCCCAGACTGCCTGGCATGTCTTGCCAGATCCCAACGTGATGGCAGATGGTAGGACATGCTGAGCGGTCTGCGGGGCTTGTGCACATCTGATGTACCTATATCCTCCTCTGTGGTTTGCTATGTGAATGGATGGCCACTACTGAAACAGTGGCACCTTTCAGACCTGGGAGCAGCCCCTCAAGGCGTGTCACCCCTCAAGGTGCGTCTTAGGAAGTGCACAAAACTTCTGCAGACCTGTATTTCTGAGAAAAAGAAGCTGGTGAAACTTACTAGGTAATTCAAAGACCAGCCACTGATGATGGGGAAGGCCAGGTATTGGTTGGTTAAGCCCTGCATGACAGAAAGTTTTGACAATGATAATGGGAAAGTTAAGAAAAAGATTACAGGCATTTTTGAATCACATAAATCTGTGTCCATGAGTTAAAGACAGTATGTAAAACCAAGTTGAATTATGTTCATTATTTCAGGAGCTAGTTACTGCTGATGCTAAAGACAATAAAATACAGCAAATTCTGTGACAACCAGATATAAACAGGGATTATTGGAAAAGGGCAGCAGAGTAAGGCAAAACTGACATGGAGAAAATGTTGGGAGATAAGAAAAAGAGTGTCGCATTTTCTTCTGATGGATGGAAGACATTCTAGGCTGTGTTCATTTTCAGAGGATACGTTCTAGAAAGTGCATCTCACACATGTATTTTTTATTTGCTAAACATTTACAGATGTCTATACAATTAGCACACAGCAACCTGGCAGGGAAAGATAAGACACATGCAACAGCCATTTGTTACTTTTATTGAAAAAAAATGTTCCAAATCATGGTTTTCAAAATACAAATGCCTAAAGGACATCGTTGTTGTTATTTCATTAAGCTTACCTATTTAAGTCATTTATTTTAAGAAATAGAATACCCATCATAAAGCATTATACCTGTGGAATTTACGATGCAGAAATCTTTCAGTTTATATTAGTTCTTTATCATTGCTCTGTTACAGCCCTGCTGCAGTATGAGATTTATACATTATTAATTCTTATTTGTGTGCATTGTATTTCAATAAAAAAGATGTTAGTACAACAAAACAGAGCCAGGAAATGTTTTGTACTAGGAGAACTTGAATTGAGCATATAGCCTTCTGTCCTTAGGGTTATATCTTTATCACCACCACCTGGTTTTGGAAACATCTTCTTGATGACCCTAAATTCCTGGGATTTTAGGAAATTGCAATTTGCATTTAAACTGTTAGGAAAGGGACAGGGACTTTTCTACATCCTTATTCAGGAAACCCAAGCTTATCGTATTTGTCACTTCAACATTTCTGTATAATATCCTTAAATGAGAGAGAAGTGGTTAGCTGTGGTAGTCTGAAGTCAGGTGGAAGGCAGGGTAGAGTTTTACCTTGTAGACTAACTGAATCAGAGATGCATAAGATTTCTGATTAAGTTAGCTGTTGCTCATGGATGTTAAGTATCTCTGCTTCAGTTGGTGCACAGCTATCCCGCCTTCTGCTGTTCTTAAATAAGGGAGAATTCCTGTGGAAATCAACATGGATTTTTCCCACCTGAACAAACCAATTAAATTCCAGTCTGTGGCCAGCAAGAAGGCCACAAATACAGTAAATACAATGTATTGTACTGATTGAAGGTGCAGAGAAGCTATGAATTTAAGCATCAAAGTAGGAAGGATCTTATCAGTTGCAACTTCAGTTTCAGTGGCTGAAGTATTTCACTTACCACTTGCAAAGAAAACTAGCTAGCAATGCAGCCTTCTTTATGGTTTCAGATTAGCCCAAGATTCAGGTAATATTTTCAATTTTGCCATTATATTTTGCAGGCTTGCAGTAATTTGCATTTTAACCTTTCCTTTGTACATGCTCTGTAGGCTCTTCACAGAAATGTGCATAGAAATGAATACTGTGGCTTTCCCTTTGTTCATGGAGTGAAAAGATGTAGTGAAGCTTGTTGAAGTCCCTGACAATGTAGCTTTTCAAATGTATTCCAGTTTTATTCACTTTTGTCTATTTCCATTTGAAGCAGGAACCAATGAGGATTTTCAAAATGTTAAACTTGAAGGAAATAATGAGAGGAAGAAAATACTAGCTAAAAGGAGGATGATCAAAAGAATGTTGTTTCAGAACAATTGGAAATTAGAGTTCAACCAGAAAAGAATGATACCTTTTGTTTATGTAATGCTTGAGGACATAACTCCACCCAGCCGGTAAGCTCTGGTACGCTGTATTATGTGGAGAAGCTTCATGGCCTTCTTTCCCTGCATCTAATATCTTTGGGAAGGGGAGATGCTACCTTTCATCTTTATAAGGAATGATTACATTTCCTCCTCTTCTGTTCTTACATTAACTAGTTCAGAGGTCAAGCTTTTTCAGAGAACAGAAGGCTGCATCTCCACATTCTCCAATGGCAAGACTCTGCAGATTCTTCTACTGTTGCCTTCAGGCTTTATATCAATCTAAGGTCCAGTGAAGATATTTATCCATATCTATGAAGATATTTATCCACTTAAGACTTGCTTCCCCTTCCCTTGAAGGCAAGAACAGGAGAGAAAGCAGATTTTCCACTGACCACCTAATCTGATTTTCCCAAAGAGAAGTAAGAAATGCAAGAAGTACTTGGTTTGCCTTTGAAGTCCCCTTGAGTGGGAGCAGGAAAATAGGATTTCACTGATTTCTGCAGAGATGGTAAATGAAGTTGAACAAACTTTTGGCTAGTTTAATAGGTTTCATAGTCATAATGGGCGCATCTACACAAAATGCGCCATTGCTGTAGCAACCGACTATGGTGATATAGCATTGGAGGGCACAAACTGTGATGTTGCAGCTACATCACCGTAGCAACTCAATCCCTCACTATAGCGCATTGCTATGGTGACATAATGGCTAAAAATAACTGCACCGCCAGCACGGCTCAGTATGAACTGTTACTGCACCGTCATTAAGTACTTCCAAAACAGTGCCATAGAGGCACCTGTAGATGTGCTCAATGAGATGCAAAAGTAGGCCAGACAAGAATCTTCCAATCAATTCTGGACTTTATTTTGAATGGTTTTAATGAGAAAAAAATTGTTTTCTTCCATGCCTGTGAGCCAACTATTGACCTTGGAGCTAGGATTGTAGGTTGCATTTTTATTGTGAATAACAAGTCCCACTGCTTGACCAGTTTCTGGACATACCACAGTGATTGTTTAGAACTAGGAAATCAGTCTTTGACAGCACATTGAAATAGTTTGATAGATCAGCAACTCTGCATCCTTTAGTTCAGACAATGGCTGCTGCAGTGCTGGTAAGAAGCTGTTTTGTCAATGCTCAAAGCAACGAATCCAAAATGTGATGAGGGCAGCTGCCTTTGCCACCTGACAGATCTCTGAAAATTCTTCAAGGAAAGGCATTGTATACTTTGGTTGAGCAGTGGCTATTTGACATCTACTGTCACTCTCCAGCCAACTCCCAGAGACAAGGGACAGCAACTGCTAAAGAACTTTTCAATGATTTCTGAAATTGAGCCCCTGAATATCATCAAGCATGTGCTCACAACATGGCTTAGCTTCTAAAAGGCCCTTAGGAAAATGGAGGATATGTGACCTGCTTCAGCATTATATTTTCTTACTTCCAGACAACAGACAGCCAAAACAGGACTCATTTTTCAGTGACTGCAGAACAATGAATTGAAAATCTCATTCTTGTTTTTGATATATGTCAGTGATCCTTTGCAGTAATTTAATTTGAAGCTGCAAAACAAGGAAAAGGAGTTCATGACTCTGCCTGAAAGTTTATGCCAACTGGTGCAAGTTACTCACAGTGCAGTAATAAACATTAAGGATGAAATCCTGTCCCATTGGAAGTCAGTAGTAAAACCCCTTATAACTTCAGTGGGGATAGGATTCCAGATAGAGTATTTTTTAATGCCATAAGGAATAATTCAAATATAACTTACACAAGTTTAGTTCAACTTACTTCATAGATGTACTTCAAATTAAGACTAGAAATTAAGATGTACTTCAAATTAAGACTAGCCACCGACTTCAATGAAATGACACTTACATAATATATGTTCTTCTGTTTAAGATACTTCTGTATATAAGGCACATCCCTTAAAAGGATACTACTGAAGGGGAAAGTTTTTAAAATAATTTTGATTAATTTTTAATCAATATGTATTGTGATAATTTCAATTATTTGTTATGTAGCTTTGAAGTATAATATACAGCTTAATTTTACCTCCTTTTTCAGGGAAAAAAATGTTTGTCTTATACATCAGAATATATGGTAATAATTGCTGGGCTACTGTAAGATCAGAACCAAGCCTTAAAGCTTCATGTCAGCTGAATGAGATCTTTGGATCTGATTCTCCACTGCTTTATAGAAGCATAAACTGGTTCCTGCACTGCCTTCAGTGGAACTAAAGGTCTCATGCATTGGGTTCTTGTCACTGCTCCCCAGTTGCTGCTATAAGCATCAAGCTAAAAATAAAGACATGCAAACCTGGAACAACAGGCAAATTTCAAAACATTTTTTAGAAAAGCTAAGCCAAATATCCCAGCACATCTTCAAATGCTTGTGCATCTGAATCCAGACACAGATCAAAACATAAGCTGTTTGAGTTCACCTTAGTTCCAAGTAAAGAAATTACATTGGCTGTATCATTTTAAATCTTTCCATAGAGCGAGTTTCCTAACCAATGAAAAAAAATCGAATATTAACTGTGGGATAAAAAACAGGATATTTGATTATGACAACCCAAAAATAAAACTTCTAAATCTGATCTAATTTACTTGCTATAAAATTATTATTTATCGAGACTGTTACATGTCTATAAGTATATTAATTAAATAATTTATCCTCATAACACCCCTGTAAACTAAGAATTGTTACTCTGTTTAAATGGAGACTCTGAGGCATAAGAAGATTAAGTGATTTGCCAAAATCACCTAGCATGTCAGTGGAGGAATTACAATTAGAGCTGAGGTATTTATTCTTGGTGTATATCTAGTTGCTACCATCATATGTTACTTATTATATCATTAATATAGCTGGGAAAAAAAACCCAGCATGTTCTCATGGAAAGTACAAGAAAGTATTTCTTAGTTTCTCCAGTTAAATGCAGACCCTCAAGTCAAAATGTAATATAACATCAATGCAATGGGAACCAATATTTTACAAGCGAAGAAAAGCCGGAAGAATCACCAAGATTGAGGACTCTGGTACATATTATAGTTATGGTTCAATTAATGTGTTAATCATACCATAAATACTAATACTGCCATATTTTCAGTTGATTTATGACTCCAGAAACCAGCCAAAAATGTAGTTCACAAAAAATGTGAAACATTTTTGTGCCTTGGGGTCATCATCAGTCTGGGGACAAGGGCTAAGAACCGAAACTAGGACAGTCCTGATCTCAATGCCAAACAGCAGCTGCTAGGAGAATGGGTTGCAAGATTCCTTGGCTGGGAGAGCCATCCCCGTGGCAAGAACCTGGTAACCCCCAAGCTCAGCAACCTTTCCTGCCTTGACCGACAACCCCCACAGTTGCAAGGCATTTAAAAATACTGAGGTGCAGGGAAAAGGGCTGAATTTGTGCTATTTAGAGGTCTGAGGGCACAGAGACCACAGTAATCACAGAGTAATCACAGAGTCCTGGTCCTCCACACCTACTAGACAGGCTGTACTAGGGAGACTGTAATAAAGGTTGAACAGTGCCTGAAGGGGAGCCAGATCACAACCCACACTACGGTTGCATATGTTTCTGTCGCCCTCAAACCACACCGGCTCCCCAGTCCCGGGGTCCTGGTGCCCCGAGACTTCTAAAAGCCATGCACGCACTTGGGCTGTCCCAGGATGTGGAGCAAAAATCATCTATTTGTCAGACCTGGTCCTGACAGCCCCAGGTCTCAAACCAATTAAGGGGTTGGATCTGACAATCAACTGACCCCAGCAGTCCTGGATCTCAAATCTCCTTGAGACTGTCAGAGCCAGATCCAACAAATGGTAATTATTAGACTCACTCCAGCAGCCCCAGGGCGTGAAAGAATTGTCCCAGGTTCGAGGGGAGCTCAAGATATGAATCTCTTGGGGCCAGGTTCAACAATGACCTGACAAGCCCCAGGTCTGGAGCCTCTGGGGGGGCTAAGGCAGCCTTGAGTCTGGGACAGAGGTGCAATGTTTGGGATGCAATATAAAAATCCCTCCAATCCCAATAGTGCCATTGTTTTAATATCTACCAGGGGCCTCACACACCTAGTACAAAAGAATATAAAACTGAATAATCATATGTCTGCAAGGGGATGGCCTATATTAGCACAGTGCTTGTGGTTTGCTTTCATTTCTAAGCAAGGGTGATGATCACAACCCCACCGAAGAATTATGAATTGTCCAGGTGTCCTCCACCAACAGTTTTTGTAACAGCAATAAATCTACTTGGTCAGTTTTTCATACTTATTGCAAAATAAATGGAGAATAAAATAATTTGCTCTCTCTTTTCTGGTGTATTTATACAAATTAGTGTTATTTAATTATTAGTTTTTAAATAAAGCTGCTGATTATACACAAGTACAAAGGACATTTGAGCTTGCACCCTGAGAACTAAACTCTGTGTTTACACATTAGTATATGTCTACAGTAACTTTACTGAGTTTAACATTAAAATTGATATTATTTCCAATTGGATAAAATAACTCTTAATGAATGTTCAATGTTCATTGAGTAATAGCTAATTATCTATATAATCTAGATAGTTGAATCATGCCCACCCGGGCATATAGTCAAATAGTTGAATCATGATGAAAATATTCCTGTCTAAATATCACTGTTTGTTTTAAAAAGAGATTAAAAAGAATTACAGAGAGGGAAAATAAACCATTAATCAAATAAAATCAGAAGACTCATATACTTATTCAGATACACATGCTAAAATTATTTGACTTCAAACACACGCTTAAGTTTTAGTGTGGAAAAGGAAGCCAAATATCCTGAACATATGAATCTTGTTGTGGCATGAGCTGGCATGCCTTCTAAAGGACTTGCAACTGGGAAACATCATTTTCTTGGCATTGTACATTTATGCCTTACTCTGTTTGCATATCTAAATATAAATGCATTCTAGGAAACACTTATGAAAACAAGATGCCAGTTGGCATTTTGCAGTAAAAGTAACAGGATTTTTTTTTCAGAAGTGACTATATACAACCGCAGAGAATGTGATTAATCATCATTATGTTTGCCCTATTTCCAAAAGGATGTATAGAGCTTATCTCATCCCAACTGATATAATTTATTATAGTAGTAACTTGTAGTAACAGATATATAACTTATGGGCCATCAGTGTTTCTATTACAAACACATCTTGTAGAGGTGGTTATAAAACAAGAGATGAGGTTTCATTAAATATTTAAATTGGCCCAGTTGAAGTCTTATGGGACAGGAAAATTCCCTCCTGGACTGGGTAAAGACCTTCACCCAGAATTTTGCCTTTGTTATGGGGCTCTCATTTTAAGACTTCTAAAGCTTCAAGTGGTTTTAAACATTGTTCAAGGACTGTGATTTTCAAAAGCAGCTGGCATTGGCCTGTCTTTTGCTACCATATCAGTAAATGAGGGCAGCTTTAAGACAATAGTGAACACTTTGGAAAAACTCACCCTTCTGGTTTAGATGGAGCCTTTATGAGCTAGAGAGGTGATAGAGCCAACATTAGATATTCCAATACATACTTTATCCCAAGTATTTTGGGGGAAAGGATTTAGGTCTGTCACATCTCCACTGCTTTGTAGGCTTGACTTGCATAATACAGGCAAGGAATGCAGAGGTGAATAGAAATATTCACCTTCTGTATGGTTTTGATATGGAAATGGAGTTGTATTTGGAACAAATATGCCTCCTTTGATATAGATTTACCCCCAACTTTTTTTGCCCTATCATTAAGTATTTTATTCCAGCCAAATGAAAAATACAGCTTTTATTGTCCACTTACTTGGAAACTACAACGTTCTTACGAGGGCAAGGAATAAGAAAGAACACTAACCAGTGTTTTCTTTCAAAACAAAATGCAGAGAGAAACCAAATAATGATAAAAAGCCACCCACCTACAGCTAAAACATAATAACAATTTTCAGCTGAGGTGAGGTTCAGCTGACAGCCAGGACTAAAGATGCCTGGAATCTTTTCCTAAATACTTTGTCATTAATCATTTATTGTGAAATGGAATAGGTCTAATTAAAAGTCATATGTAATGAACACTCACATTATCTAAAACAATGTTAATTGCAACTAACCTGCCAATTAGCATGAAAACCTAGTTACCTAAATAAGTTAAATAGCATCACCACCACTAGCCTACCTTTGCATCCTTGGTTTAGTAAAAACACTGGTAGTTTTTCATGGAAAAGTATCTCATAGCCTCATTTATGTTTTGCAACTTCAGATAGAATAATCTGAATCATATTATATCTCCAAGGTTAGTTGTCCTGTGACCATAAGCAGAGGGAGAAAAAATTATTTGGAGGAGCTGAGTATGTGTGTGCATTTATGTGTACATGCCTCCCTCCCTCCCCCACCTCCCGCCGAGCATGGACGTCTGTGGGGGAAGGGACAGGGGGAGGGGAAAGGACTGTGCAGGGGTGGGAAAACCCCCACAGGGGCCCCCACAGTAGTAAGGGAGGTAGTGGGGCACAGGCAGGAGCAGGGGCTGGGATGAGTGGGGCCCTGGCTGGACCAGGTGATGGGACATTTGGAGCCCGAGTAGCTTGTCCAGGGGCACAGGGTGCTCCCGTCACTGTATGCACCCCGGTGGAGGCCTGGGGGCCATGTGCCCCTGCAATCTGTGCACAGGGCAGAGGCGGCTGCCACTGCATGCTGGGCTTTGCTCCCTGCAGCATCTGGCCAAGGAGCAGCACACTGCCATGTGCATCCCGCCACCAGGTGGGAAGAGAATGTGGCGCAGCCCACCAGTAGCAGGCATGTGGTGTCATACCTCTCCTGGGGCAGTTGCAGGAGAGAGTAAAGCCCAGTGTGCAGCAGCAGCAGCTACCACCACCCTGCACACAGACTGGGGGGGGGCATGTGGCCCCCAGGCCTCCACTGAATGCGCACAGAGGTGGAAGCCCCCCCCCCCACCCTATGCCTCTGGATGAACCACCTGGGCTCTGTTTTTCCCACCACCTGACCTGGCTGGGGCCCCACTCACCCTAGCCCCTGCTCCTCCTACCTGTGCTGCACTCCCTCCCTCAATGCTACCCCCAGCACCTTCCCCTTCACAGAATCAACTAGTACTCACCTCCCATGCTGGACATCCAGTGATCCACACACCGGGATGCAATTCTGGCTGCATGCATGTCCCTCCCCATCCCAGCTGCAGCCCCTGGAGCCTGTGGTTGGGCTGCCCTATGGACTTACTCACTGCCCCACATTTGCGGGGACTGAGCTCTGTTAGTCCCAGCCTTCCACCACTTATGCCTGTGACCACAACATAAAAACCAGGTTAAATTATTGAGATTTCTGTTCCTTGGAAAAATCTAAAATGGAATTATCTGTTACTAAATAGTGTAAATTTTAACAGTTACCATTATGGCTGAAGGTCTCCCTGCCACAACTATTCGACTCAAGTGGTATCCACTGTTATCCTGGAAAAAGTGTAAGGGAATTTTACCTGTGCTGTTACTATTGCTTCTGTAACTTTAAACCAAGAATGGGCAAATAATGCTCACAACCAATTCCAATCTGCCAGTTGATTGCATCTGGCCCATGGCTACCCCTGTAGAGCTCCCAATGGAACAAAGCCCCACCTGCTCCTGCCTGGGACAGCCTTCACCACTCTCCCACTGGGTGGGCTAGATATGGGACAGCAGAATGCCGCTGCACCACACTGCCCAGGTGAGCTCTGTTCTAGAAGATCCCTGCCGCGCTCCCTCCTTTGACCCCTGGTCAACCCCTTGGACTTAGTGCATGGGCAGTCCCCCCCACACACATACACACATTCACCTCCCCTCACACGCACCCCATACACACAGCCCTTCCATACCCCACCACACACAAACACACAAATACCTACCCCCCTGACACACACCCACTCCCCCACACAAAATGCAGAATACTCTATTTTGAGTTATTATGCAGTTGCCTCTATACACAGTACTAAAAAAAACCCCATAAATCAGGACAAAATATGTATATTGAAATAAAATTAAAATATGTTATAATAGATGTTTGATTTTTAGTATATGATTTATAGGCGGGGTATCTGTAATTTGCTAAAATGATCTCGTCTGAAAGATTTTGTGTACAATGCTTGAGAACTCACCAAAACTCATTAAGTGGCCTATTAACTGAAATAATTGCCCACCCCTGCTTTAAACTTTGTAGTTGTTCTGCTTTTCTTGGTAATACAAACTAAGCAGCTCTTCCTGGTACCTGAAATACATTTTGCTCTAAATATAAGAAAATATCCTCATAGGCTGAGGAAGCTACACAGATGATATAATCCTACAAGGTGTTGTTCAGCACTTGGGAGATCCTTTGACCTACCCAACACTTAGGATGCCATAGAGGCTAAGACCCTCTCCCCCCCCCCACACACAGACAGAATGTTTATTTGATCCCTTGATACATCCCAGGATTGAGCCAATATTTGTAAATCCCTTTTAGGGAGATACTAAATGACATTATTTTCTCTGCCCCTATTTTCATAGTCAGTGCCTTAAGGCAGGTGGCAGCCTTATTTAACATTAAAAGAACCAAATACAAAGTCTTTAAAATATTAATGGAAGAAAGTGCTGTTTTTCCACCTTTTAAAAACTGATAAAAGATATAAAGTTTCTTATGCATAAATTTTTTGTCTAACTCCACTTAATATAATTACAGATTAGAATAATCTACATTTCCCTATTTCAAACATGACAATAAGCGTTCTGAATTATGAAGTAAATTAAATATCCTACTTCAAATTTGACTTCTCACAATCATAATTAATTTAATGCTTATCCCTAAAAATCCTCTAATTGACTCATGTCACATAGACATTTCCTCATTTAGAATTACTATACGTGCAGCGCTCTCTAAAATTTAGGTGTTAGCTGATGTATAATTCATAAACTACCACTAGACAAACAGCGAGTATCTCAACCCACCTGCACACCCAGTGGAATACAAATGTCAGAGCTATTTCTGGATGGGTTTGGCCCACACAGTTCATCCTGAATGGGTTTATTTGTGCATGAGTTGCCCTAACCAATAAACAAGAATATAAAAACAGTTGATATTATGATAGAACAACAGAGTCATAGAACAAACGGTTAGTGGTATTATATTGTTTGATTTAGTCTCATCTGTACCTATATTTTATTTGTTACAGGATAATTATTTTATATACAGCAATACTTTTCTAAGCCAAACGAGTCAGAGCTGAGTCTAGTTCATAGCTCTAGGTCTTCAAACACTTCCAAACTGAGATCTCCCCATTACTTAGCCCTTCAGTGAGACATTGAACTCCACTTTCCAGCCACTTCAAATCCTGAAGTCAATGTTTCAGGCCTTATGAGACCCTAGTCATTTACCAGCTGTGGATACTTAGAATTCTTATTGAATCCCTTCATGGACAATATGAGCAGAAAGCAAGGAACCTAGGATTAGCAAAGTAATTTCTTAAGCAAAGTCGCTTACTGTTAGGGGCTAGGGGCACACAGTCAAAAAGCCTGAGCCTGAATTGACTCAATCTTTCACGTTAGTTTAACCTGCCAAGGTTGAAACAGTTTGCAACTGAACATACATTCCCTCTGGACTGAATAAATGCAGGCATATGCCTGCAGTGGCTCAGGCTAGAAGTCATGGAGCGCTGGAGCAGCCCTCCCTCCCATTCTATAGTGCTGAGCTGAGTGGTAGGGGGTGGCCAGGCTCTGGCAGGACACTCTGATAAGGGAGGGTTGTAAAATCCCACAATTGTTACATCTCAGCTGTGTGTTCTTGGGCAACCCTGGCACAGGATGCAGTCTGTCTGACTCGTAAGGACTCAACCCCCCCTTTACCTAAACGAAACTGATTAAGATGCAGTGAAAGACACACCTAAGACCCTCAAGATAAGGGTGACAAGAGTGAACCAACTGCCCTAGGTCTTATTTACATCTGAGGTGGAACCAGATGACCATTCATTTACTTGAGAGATGGAGAACAGAAAGCCTGAAGCAAGGATTGCAGTGAATTCTGGGACAAGAGAAGCAGGGGAGCACTGCATGATGGGGAATCTGCTCCAAATGTTAATCAACCCATGTTCACACACACCCAGCTCAGCATTTATCAGACCAGTTCTAATCTGGAATTACTAAGGACTCCTCCCCCCGCAGACACACACACACCTCTAAGTTTAATAGGCATCTCGGGCCGTACATTCCCTGGTCCCACTATGGGAGGCCTATTTAAACTTGATTGACTAAAAACTCAGTTGCTGGGTTAGGGAACGCTGAGGCAAGAGACCAAGTCAGAGGGAATATGGGCTACATTTGAACAATCGTTAAGGGTTCATCACAACATCCAGCCCATTGGAGCCCTAATCACAGGTGTTGTCATACCCTTCCTGAAATGACTGGTGGGAGTCCTCTCCACAAAAGGTTACAAACACCCCAATAATTGCTTTAAGTCTGTTAAAAGACTATAGTAAAATCTGGAAAAAAGTCATACTAAGCTGAGGCTTGTGCACAACAAGTAAAAATCCAAAATCCTGATGCTGCAAGCTATCTATTGTTTCTGAAGAAACCATGAGATATCCCATCAGTATA
>JAGPOW010001918.1:8651147-8667723 GCA_030014935.1 Caiman crocodilus | reverse complement strand
ACTGATTTGGTGACTGGAGGAACCCAGTCCCATTGAGACTGAGTCCTGCAAGATAGCTCCACTGGGGGTGAGGGCTTGCAGAAGGGAGAGATACAGCTCCTATAGTAACACAAGTAGCACATTGACAGAATCACCAAGACCCTAGAAATTATCCTTAATAAATAAGCACATCCCAAAGTAATGGGCAAATTTTGTAACACCTGGCCTGCACAGTCCCAGGCTTTTCCCCACTTGCTACTCAAGGGGCAGGAGTATTGCCAGACCCCAGTCCTGGGCTAGCACTTTGAGGCAAAAGGGCAGGTGTGCAGTGCATTTGGTGATGATACTCAATCTTCCTCTCCATGCTTCTTCATACTGTCTGCAAACCTGACAGTGGAGGGAACCAGCAGGGGGCTGATAACACGGTGTTTATCAGCTCATCAACAAAACAAAAGCCACTCGCATTAGTTCAAGCTCTTCTTAAACAGCTCTTTCCAAGGAAGGAACACAGGGATACTACTGGCTGTCCTGTAGACTAGCTCCAAAAAGCCCTAAGTGGACACTGTTCTGTCTGCCTGTCCCAGTTAAATTGGAGACACACACACATAGACACTTCTCAGCCTTAGCTAGCATACAACATGCCTAGGGTCCATGGGGCTGGGGAGGGAGGGAGGGGGAATCCCTGCTTGAGCAGAAAGCCACAAGGGAAGAGTGAGGCAGGGGGAAACCAGACAAACCTTGCTGTGCCTACAGTCTCTGATGAAGTTCTGGCTAGGGAGCAGAGGGGTGGGTCCAGTCCTGTTCTCTGGAGCAGACAGCACAGCCCAGGGCTGCAAAACACCTGGAATCTAGGGCCTCTGGTTAAACTTAAACCAAGAAGGTGTCTGGGATAGACATTGCATAAACCGGTCTGACCCAAATCAAAAAGTCTGATACTACATTCAACCAGGTTTCTGTTAAACCAGTTTCAGCCATTTTGAAACTAGTTTACATGCACTGAATTTATGTTCAGTTACAGGTTTAAACCAGTTTCTGATCACTTAATCCAGTTGATGTGTAACGTTTGTTCCTAGCCTAAAGCACTAAAGAAATAAAAACCATTGCATAACAAAAGCCATCCAATGAGATAGGTGACTAGCTCATCAGGGGAAGAATCCAGGAAAGTACTTTTGCCTATAAGCAAAAGCAGAGTTATGACAGACAAACACTACAGCTTCAATGAGATACGGTGGCACTTCAAGCAGACATAGCTGAATGTCTGACTGGGTTCAAACAAAATGCTGTGGTTCAGTTTGACAAAGTGACATGTTTCTATTTGAACAAGGCTGAAATGTATTGTTTTGATTTTCCTGTAGGAAAATCCCAGACAGTTTTCCAGGTTTGCAGAAACTACATTTAGTGTTGAAAAATCATTGTGATGGCAAATTCACAAACAGCTCTAACACACAGGCACCTAAAAGAGAAATGATTATAAAAAATGCCAGGTACTCAATAGCTCTTAGACAACTTATTAACATGATAGAGTACAGAGGTAAGAGCCTAACTTTTGAAAATCTTAGTGATTAAGTGTGACATTTATCAAGAGGTCATTTCAAAACTCTTTGCCCCTTTAATTATGCCACCTACTCAGCATGCACACATTTGACATTTACTGGGAGATCCATTGTTTCTTCAATCAGGCAGTAGTACAAACAGTCCACTTCCACACTACCATAGCAGGCAAGTGCTCCATGGTATAGCAAATACTCTTTATTTTAAGAGCAGAGTGTTTTAAGTGAATGCCTATGCTATATTGGCTTCCTCTGAGCTTTTATGGTTTCATCCCAGTTGTATTTTCTTTGCTGTCAATTAACCACATATTTCCTAGAAGCTGTTAAATGGAGTCAATTTTTTTCTAACTTTGATGGACTTTGTTCAATAAAGTTAGTCTTATTGAATAAAAACATTGGTAGAATATACTGCACTGCTTTTGCTCTATACACTCTGCATTAATGTCAATGCAATATGCCAAACTGTCAACCTATTTCAATAAATCCTTAGTAATAACATTAGAAATGACACAACCCAGAATGAAAGTTTCACCATGCAAAATACACTATTTTGGCTTCCTGTCAAATATTTCACTCTTGTTATGCAAATGACACACATTTCATGCACTCTGTGTTATGAGATTGTAATGGACAGGTTGCTAGCCTGGGTTCTACAGTTGTGACTGATGCACTTGCTTTACACAAACACACACTCTCTGTTCTATCAGCTAATTATATTAATGTAAAATGCCGTGTCATTAAGAACCTGAAAATATCTTCCTGATTAAGGCTGGTCCCATTATCTTGTCATTTTTATTATCTTGTTTTAAATTGAGAATTCTATTTTTCCACTGTCCTACTGGGGATAAGCAGAGAAGTGTTCAACAGATGTGGGGCAGTTGGGTACTCAAGATAAGTGTGACTTATGGCTGCTGTGGGTGTCATGGGGGTGTGGTGAGCAGTGAGTGAGGGCCTTCCCTAGACAATAGCGGTGATGCTGGTGGCAGGGAGCGTAGTGAGCAGGGACTGCCCATGGATGCCAGCAGTGACACTGGCGGGGGAAGGCAAGCAATGACCACACACAGAAGCCGGCAGCAGCTTCAGTGGCGGCCAATTTCAGGGCACCCCCCCCATGCCTCCCCTATGTGTTGCCTATATTTCAAAGCCATTGCTGCTGCTAATATAGCAGAGAATCAGGTAAGTAGCTTTAGTGGCATTTATTTATTTAAAGTAGTCTTCATTTATCAGACATTTAATCTGAATAAGCCCCTTTGTATTTCTGATAATCTCAGATGTACATGGCTGCATCCTGGAATGAAAAGTTGCTTTGGTTTACGTATTTAGTATTCCTTACTCATAAATTTTCCATTGTTTCCAGCAGGAGCTTTGCCCAACTAAAACAAAAGAATTTCTGAATAGTGCCAAAAATAAGTCCGCACAATCCTGGGGACTTTCACTGAATTAGCCTAATTTAGAATTGTTAGGAGTAAAAATGGTGAAAACCATAGCTCTTCCTTCCTGTATGGAGTTCTTTAGTGGTGAACTCTTGTAGCTCTGAATAATTCATTGAAGGAATAGGTCCTACATCACACACAGAAAACACCTAGGGTTACTGGAAATGTAAGGCAGTTTAAGTCAAAAGGAAAACTGCCTTTGAGACATCCACAGAAACTGAATCAAACACCTGGCTTTCCAAGATAATTTCAGCCACCTGCATCAATCTAAAATCACCGTTTTCTTGATATTAACCGGACTGGCTTTTGCCCCAGTCTCAGAATGGAGCTAGCAAAAAAAGATGCAATGAAAAAAAAAAAACAGCAGTCCCCAAGTTAGAGTTTTCCCCTGGGTTGTGCAAAAACCTCACGACCTAAACCCCCCCCCAGTCAAAATGACATACCCAAAAACATTCCATAGGAAGGAAAATCTACCTGCGTGTGGTTTAATCAGAGAGGAAAAAAGTTCCTGCTTGTATGTGAATCATTTCATAGAAGGGGGATGATGTCATCTTTGCTATTTTAATTCTTCTAAGCTAAAAAGAAACAAAAAGTAGTAATTTATCATCCTTATCAGCATGTCAAATAAACAAAGGAGTATGCTTATTGTTTGCTATCCTACTTTCCAAATGGTGATGGAATTTCCTTTTGAAGGTAAAGAACAGAATATTATTCGATTATCTCCTCGGTGAACGCCAAGAATCAGTGCTCACACTGTAATTTTAGTATATAGTTTTGCGTCTAGGGTAGACACCATTTCAACAGGAGTCATAGCTAATGTGATGAAAGTGTCAAGTTCACACATACTGATCTATTGCATACAAGTGCAGCATGCAATTGATAAAAGTGGTCTGTCAGAGTGAGACTGATGAGAATGTATTTCATTTCAGACCTTCCCTCTGGCTAATGATAAGAAACAAGAAAAATATAAAGAACATAACTCAAGGATTTGCTGGGCATTTTTTTATTTCAAGTCATTCTATCAAGTAATGCCATTTTCATTAAATTCAAATGTACCAGTTTCATTCCTAGCTATCAGAACAGATTATAAAAATTTCTTTAAGACTAGAGTGAGAAGGATTTAAAGAAACATCTTCCCCTTACTTGTGCACATCTCAGATTTTCATGCAATTAAAAGGAGTTCAGTGTTAAAGTAAAATAGGAAAAATGGTACCCTTTTGACTGTAAATTATTGGGGGAGTTGAAAAATGCAGTCTTTTAAAAGTTTCTGGACCCATTTGGTGAACCAAAATATGGGTTAGGAGGAGGGATCAATGAGGTAGTTTGGTATTTCTTTGTTTCAATCTCATTTATTAACAAAGAAAGTATAAAGTCCTGTTTCCCTGGACAAAGAAGAAAGAACAGTTTCTTTGCTCACAGTTCCTAGTCCCTTTCCAGCCAGTGCTTCACCCACAAGTTGCATCTCCAGGCCTCCTTTCCCCCTGCTTGTTTTGTCCTTGGCTTTCTGCTGCTTTTCCCTTTTTTTCTCTGCAGGTTTTTTCTGTCTCTCAGAAACACCTCTCCACACACACCCCTTACGTGCATGTGTTTTGGGTAGTGGCCTGTGACTGTTTTGGATAGAAGATGGTACTGTTTCACCTTTCTGCTTCCATAAAGAAGTTTAATTGCTTCTTACACTTATCAGTACTAAAGGGCTGCCATTAAATCCACTACTTTCAATGAGGTTTAGCCCAACTCATAACAATATTTTCAGAACTGAAGTGTAAAATTTAGTATGGTTTGCTTACATGCATGAACACCCTCCAAATACTTTCTGCTAACATGCTGAAAGAGAAGTAGAGGACAGTATAAGCTGCCTGTGAGATGTTAATAATGTTTATTCTCCAAGAAAGGTAATGATAATATGCACATTTTTAAAAACTGTGTTTGTCAAAAGTACACTGAAGCTTTGAAGTAAAATGCTTTTTTCTAAATTAAATATTTGATAGTCAGATTGTTTGCACTCATTGGTAATTTTTTAGAAACATTCTGCATGTTTTTGTAGGCTGATATTTTGCAGAGAACAATATTGTTGCACATATAAATTAAATAAATGAAGCCTGCAAAAGAACACAGACTATTTTTCTCACTATATATTGTTCATATGGAGGCACACAAAGGTCTGTACTCCTTCCTCTGTGTACATAACACCAGCCGTTAACATTTGAAACACATAAAAACACATTGTGCTTTTCAGGCAAGAAAATTGTGCTAAATGCCATTGTATTAACCCTTTAATCTAGGGGCTGTGATTTCCTAGACCAGAATAAAACACTCATGAGTGTTCTTAAAGGGGGCATAGCAAGTGCATTCAGCTCCTTGGTTGGTGGGGCAAGGAGTGTACGCTGACCACTGTAGACATGGGAAGCAAAAATGATGTCTTACCTGCCCATGTTCTCTGTACATTGAAGGTAGTTGATACTGCCACCACTGCTGTTGCTGTCGCCTACTGTGATAAAAACTCTCCAGTGGGAAACACTATTCGACTCACATCATACGGTGCTAGGTGTGGAGCTGCACTTCCTGACTCCTATGGCTGGGCAGCTCAGGGCTGCCCCTGCAATAGCAAGACTCCCAGGGGGGAATTCTGATGCCTGGGGCTGGTGCCCTGTTCATCCCCTCCACCTCCACCCAAACCTACACTACTGGTTCTTGCTGGAAGTTCCAAAACAGCTAAATTGGGGGGAAAATCCACAGGAGATAAGGAAAGCCAATCAACTTTTTCTTTTATGTAATGTCATACCATCACACTGAAAAACAGCACATTCTGTAGATTCAGGATTCTGCTTGTAAGCTTCTGAAATACCGTTTTATTCATTTAATGGAGAAGACTATTTTTCTAAAGACTAGCAACTATGCAAAGCTTAATATGTGTTTCAGTTCCATGACTTAATTTATTTCAATGACTGACTTTCAACTAACAGAGCTCACCAAACTTTAGTTGTGGCAATTACTGTAATGGCAACTGATTTATATCCAAAAAATGATATTCTGGAAAAATAATTTTATCCCTCAGGTAACATACCAGTATCATTAATGTCATCTCTATTTCTCCGTTGTAAAAATAATATAATCTGTGGAGCATGATACGTATCATATAAACTGCAAAAATCAGGTTTAATTCCCACCCCCTCACTCATTTTGTAAATTTTATCACTTTGTATGAATCCTCATATGTCAAGGTAGACTATTAAGCCAAGTTAATGAAATCTCCATATTCATGATCAGATTTTCTCTAAGTAAAAAGATAATACTTTGCCTATTTTATTTTTCTTTTCTCTTTTTTTTAATTTTGTCTTTGAGGAATTATAAAATAGCCAACCAAGGAGATTTATAGACAATTACAAAGAGTGAACTTATAGATGTATGATTATAATTTTATTTGGGTTATTTGATGTTTTAATTCAATGTTCTCTAACATCATATCATTTTTTCAGGGGAAAAAAAGAACTTTTGTGAAGCATATTAACATTTTTTTTCTTTAGGGTATAGCAGTCATCTACGAGGACAGATACTTTAAATGTAATGTTTGGACTAATTATCATCTAAATTAGCATAGCTCTATTGAAATCAATGGTGTACCATCAATGAACACCAAAAAAACCCACATTGAGAAAAGAATAGAGACCTAGTCTCAAAACACTTTTTACTCAGGTGACTTTCTCCAATTAGGGACTACTCACATGAGTCAGAAATTGTAAGTTGAGATAAAGTCAGTGATGACATTTCAGGCTATTAAGATGGCACCATTTTCTATTCTATTACCTGTAGACTGAATTCACTCCTTAAGTGTGCATTCACGCCTCCTGACAACCCCAGTGGGACATTCATAGGTGTCCACAACTGAATAGAAAGCAGGTACGTTTACTAAAATGTTCAATGTAATTTTGTCACAAAGAAAGCCCTTAGGCTTTCTTCTGAACTCAGATACATTAGTCATAGATATAAACTCTCTTACCTTTAATATATGGTTAAATTTTTTAAAAGTTCAATAAATAGAAATAAAAATAAAAAGCCTATGGGGCAAATAATGCAAAAGGTCTTGGGTTACTTCTTAAGTGTCCTTCAAGGATATTAGATCAAGAATGACTAAGAATCCACCACATGTTAGGAATACCAGAGTTCCAAGAATACAAAGCCGGCTTTTAGCTACATGACACCACAATTTAATTTATAACATATTAAAACCTCCCTCTTTTCTCAGTGTCTTTGAGGCAATATAAATATTTCAGAACTGAACCCGGGCACATTTATTATTTTATTTTAGAAGCAGCAATTGGACCAGTCCACCAAACTTCAGGTAGACCTGAACCAGTTTATGATTTCATACAAATGCCACGCCAAATATGAAGAAAAGGTACAGATGATACAAAGCCACTCGAATCATAATGAGAACACCCCATGGACAGAGGCCAGACCTGAATATACTTTCTACTAATTCATCTCAATATAGAATATAATAGGCTACATTAACTGTGCAGAACAAAGTAGGCAAAGTGTAAGCCTAAGAAAAAGCTAAGTCTTTCCTCCCTTTGAAGTCAGCAGGAATTCCATCCCGTTTACCCACAAAGATTTATTGCAGAATCTAGCCCTAAGGCTAGTAATTGTTGTTTCTTTTACCCCTGCTTCTCTTTCTAAGGTAATTGCTATCTGTCTATCTCCTATATCCACCAATCAGTGCTAAAAAGACTACATTTTTCTCTCTCTCTCATTTCTAGCCCTTAAGAGCCTGTGGTCTTTCCTCTTAGCTCCCTCACTTCTATCTTACATTTTCTGTATATTACTTCATGTTCCTGTTTCCCAGGCCTCCTTCTCCACATTATATTCCCTAAAAACTATCCCTTCTCCATCTTACCACTTCTATTCATCACGGGAATGTCTTTAGCAACAAGTTTACCTTTCATAAAAACAAAAAAGTAAGGAAGTCACAGTTCTCTCTGCCTCTCAAAAGTGAACTATTACTTGCATTAGTCCTCCCTCAAGCTGGAAAAACACAATCAGGGAAATATTCCAAACACAAAACAAAAAAAGGTCAAAATTTCTCCAGGGTTCTCTTCACCCTCCAATATTCACATACAGAAGGCTGAGAATTTCCAGGAGACCCCAAATCTGGTCTGGATTGGCTTCACAGTCCACTTTTCTCAACAAGCCTTATTTAGCCATTCAGATCTATGGCAATTTTCCCCATCTTTTATGGTCAGTGGTTATTAAGGCAAACTAACTGAATATATCTGTATTACACAATGCAGTGCAGCATTGAGATAATCAATCAGTTACTGGAAGCATTACAGATGCATTATCACAGAGATCTTTTCAAGCTACTGTACCCTGATTCAAGGCAAGGTCTGCACCTTGAGCTAAGCCAACTATAATGCTTTGAGCTAGCTCATTTGGCTAGCTCAGGTATTTCTGCACAGCACTGCATGCCGAGGTGTCAGGACTCTAGAGCTCATTTGATTCCCAAAAGGAAGTATACAAAAGAAACAAAAAGAAAAAAAAATAGATTTAGTGTGTACAGGTATAATGCCAAACAGAAAAAAGTGAGAAAAAGACAAGTTTTCATACTCCATTAACATGACCTTCATTTATTCAGTCATGCCACAGACAACAGAAAAAGATTCACCCACTACAGACACCTCCTTAAATAAAACACCCAACAAAGCAGCATAGCACTTTCACTGCCTTTGTTCCTTCTCTTTATACTGTTAGATGCTCTTGTAATAGATTTTCCTCAAGGGAGTTCTGCTGATCTTTAATTACCCAATTTAAAAGATAGCCTGTTTCTTACCTTTGCAGAAAACTGGCCCCAAACATGCCTCAATGAGTCAGGACAGTACTATGACTCTCTTTGAGATGAGCAGTTTTGCTGACTTTTAGCAGATTTAAACATTTTCTCCCAGAGTGCTGTCACTGCCAAAAGTTATCAAAGAGGTGCTCTGTAACCATGAGATATGCATCTCTTCTTTACATATAAAATGAGTCTTAAAATCCTTGAGATTTCAGTTTTAAATTCTCACAACCTCCGTCATTTTAGGTTCTTTTTGATTGGAAATTGACCCATCATTTTGTGAGAAGACTTTTTGTATTAATATCATTGCATTTGATTAAAGCATGATATTCTATAGCACATAACCATGGATGATACCCTCTAGTTGAGGGCTATAGGTGTGTGTGCGTATACATGTTCACAGAAGGGTATTTTTTGTTCTCTGACAGTCTTGACCAGAATTACATAACAAAGTAAAAAATCATGATTTAAGGCTACAATGAAATTTTCCTCAGTTTCATCTGTTGGATATATTTATTCTAACTCCAGACTGAAATTATAGCAAAGAAACAAAAGTATCTGCATTTGGGAGGATGGCATATGTGACAAGTTCCATATTACTATATAAATCTGTTGATCTTGGAAATTGGTTAACTTTCAGTAAAAAAGTACGTCATTTCTAATATTTTACCTAGTCTAACTTCGAAGAGAAATGCTGGCAATAAAATCTGCTTCATTCTGTTGTTTTTGTTATAATGTCAATGTGAACATAACTGAAAAGGAGATTTTGATTAACAAAAAAATAGATATCTAATTTGCAGCTGTTCAGAATTTTTGTTTCCTAACACAAGTCAGTGCAACCTCAGGAATGTGTGGCTCGATGTTGTAGTACTCCTCCACCTTTGCTACCAATGCAGAAAATTTATATCTGTGGCCAACAGCTCCCATCCTAGGAAGGGAATTAGTATTCATTAGAACTGCCACCCTTGTCTAGGGAAATTAATCAGTACATCATAATTAGCTGTGGCTTTGCACATGTTAGCACACATTTCAGTAATTCATAGGAAGCAAGCTGAGAAACTTAGGGAAAAACAAAGCAAGACACTAAGATCTAGAGTCCAGAAGGAAGTTAGGCCTTTTGGGTCACAAGCCCAAAATTTCCACCTAGCCCTGGAGGGTATAAGGTTCCTAGGTACCCCGATTTCTCTCATACATATCTACATTTCTTTTTCTGGGCATGAACAGAACTTCCTGAATCTTGACAGTCTTGAGCAACTTCGCCTAACACCCAGCAGGGTTTAAAAAACAATGTTACATCATGTTTTGCCTCTGGGAGTTGATCTGTGAGTTGCGACTCCAAGTATTACAGTCAACCAAAAAAGCAAAGGGAGATAGTGCTACAATTACTGCTTTACTCATTGTCCTATTGGATAAAGCATTGACCCTGGTTGTGAAAGTTCTACCTTTCCTTTCCACATCAACCAGAGATGCCACACAAACTGTTTTAACTGATCAGAAACTGGTGTAAACCTGCAACAGAACATATGTTCAGTGCACATAAACCAGTTTCAAAATGGTCAAAACTGGCTTAAGATAAACCTGGTTGAATGTAGTATCAGACATAACTGATTTGGGTCAAACTTGTTTATGCAACTTGTGTCCCAGACCCCTTCCTGGTTTAAATTAAATCAGAGTCCCCCAGCATCCCAGCATGCTTTTCAGCCCTGGACTGGGTTGGGCTGGGCTGTCTGCTCCAGAGAGCAGGGCTGGCCCTGCCCCTCTCCTCCTTAGCTGGAGCCCCGACTGACTGAAGGCACTGCAGTATCTGCCTGGCTTCCCACTGATTCCCTTCCCCCTCCAAACACACACTCATGGCTCAAGCAGGGATCCCCTCTACTCCACTCCCATATCACAGACCCCAGCTGGTCATAACGCCCCCATGCTAGCTACTGCTGAGAGGTGTCTATGTGTATGTCTCTCCAATATCACTGGAACAAAGGCAGACAGAACAGTATCCGCTTAGGGCTTTTTGTAATTAATCAGTGGGTCAGCTGGTAATGTCCTTACATTCTTCCTTACAAATGCCTTATTAAAAGCAGTTATTTGTTTTTTTGATAGGCTCATAATTTTTGTGTTCTGATACACTCCCTTTCAGCTTGCTTCAAAGGCCTCAATCTAACAGTGCTCAAGAGGGGACAGAGCCAGGTGTGAGAAGTGACCTGGTTTGCAATGCATGCTTGCAATGAGCATCATCAGTTTGCTACAGACACTATGAAGAAACAGGGAGAGGGAGATTGAAAAGCTCAGTGTCATCAACATATACAAGCACTCCATACAAGCAGTCCTCCCTTCCACCCCCACCTTTGCCTCAGAGTGCTAGGCAGGGTCAGGGATCTGACAACCCTCCTGCCTCTTGAGCAGCAAGTGGAGGCAGGCGAGGGGAGCCTGGTAATGGCTGCCACACCCCAGCTGGGGATTGTGCAGGCTAGGGTTGGTGTTTGAACCCATCCCTAGTCATAGCATCCTGCCAGGGCCTGCTCTCACACTCTTCTCCCCCTCAATTTAACACTGTTGAAGAAGAGGGAGGGCTTACTCTAGCACCTTCTGGCTTCTAGCCTGTGCCACTGCAGGCATGTGCCTGCATTTCCTGAATCAAAGTGAATGTCTATCTGCTTGCAAACCAGTTCAATCTCTGCAGGTATGACTAAGGTGCAACGACTAAATCAATTCAAACTTAGGCTTCTAAATGTCTGTCTCTAGCCTTAAAGGTTAGAGCACTCTGAGCAATGCTAGGTCTGCGTTTGGTTCCAGCTGCAGTTAATATCTACTATTTAATAATGTTGTTTGAAGGCCCTTAAGGCAGAGGAAGGATTTGGGCTGGAGTGTCTGAAATCCCAGGTGAGAGTTGTAACCACTAGATTGCTGAGTCAAAGCTGGATGGTAAGCCTCTGGACTATAGTTAAGTATTCCTTGCAACACTGAACAGCTTCAACAGAATAAATTAAGAGAATTCCACTCAAGAATATACTGGTGAGTAGAGCATTCACCCTAGTGGTGAGAGCTGCCCGTCCAAATCCCCTAAGAAAAAGAAAGGATTTAATCTGGCTGATTCTATAACTTCTGACTCCCCAGGTATTGCTGCATACACTGCCCTTTCACCCTCAGATCACACATGGCAGCCAGCACGTGGACCATACTGGACCACAAGGGATCAAGCCATTTCCTGATGCCCTCTTCTAGCCACCTCACCAGAGCCTGCATGTCTGGTGACAGTAGCTTGCCCCAGCCAGGAACATTAATCCCTTGGAAGCTCTCCATCTGACTCTAAAATTCCCTCACTATGGGGATCACCTGGCTAAGGAGGGCATCACCAGTGCTGAGAGTCTTGGTGGCCTCAAGGAAGGGCTTGAGGACCACCAAGATCTGGGAGATAGTATCCCACACAGCTATGTTAAGGGGGGCACTGATCCCAATTTCCTTGAGCAAGGCCATCCCATAAATGGCCTTGTGTTGCTCCACCAGGCTCTCAAGCATCAGGAGCGTGGAGTTCCACTGAGTCTCCACATCCTTAATGATTTTGTGCTGCAGGATGTTCAGCTCCGCTTGTTTGTCCTGCAGCATCTTGCCCACCTTGATATTCCAATGGAAGTAGCTTGCCATCTTCCTGCATTTTGAAATCAGCTTGCTGATGGTGCTGGTGCCATCACCAGCAGCCCTGCCCCCCTCCAAGCCATCCCTGACAATGAGGTGGAGCTTAGGTGCTACACAGCAGATGCCAACAAAGTTGGCACCACAGACTGCCTTGACCACATTGGCCCCACTGTTGGTGAATGTGAACCTGCATGTGAGCTCGCCCTACCCAATGATACATCCCTGCACCAAGAAGTTCATGGCCCCCATGATCTCTGTTGCTGTGTGGGACTCATCCATCACCTCGGCTCAGGAGATTCCTGTGAAGGTGAGGCTGGCATGATCTCCACCCCAGCTGCTCCATCTGCGGGCCTACCATGTACAGCTCCTCCCTCAAGCTCCTCCCTCAAGGCAACATCATCCAGCTGAAGGTGGTACATGTGGGCACTGGGTAGGATAAGGCCACAAGCGCCGTGAGCTGCCTGAACCCTGGCCACTCAACTAAGGACAAGGGCTGGGGCTGGCCATCCAGAGCAAGCATCTCCCCAATCCTCTGGGTATTCTTGCTCACCCTTGAAATATGCCCCACTTTGTCTGCAGCTTTCCCCAACCAATCAAGTGTGGCCTGGCTCTGCTTTGGGGGAATAGAGGCTTTGGAGTGAGAGGGCCCTTTGGGCATGCTTCTGCTGGCGCCAGGCTGAGTAGGAGCAAGGGCAAGGGGGCTGTGCCTGCAGAGATGCATCAGCATCCCCACGGTGATCGTATGTTTTGTTCCCTCACCTCAGCTGGTTTTGGCTCAGCAGTGCAGGCAGACAGCATATGTGGGATCATCTGCCAGCTCAAAATAATCCCAAACCACACTACCTGTTCACTTCTGGGGTGTGGGTGCATGTGTGGATGCTGCAATTTCCTCCTCCTCAGCATGCAGAGGCACAGCAACAGGAGGAGTTGACTCAGCTGAACCACTTGCCTCTGCAACCTCTACCTCAGCCTCCTCAAGTACCTTCAGAGACCTGGCTCTAGGCAAAACTTGAGGGGTGTGGAGTACAAATGTAGATGATTCCTCCTCCTTCCCCAAAATATCCCTTGCTATGGAATTCATATCCAGATCCAGCTCTTCCTCTAGCAGTGGAAGGCTCAGCATAGGAAGTGAAATGGGGGTGGAAGACAGTGTCATGCTGCTGCTGGTGTTGCTGCTTGTTATCATGGTGGTGGTGGTGGACATTATGGCTGGTGCTCTTGGAGGGTATGAAAACTAAGGCACAGGCAGTAGCATTGGCACTGCTCCTCTCTCCTTGCTGCTTCTGAAGGCCTCATCCCTGCTAGTTGCAGGAAAGAGGCTATGTCTCAGTTTGTGGTAGGGAACTTAAACCTCTCCTTCTACCTCCTCTCACCTCTTTCTGAAAGCTTGTCAGCTGCCTTTCCACCACTCATCATGGTGTGTTTCATAGTGACTTGTTTTTCTAAAAATATATAAATGCCTTCCTATATAAATTCTATAGTGTAATATTCAATATAATTATGAAATTGAAAGGAATACATCAATAAATATAATAATCAAATAAAAGGGTCTAGAAAGAAAGCAAAAGGTATTGTGCAATCCCACTTGCTAGGCTGGCAAGTAGGAAATCAAATCAATGGTAGTTGTAGCCTTTGTTGTCTAATGCTCCTGAGCTGCTGGAAGATAACTCAGTAACTGTCAGACCCCAGGGCAAAAAGCAGGCCAGTCCAAACAATGCTGCCTTGTATGCTGTTTTTCCATCCCTCCCCCAGAGCACTGGGATTGGAAGGGACCTCAGGGAAGAATCACAGTCACTGGCCAGCTACATAGTCAATATGAGAGCAGTCCTTCTCCCCTCTTCCCCCTCCCTCTCCTTACTTTCTGTTTCCCTGCAGGCAAGCCCAGCTTCAGCTTCAAAACTCAAAATGTTTCAAATGTTTCTAAACATTTTGACTGTCCTTGTTTTGTTCTGAGGCTGTTTCAAAGCCATTCATTTAATTTTGATTTTGCTATTTCAAGCTCAAAATGAGTCAAAACAGCATCAAAATGAAACAGCCGGTGAAATTTTGTATAGCTCTAGTTTTCAAGTTATACATAAAGTTGGTTTTTGTTGAGGTTCTACCCCAGATCCTAGGGAGGTGTTTTAAACTTAGAGTAGATTCTGGGCTGGGATTATAAATTCAAACCCAGGCTTTGGTTCCACTCAGACTGGACCTTCCGCCTTTGCAAAGACACTGGCAAAGTCATTCTTAGTTGCCTTATGTCCTTCCTACAATTCCCTGAAAAGGACAACAAAATTCCTCACAATTGATACAAATTATCTGTGAAAGACTCCTAGAGCATATTGTCACAAAGAACCATTGAACATGTCCCCATATACACACAAGTACATGCAGAAATAATAAATCACTGGTAATGTTAGCAGACTTTTCTATGAAGATGTTCTCACCTCATCTAATCTAATTTAGGCGATCAGACCTGCATTCTGGTCGCTCAGTTTAAACCTGGAAAGATTTACAAGAACCACTAATGGCTTTCAAACCTTAAACCTCATGAGACATGCTTAAAAGACTTTGGTCAAAATGTATTTTAAAATATATATTTTATAAGAATTCTTCATCTTCTGGCATTTTGGTTTGGAAAAACCCCTCACCTTCACCTTTCATTTCAACTCTACACCAAAGCCAAGGGCAAAGTTAGAGCCAGGGCTCCCTGTTTGATCCTGGTAGAGGAAGACAGTTGATAGAGTTGGTTTTGGGGTTTTTTTTAATGTGTCAGGACTCACCCCCTAACTTGCAATTAATTCTTCTGAGACTGATGTGAAAATAACCACGTCTATATTCTTATTTCATACATACTCCTGTTATAGGATGTCTTCAGGGAAGTGAGAGAGATTACTTGTAATTACATACACAACATTTACTAATATGCATAAGCATGAGCTGACTTTGCTGCTATTTGCAGTCTTTACTGATATTTGCAGATATTAAAGGGGAACATATTTTGTCGGTTTATTTCACAAACTCTAGCCTTCTGACTCCATCAGAGCATCTGCAGGTATAAGTTGATGTTATCCTATTGAAATCAATGGATTTATGATGATTTACAACAGCTTCAGATCTGACTCTTGTTGATTAAAACATACTGTGAGTAGATGTACTAAGAATGCAGGCAATCTAACCTGGTGCAGTGACTAAGCCTTTGCCCTTTCATTTCTTCTGCTCCTTTAAAATGTTTTGGGGTGTTAGCTTTATCTTACTTTGTGAATACTGAGAAAAATCATCTGAGCTGTTCATTAGTGACAGCAACCTTGCACATCATTAACTTTCCATGTCTTCATGGAACATCTCATAACTCTGCTAAAGCACACAGATAAATTATTGTTTGCCATTAGGTACCATTATTTATTTAGCCAAACGTTTTCAAAAGTGTTTACTTAACAGGGGTTCACACAACAACTAAGACTGAATTTTCAGCTCTTGGTGAAGTCAACAGTACTTAAAATCAACTTGTGAATTTTGCATTTTATGCCCTTTTGACAGAAATATTTTTTGAGGGATTTGCTCTCAAACCATCTCAAACTTACGATGTTGCAGCCTTCCCATTCTAACTAAGGACAGCTAAGGAAGACTGGCATGGATTTCTGAGAACAATGGATCTCAGGTTTATTAAGCTGAAAGCACCCCTCCTTGACAATGGAAAAATTAGAGAAAAATGTTTCTGTTGAAAAGAACTCAAAGACCACAACAAGTCAGAATATTTTTGATACTGTGGATTCTTATTCAAAATCACCAGGTTTATATCATAGATCATATGTAGGTCTTTGTATACCTAATAGAGCTAACATTTGCCTGGTACCCCACAAGACCATTAAAAAGGATTTCTCATCATTCTGGTTGAGAATAATTTCCCTAGAGGCAACTGACTGCCTAGAGACGGCTGCTAGAAACACTTCTCAGGATTAATACCTTGTCCATAGCATACAGCAAAACCTCTGAAAGCCCATTTTAAATGTTATGATGTGATCAGCTTTAGATCATTCTTCATTCTTCTGGGATTCAATGTGGACAAGTGCAGTGTGATGCATCTGGGGAGAGGCAACCCCCAGCACACATACTGGCTGGGAAGCTCCCCTCTTGCTAGCATGGAGGTGGAACGGGATCTTGGCGTCATTGTT
>JAGPOW010001918.1:8621321-8651047 GCA_030014935.1 Caiman crocodilus | reverse complement strand
CACAAGTTACTGGAGAGCAGGTTTAGGTTGGACATTAGGAAACACTACTTCACAGTTAGGGTGGCTAGGATGTGGAACCAGCTTCCTAGGGAAGTGGTTATTGCTCCTACCTTGGGCATCTTTAAGAGTAGATTGGATAGGTACTTGGCTGGGGTCCTGTGACCCTGGCACTCATTGCTGCCATTGGCAGGGGGCGGTCAGACTAGATGGCCTGCTCTAGGCCCCTTCTGACCCTAGATACTATGATACTATGAAACATGGTGGGGAAGCTCAACATCAGCTTCTATCCTTAGTGAATGGAAAATATCAGTCTCAAAATTTCTCTCCTGTCTGTAGAAAGAGTTAGGAGTGACTCTGTCATCATCAGAGCTTATTACACAATTGGATATTCCCATATCTCTTGTAAGTGATGTGAGATCTGTGGATACATTTGGCTATGTAAGCAGATTTGCCTGGTGAGTAAAATGTGCTTACCACTTGTTTAAGTATGACTAGAATATAATAGTGTGTTTTTGACATCTATGACAACTAAATTACTGAGTTAAATTAACATCTGAATTCAAGCAACTTAGAACATTCAATCTATTATTTACTTTTCTGTTGGAGCTGACACAGATCTGAAAACGTCAGTGTATGGCCAAATCATTCTGCATTTTCTTTGGTGGTTGGAGCTTTGCTTTCTTGCATAATAAATCTTTGGTGAGTTTTACTTTTTATTTTAGAACATCATAATTCTGTTTAATTGAAAAAGTTATAGATACTTAAAAGCACAATGTCAGACTTTCACCTTGTGTATTCAAAGCAGCCACATTTTTTCCAGCCGGGACCAAAACCCTTGTCTAGCCTGTCCAGTATGATTTCTCTGCCACACAAAACTTGACCTCTTTACAGACTCTCTGGTGCTCCCTGTCATAGAACTAAAGGCTCTCACTAATCAGAATTGCTCTTGACAGCTAGTCTGAACTCAAATTAAAAAGAAGAAATGATGATTAAAATAACATCACCAAACTAAGTCTCTTTGCCAGTTTCTTTGTTTGCCCTCTCATTTTATACATCGCCTGTAACATCTCCCACCCAAGCTCCCCCCCCACAAACACACACACACTTTTCTAACTAATGTTCTTGGTTCCTCATCTGTTCTCTAATAAAGTACAAGTGGAGGTAGGGAAAAAGGTATCCATCCTATTAGGGTTTTTTATAATTGCAATTAAGTCAATTGCTGCCAGGCTTAATACAGTTCTTCATTATGGATGCAAACACCTAGAACTAAAGAACAAATTCAACCCCAAACCATTATTTAAAAGGGGAAATATCCCTGATAAAACCAAGCAAGGTTAGGATGTAAAGGTCACATTCTGCTGCTACTGAAGTTAACGGAATTAAGATGTGGGCCTAAATAAATAAAAATATGAGGTAGTCATCTGACAAAATTATTCAGACACTGAACAATAATTCATGGGTGGCCATGCTGTTTCAGAAAGAAGTAATTATGTTTTCTATTTTATACTGATGCATTATAACAGGGGTTTGGAGTGGCGGTAGCACAGGGTGGTAGGTGTCGGTGGTCGCCATCACATGCAAGCTTCCACCCCACATCCAGCTGGCTGGGTGGCACCTGCGCGGCCCGCAGAGGGGTGCCACAGCCTTCACCCACCCCTTGGCCCTGCTCCTGGCAGGTGCTGTTGTGGGAAGGTGGATGGCAGTGCTCTGTCCCCACCTGTGTGCACATACACCCTAGGGCCTTCCCAAGTATCCCCAGGGGTATGCGTACCCCCCGGTTGACAACCCCTGCATTATAATATCATGACAGTTTCATTATTTAATCCTGATATGAATGTCCTCACTTTATCCTACAGCTACCACAGTACAATAGGGTCTGCACACGGTTTTAATTTATTAGGTAAGTATTTTTGTGTGTATCGTGTGTATATGCTTAGTATCTTGATGGGCTGTGAGGTCTCTTGTAAACAGGGACCGGTCCACACCTCATGTATACTGACAATCATTCTACCAATGTCAATGGAGATATGCTGATTTACAGTGGCTGAGGGGCTGCCTGTCTCACAGAGCACTCAGTAAAATTGATTAATTCCAATAACTCCTATTGTAGTCATGCACTTTTCAGACAGAGTTGTTTGTATTCTGAACTTGCTCATACCATAAAATAAAACAAGCCACTGTTATTGTGGTATTGGAAGATGGTAATGCAAACATTTTACAATGTGTTTTGATAGGGATAAAGATCACATTGCAAATGTTTATTGCCACATGCCACAATCTGCATTCATCTGGAAGAGTGATGAATCATTGCAACTAACACTCAAAACCACCTTGTGGCATTATTTGTTGTGCAAGTTGTAACCCTTACTGAGAGATGTTAATGCCAGCCATTTCTATCTGCTGCCATAGTTCTTTTCCTCTCCAGGTTGGAGAGGATGAATATGTGGATGAATGCAGGTCCTCAAAGGACACAGAAAATGCTCTCCTTGGTTCAGTTCTGGAACCTGCAGCTGATAATGCTGCTTACAGCAAATAACCTCCCCACATCATACCCATTTCTACAGCAGTAGATGTACTTCTACTGATTGGGCCTTGTTTCCCCAATTGCCCCTTTTAAATAGACATGGTTAAAGAGAGCCACAATAGCCCAGGGCTGTTCTAATTTTAGAGGGCTCTAATACCTTCAGAAACAGGCAAAATCCAGTCAACCTTTTTCCCCCTGTGTGCCATTTCACAGGAGATATGCCTCAAAAAATCAAGCCCAAAGCCTGTTTTCTGACAAACTTGGAAGTACAGAGAGGTAATAAATTACAATTCTCATGTCCTTTCATTCTTTTTGTCATCATGAGTACATGAAGGGCTATTAGGTTACTGCAGATACCTTGAGCTGCTTGCTACAGGGATTTGTTCTCTTGCTTCAGAGTGACATTGTTCTGCCATGTCTTTTTAAAATCATCATGCCACTGACATGGGGGAACCTCAGAATTTCTTCTGCTGATGGATGGAAAGTAGAGCATTTGAATTTCTAAGCTACCGGCTGCTGTTACGAACTAATGATGTGGAACCCCAAACGTTTGGTAGCTTTCTTTGAAAAAATATGACTAAACATAAATGAATTTCAAGTCTATTTTTGGTCTTGGGAAAACAGATTCACTTGCAAAATTTCCAGAATGTCATTGTTAAAATCCATGTATAAACCCACCTGCAGTCTGAAAGCACCAAAGGGGCATTTATAGATATGTTTTGGGTGACAGGGCAAGGGAGGTGCTTTAATTAGCAAGCTGTGCTAATTAAAAGCACCTGAGCATCATGTGTCAAAGTCCCTGCTCTGAAAAAATGGTGGTGGGGCACTTTGAACTAAAGCTCATTTGACAAGCTTTGGTTCAAAGCACCCTGCACCATTTTTCAGCACAGAAATGCTGATACATGTGAAACGAGACTGCTGGAGTATGTTACTTCCCGCGCTCCAGCAGACTCGATTAATGGAGTCCGCTCTGACACCCTGGGTTTACAGCACATTGGAGCAGCCTCGCCTCACATCTATAGGAGCCCAAGGTGAACAATAACAACAACAATTCTAGGAAAAAATTTAACTAACATTTACCTCCCACTATCTAGTAGATACAATAAAAGATATCCCCAAAAAATCTTTGTTTCTCACATTTTTCCTGGACCAGCTTGCCTACAATATCACAATGCTATCATAAACTTGTATTAAATTTACCACTATTCATTTTGAACTGATCTAATGTTTTGACACAAGTTCAATTAGTTTCTTAATTTTTCTAAATGACTTTGCTCCTCTCTGTTTCTAAAACTTTGTTAATAGTTATTAAATTTAGAGGTCAAAACTTGAGATCTCAGTTTTGCCAAAATTTCTGAAATATCTTGTCTCAAGTGATTTTAGTATATGAAGTACAGTTCCCAGAGCAAAAGTATCCACATAAAAATATACCATACACTTGGTACTCAGTGGCCACATCTGCATGAGCTACAGTACTAAATGAGTGCTCAGTAACCGGTGTTACTGTGCAGTAGTGTCCCCATATGTTGGTTTTTTTTCCTGGCACTACTACACAGTAGAATTGCATCATGGTTAGTGCCCCTCAAGACTACTGCGCAGTATTGTCTTGTGTAAACGCAGCCAGTGATTTGTAGCATCAGTATCTCAGACCAAACATGAATGGACATTGCTTACAGACATTAAAAAAACCCCAAATTGCACTTCACTTTCAGCTCAGCACACCCCATCATTGAGCACAGTGTATGTCCAGAAGAGGCATCACTTTTGTTGGACTTGGGTTACCCACCATCTGTATAGACTACATGTTTCAGCAGGGCTTTTTGGTACTTTATCTAATAGCTCATTGAATCAACTTCAGATAAAAGTGCCACAAAGCCCTGCTGAAGTGTGCGATCTATACAGATGCTGGGGAGCCAGGCTGAACTAGATCACTTCCCCTTCCGGTAAAACATTGGGTTGTTTTTTTCACATCTGTCAGTGGCCTAAAATTAAATTATCTTTTTACTATTTGGTTGTTTGACTGCAAATGCACAGCCATTGCAGCAGAGGTAATCTTACCTAAATGAAGATTAATCTGAATGTATCGCATCTCCAGATAAATAGATTGTCATAGTTTCATAGTAGCTAGGGTCAGGAGGGACCCGAACAGATCATCTAGCCTGACCCCCTGCCACAGGCAGAAATGAATGCTGCGTTCACAAGACCCCAGACAGGTGATCATCCAACCTCCTCTTGAATATGTCCAAGGTAGGGGGCAAGGACCACTTCCCTGGGAAGCTGGTTCCAGATTTTGGCCACCCTAACTGTAAAATATTGCCTTCTGATCTCCAGCCTAAACCTATTCTCCATCAGCTTATGACCATTGTTCTTCGTCATGCCAGGTGGTGCTGGGGAGAGAAGAGCTCTGCCTATTTGCTGTTGATCCCCCCCGATGAGCCTGTAGGCAGCCACCAGGTCCCCCCTGGGTGTCTCCTGAGTCCAATCTATCCATCCACAAACAGAAGTGTAATAAAGCTCAGAAATTCACCAAAACAAGACTTAAAAAAGCAGAAGAAAAGGAAGAGAATTCTAAAATTCACAGGAAATAAAATGGCTTATCAATATTTGAATAATTATTTATAAAACCAATTGTGTAAATCAGTCCAGAAGAGATGATGGGTTCATACCTGGAAGATGGGATCATGGGAGAGATGATCAATGAGCTAGGTTCTTCTTTGCAAACTTCTTGGACCTGGACAGCAAATCTTAATAATCTTTTAATTTTCTACTTTTATGTAAAGTTCAGTTTTCTTATCTAGTCACAGGATTTGCGAATATGAAAAAGGTTTTGTAAAGACAATGCGATTTTCATTCCTAAAGGTCATCATGTGCTTTACAAATAATACACATACATCACTTCTTGCATTCCTGTTATGCTAGAAAGGGGTGCAATAAAGGATTTGAAACAACAGAGTGAGTTAAAGAGGACAGACTATAATTATGTGTTAGAATTCTGCTTAAAATAATAGGGATTTTCCTGCACAAGGTATGCCCTGGCTTTATGGACCATAAAGTGTAAGGATCTAAATTCCTTCAGCAGTCCAACACAGTCAGTAGTATGGTGCCACTTTCCATTTCACAGATTTTAGTCTGATTAGCTCAGTATTGACTTCGGAGAGTTGAAACACCTGCCTATTCACTGAACAGCTCATATAATTACAGAACTGAATTACTGCTTTGTTATCCACCATTCTAGACCTGGTACAACTTGACCCTGCGTAGTGGAGGAGCAGACAGAAACACAAGAGGTTGAACAGCTGTAGATATTAGGAAACTTAATGAATACTGAAATGTTGACTTCTTTTGTAAACAATCAAAACATTGTCTATTGCAAAACCAGAAGGATCCCAAATCAGTCAACATGCCAGATTTTGATTGATCTGAACTAAAAGTCTGCTAGCCAACAGCAAGCACACTTTGTTCTGAAATGGCTAAATGCTGGGTGACAACACAACGTTTAGTCTACAAAGTATGATTCTGAGGTAAAGAAAACTGGAAGAGTCAGATCCATTGCCAGAAAATTCAGGATCACAGGAAAAGTTAAATGCATAGCTAACTTCACAGCATGCACCACATCTAAGAGCAACTCAGTCATTCGACTTCAGGCAGAGCCTCTGGACAGCAAGCAGTAAAGGCAGATAGATACAAGTACAGCAAGGGTAGCTGTGTTTTCATTCATAGAAGTGTAAATATTTTTAAATACTAATGGACAGACATAGCAATATCAGCACTTCTGGAATTTTAGTTCTTGCACATGTCATGGTCACAGGTGTCTGCTGAAAGGTAAAAGCAAAGGACAAGTATTCTTTCTGGATACAATAACTTAGAGCAGTGGAGAGAGACCATAAGATAAGTTAGATCGAGTAGACATATTCTCCCAAAACATGAATTATCATAGATGACTCTGAATGGTAACTAACAACAGCCATAAACTACAATGTGGGTGAAGTCCTGCTGTAATATTGCCATAAATGTAGAATAATTTTGATATCAATGGCATTATTTCTGTGTAAATTAGGAAAATGAATGCCTAATGCATTCTAGCATACGGAAGAGAGAAGTGATCCTCGAATGCTATAGATAATCATAGTTCCACTGAAGCTAATGACATCTTGGCATTTGTCAGTGGAGCCATGACAGTTTAACACAGCTAAGGATCTTCTCCTTGAAGTTGTGATTATTTATTAGATGTGGCACCAACATCTGAACAAAATCATTTATTTCTTGGACAGCATTTCTGTTGCTGGCCAGAAAAACAAAAAGAGTTAAGCTGCATTTTGCCATACCTGTCCTCTAAGGTTTTGCAGAACAATAAGATACTATTAAATATATGCCAATTAAATGCATGCTATTCATGACTTACTGTTATGTTGAGAACTTTGAAGCACTCGGTACTCTGCCGTATGTTTATTCTTGTCTTTCCATAATGACTTAATATTAAAGCTCTGCACAGTTTTCAAGTGTTAATAAAATGCATAAATCTTTTCATAATTATTTTAAAGTAATTACACAATCAAAGTCTATATTAGATAATATTTCTGGAACACTGCTCCCAGCAAATCCTTCATTTACAAAGACATGTTTCACACCTTAGAGTTCCATTCTATCACCCATCACCACATTATTTGAACGTCTTTCACTAAAAATCATTAGCCATATGAGATCTGTCATACTTGGCACTTCCTTTACAGGAAAAAATCTGTCTTTCTGAAATATGGGCTGGGACGGGGGTGGGGGGAAGTGTATTTTATTAAGTTGTATTTTTATTGGACTTTTTTGGGGGGGGGAGGAGTTCTCTTGTATTGTCCTTTGTTTCTTTGGAGTAGACATGGATGTTAATGCAATAAATATACTTTTATGATGGAAGAAGCCTGGTAAAGAGGTTAGTTTTTCCAGGCTTCCTACAAATGGTCCAACTCTTGCTTCATATATTTTAACTGAAAGTTTGTTCCAGAGTTAGATCTCCTCAACTGAAAACACTTTAACGCTCTGCTCTCCCAGGACTCACAGCATTATTTCAAGTTCCATGATTTCAACAAATGGAAGGAAAAAATCCAGTCTTTCACACTGGTACATGCTTGAGTGGACATAATTAACTCATTTGAGTACATCACCTTCATTTAGGGGTGGATCTGGAAGGAGGTGCAGTGACACAATCACACTCCATTTTCTCTGGGAACAGCAACCAGGGATTATTTTTAAGTTCCCCTTTCTGCTAAGCAACACCTCCCCTCGCCTTTCCATGGTTGCCACGGCTGTTGCTGTCCCCAGCTGACCTGGGCTCAACTGAAGTTAGCAGCAGCAGCAGCAGCAGCAGCAAGAGGAGCAGCAGTGGCAGTAGGTAGCTTCCCACTTCTTGCCCAGGCTCTTTGGGTGTTCCCTGCCTGCCCAAGAGTAGCCACATTGAAGGGAAACCTGCACGCTACTGTTACCCTGGCCCAGCCTGGGTCCCCATGCAACCCAGCTGGAGTGGGGATAGCAGCACAGCAGGCAGGTCTTCCCTTCATCAGCCATAGGACTAAATAGAGAGGGCGGTAGTGGCATAGGAATGTACAGGACATGCCACTGAACTAGGGAAGGAAGAGAAGGGGTAGTGAGAGCTGGTAGGGAGGGGGTAGGGGGTGTGTGATTCTTCACCTGGTTCAGGGATTTTAAAAAGTCCTTGTTTGTCATTCCTGCACCCTGGTCTGCCTACCCCAGTGGGAAGAGGAGGCTGAGAACAGAGGTTGTAGCTACCGCTACAGTGCTGGTTGCTGCTCCCATACCCACTTTTAAAACTTGTGCATCTGTTTATGCTTTCCCTGTTGTAAGAAAGTGTCTGTGGGTGTAATATGAATGGCTGTGATAATGATAAAACCTATAAAATTTAAAAATGTGAGTTTCAATATATGACCACCGTATCTGTAGCAAAAGAGGCAAGGTTACTAGAAAGCTAGAGTCATTGTGTATGACATTTCTGTGAAATTTATTCTGAAAATACCAGTCCACAGCTAATATTTAAAACAAGGTAGACAACAATAGCCAACAACATGACACAAAAAGTGTTTTTATTTTTTGCTTAAGCAAAATGTATAACTATTTCAGATCTCAAATAGAAAAGCTGAAATTTATTTCTATTTATTCCAGCATCTGTGCCTAGAGATACTAACCTTATTGGAAGTGTACAGGGAGTCAGGGATGTGCATTCATAATTATTAAAAACAACACTTAGCTCTTGCCTAGGTTTTTCAACCATAACTCTCAAAGTGCTTTATAAAAGGAGTTCAAATCCTTACCCCCATTTTGCAGACCTGGAAACAAAGGCACAGAGAGGGAAAGGTGACTCCCCCAAAATCATTCAGTACAACAAGAAGCAACAAAATTCAGTCCAGTTATTTCATAACTGATCTCTGGCCAGTATTGTGTCCACCGAGACATAATAGGAAGCAAATTTAAGAACTTAAACCAGTGATCAGAAACTTTTTTCAGCAGAAGACTGGTTTAAGGGCAGGCCACTTCCAACCTGGCCTGTGCCACATCCCAACTATCCATCAAACTGCTCTCCACTGCAATGTCTCTTCTCCCTACAAAACCTGTCCCACAATCAAAATGCAGATAAAGTTCCCACTCATCAAACCCTGCCTTAATTTATTTATTATTTTTAAAATGTGCAGAGACAAGTTTATGCTGGCAGATTCATAGGATATTAAAATGAGAAAGAGAAAAAAAACAGATCAAGGGCTTGAAAAGCCTACCTTACATATAAATATTTAAAAATATGTAGAAGAGAAAACAAGGAGAGGCAACAATAATTTTCAAATAGTCAGATGTGGTAAATACCAGTAAAGGAAAGGTGCAATTTAGAGTGGTAAATACAGATCTTGCAAAGGATAACTGTAGTGGTGGAGAAGATGAGCCAACAGCCACCTGATCCAACACCCACTGAAACCAGTAAGTGAAATGGAAGCTGTACTAGATTCAAAGCTGGCAAAATCTTCCCAACTGTGAGAATTCTTAAGATCTCTAAGAAAGACTTAGACAGACTTAAGATTGCAATAGAATTCATAAGATATTCATTGGTGTGGGTTTTGTTATGTAAAGGAACACAGAACTACACAAAACCCCTTGTACCACCAAATGTGCTGCCCTTTTAATTTCAGCGTAGAATTTTGTCCATTGTGCCACAATGAAGCAAAACTGAGGCTTTAAATTATTTATTATTTTCAAGTCTAATCCTGTGTGTTCTCAAGCCATCATTTACACAAAACCATGCATCTAGTAAAACAAGGAGCACAAGAAGAGTGCTGTCTCCAGACTTTAAATTGCAATCTTGTCATTCCAGTGGGTAAATTGTGGAACCAAGGACCGTAATAGGGTAGTAATTCATTTAGTCCTTCTATAGACAGAGATGGCCAGCCTGAGGAAACCTGACTAGGTGAGAGGGAAGATTACTAATAGCCATATACAACAGCCATATGTTAAAAAACAGGTTGCCAAGACTCCCATTGAAAAAAACTGACACCAAACAATGAGAGCAGACTTCCAGAGCAGGTAGGTTCTTAGTCTGACATTAGACAGAAAGCAGCAGGAAGCTGCATCTTGTAGAGCATGGATGTCAAAGATGGATCTGGCCTGTGAAGCCTGAGGATCTAGCCTGTGGGTCTTGGACAAACCCTGCATGCTGAATGCTGCATACATCCTGAATGCTGCAGGTGCTGAGAGTGAACAAGGGAAGGAGATGATGCTGGTGTTCTTCTAGAAGCACGCACTCACCTCCACACATATTATGGAACAAACCTATAACTTCCTCTTTCCTTATAGTACTGTAGGCACTGACAGAAGTAACAATTTTTACTCAATCTGGCCCCTGAAAGTACTCTAGAGCCATGACAAAACACAAGTGCACAGCTGCAGAGTGTTTTAAAAGAGCCTGATCCCACAACAATCTGAACCCTCATTACATGAGGATTCAGATGAGGGTACTCCACAATGGAGCACCTACATTAATTTCTATCTGCATTCACTGGAAGCAAAGCTGGGCTGATGCAGCCCAGCTCTGCTCCTGGCACTGTTTTAAGAATGAGAGGGGGGAAGAGAGTGGAGGAGCTCAATTCTGGGGGTTGGGCTGATGCTGGAGGGTAGGATGGGTAGATTGGAGCCCTGTGCCAGGTGGGGGGCATACCAGTGTGCCTGAGCAGGGAAACCCCAGAACAGACAACCCCCCCCGCCTTCTCCCCCTCCCACCCTGAGACAGAACTAGAACTGGTGGGGCAGAGGTAGGGGAAGAGGCTGTAGAGATGCAGCCTCTCTCCCTGGATCAGCTTTAAATTGAAGCTCAATCTCCCAACCCAACAGCTAATGTCTGTTGGTTTGGAAGCATCGGTCTAACTCATGATACTTCCTGTCATGGCACCATGAGTTAGACCCAGGAGCCACACTTCTGCCTGTGCCTTGTATGCCTGAAGGGGTTGCAAGATGCTCATTGCACTGAAAAGTTTCAAATTCTTGAACTGAAGGGCTGGACTATAGAGCTTTGGATCCATACAACAAGAGTGCATCTAAGTTTAGCTTGAGATGTGAGTGGGAAATGAGAAATAGAAAAAGCATGTACTGAACCTTAACTCTCTTTACAAGAACCAAGAACTATCCCAAAGCCTCCTATAAGGTGATGTTCTGTATCCTACCAGGAATGACCCTGCAGGTAATCAAAGTTATTGACTATGAAAACAGATTGTTCACCTTCTCCTGGTATAGGCCAGATAATCATAATAGAAAATGCAAAAAAAAGCTGTGTTTGTTTTCCACCTTCTCCACCAAAAAGAAATGCCTTCCCAGTTACTACTACCACATATACAAATGCACTTAGTAGGGTGGCAGAACCAGAACAAGATAAATATGTTTGCTTGTCAGAAATATCAGATATCAAGAAAGCAAGTTCTTATGCCAATTAAAAATTATTCTACATATGGGTCACTTGGTTGTTCGTATAGCACTTGGCCACATGGTTGTAATAATTCAAGTAAATAACAACTGGCCAAAGGCTAGAAAATATAAAGCAAATATGTTTCACTAAAAGTCTGGTAGGCAGAAAAGCAGGATGACTTTGACAAGGCTTTTGCATCTTAAACGCAACAAAACAAAATGTACTCTACCAGCAGACTGCCTAACTAGCACCAGACAATGCAGAAAGTCCATAATAGGGCTCAATCATTCAGAAATATTACACTGCATATAAATGAAGGAAGAATAGACTCCCTTAGGATCAAAAGACCACACCACAGAGAAAGAAGGAGCACATGGCAGTCTGACTGATAGTAATAGATAAAATCCCAAATGAAAGAAAACAAGTTAATTAGATCCAGAACAAAATACCTTACCAGTGACAAAAGAGGTGACATTGATTACAGCAGATACATTCTAAAGTTCCAAATGATAGCCATTTCCTTGCTTGTTATGAAAAACAGCGCTGTGTTAACACTTAAGAGTTTCATGCTCATTAACCTTACAATCAGTGCACCAATCTGGAACAAAAATAGCATACATTAAAAAGTAAATACAATCCATACATCATAACAAAAGCATTTCCTTTAGCTTCTTATCGGTATATGGTTTCTCCTGCTTTTCAATAAAAAAAAAAATAATAAAGTGCTGCAATTATGTAGGAAATCTCCCCGTTAGCATTAGGGTTTATCTCTGAAGATAAACTGCCATCTTGTGTTTATAGGGAGCATTTCAAATGTGCTTTTCCACTCTGTTTCTATCAGTACACCTGTTCCTATACACTATGAATGTGTTTGCAGAATTTAAAAACACTTTAATACTGAAGTAATTATATATTTAAATGCCACTTTGTACCTATAGCCATATGCTTCTTACTGCCAAACAGTTTCCTGAAAATAAATCCTTGAATCTTGCTTTTGGATTCTTTCTACCATCAATGCAAAATACATACTGAAAACACAGGAGATGGCTGAAATCCCTTGAGTCTAATTTTGAAGCATTTGTTCATGTTAAGTAACACCTGCACACACTAAGTATTACACAAGTAGTTCCACAAGATTCCTTAAGACAGTAAGGGCTACTCAGAATAAGTGTTGACAAAATAGGTTAGTTATCACAGAGCTCTGAACCAACTGTCCCAAATAAATTAGTACCATCTGGTGCTACTACATTATTTCCAGCTAGCCCACTATTTTAAATGATTTCACTTAACAAACAATACACAAACGAGGTCACAAAGGGGGCCTTAAATTAAGTCATTGCTTTCTTTTCAGGGTCATTAAACAGTCCATAATATTTTGACATGAGAAGGGGTTTGCTCCAGTTACCCTTATCTAAAATTTTCTCTCTGTCCTGTCCCACATACATGTATATTGCTGCATGGTATGCGGGTAGGTTATCTCATCCTGGCTGAAGCATTGCTAGCTGCATTTCATCATTATAAAAGATACACAGTGGGGGTAGAGGGAAGATAATAGATTTGCTGGAAAACATGGTTTGGGGGTGACCAAACACTTCATGAATTTATGTCAAATACAGTAAATGACTACAGTTGAAAAAACAACCATTTTAAGAAAACTTGAAATGTTTTATTTCAATACTTTCTAAAGGTAAAAAGATAAACTCAGTGGTAAGATATTAAAATAGAATTAAAGTTTCATTTTATAGCAACAAGTGTTTCACCAAAACAAAACATTAAAAAAATTGTTATAGTTGACCTTTTTGATTTTTAAGTTGAGATATCAAACCAAAAATATCCATTTATTCTCACAGCTACAGTTAATGTGGGTATTCTAACCCTTATTCCATTTATATTCAATAGCAAAATTCTTACCAACTTTATCAACTACAGTAGGATAAAGTTGGTAGTTTGGAATCTACTTTGTGGTCCATTCAAATGAATGTTTTTTTTCCTCTGTCTCCCATATACACACATGCATATGCAAACATGCACACTACCATTATTATTATTGCATTAAATAAAATAGCCATTGATGGCACATTCCAATAAAGATACAATCCATTATTGGCCTGCGGGTTACAAAAACCGGTCCTTTCACATTTATTGAATTATGTTATTTGGTTCCAGATAGCAATCTAATCAGCCAGGGCCATATCCTCAGCTAGCATTAACTGGCAGAGAGAGCTCCATTGAGCTCAAGAATCTAGCTGTAGATCTGGGCCAGTATAATCAATGGCTAAATACAGATATTCAAGAAGCCCAAGGTGGAGTCAGTCAAAGTTATGTGGTTTTCTTTAAGTGGCATAGGCTAAAGCAGTAGTGAACAAGTTCACCCTTCGGTGGGGGTGGGCATGCAGACTGCCTGCACCGACAGAGCCCAGCTGGCATATGGGCACTCCCATATGCCTCCAACGTGCCGTCAGGGCTCCTGTGGCTGCCAGAGAGGGCTGAGCATAGCTGATCACCCAGGCCACCCCTGATTAGCTGCTGGGCATGGCTGAGTATACCCTTCTTCCCCTGCCACGTCATCTGTCAGCCACAAGCATCTGTCAGCTGGCATCAGGCAGTGCAAGGGAAAAAGGGAAGCATCTATATCCCTTCATGAACCACATCAAACAGCACCCCATGACGTACACGCAGACCTGACACTGAGTCCAGGAGAATCCCCATGAGCAGGTGCAGAACCATGGAGCCCAACAGGGCTGCCAAGCATGTGCAAGCATTCTCCTTCCCCTTCCTCCCCCACATGGTGCCTGTCTGCCTGCAGCTGGCAGGCGCCTGTGGCTGCCAGATGACATGGCAGGGGGAGTAGAGGATGCTTCCTTGTGCACAGCAGCCCAGTCAGGCTCCACAGTGCTGTGCCCACTTGAGAGGGTTCTCCTGGGCTCAGTGCAAGGGGTGCTTAATGATGGGATTCATGCAAGGACCACAGATAGCACCCTTCCTCCCCACGCTGCCTGCCTGTGCCTGATAAGTGGCTGGAGGCAGGAGGTGGGGCTGCAAAAAGGGTCTGTGCTAGAAAGGGTCAGTGCTGACTTGGATCTCCGAGAGCTCAGGGGTGCAGCCTGCTGGGCCCTCCCTTGGCCAGGGCAGCCGAGTGTGGGGCAAATACTAGTGTGCCTCTCTGCAATGTGGGTCAAGCAGAAGATGACAAAGGAGCTTCAGATGCCAGCAAACAGCAACCTAACATGAACTGATAGGGGATCTGGTATAGAAATTTGATTCACAGGTCAAACCTAAATTAATTAAGTTTCAGTGCACATTGATCCAGGTGTATCCTGGATTGGGTTCTGCCATTTTTAAACCAATCTATGTACCCCAAACCTCTATTCTGTCAAAAGTATGCAGGTAAAAGTGTAATGTCTGTGCCTGACCAATAACTTCAGTTTTTCTGTTGTACTCAGAATCCATATGGCACTAAGGATAAAAAAAAAATAATAATAATCTCATTTCCCATGTTTTCTTCAGCTTTGTGAGTAAATTTAGTGGTACTTAGTGTAACCTGCAGAGTTCAAACAAGGACTACACAAGTGAAAGGCAACTTCACTAATCCCACAGCACTAATTCAGTGCACAGAGGCAATGCTGGAGGAATAACAATTAAATGTGCAGAGACCAGGCATTTCTGTGTGTGTACTTTCATGTATTGTAAAAGAAAATATTTGCCACATACCTGCTTTAAGAATATTTTGATTAAGCATTTACAAGTTTTGAAAAGTTCATAATGTTCCTAGTGCATGTGTAGATTTGCATCAGCTCCTTCTGCTGTAATTAAAAAAAAAAAAAGCTCAGACACAAAATTGAAGTACAAATTAAGTGGATAACAGAAGAATATGATGTAGAAATTAATGGGCAAGCTCACAGTAAGAGATTTTTTGGCCTGTGCTAAGCAGGAGGTCAGACTAGATGATCACTGTAGTCCCCTTTTGGTATTAAAGTATATAAATCTATTAATGAGAACTTCAAATTTATGGAAGAAAGAAAACTCCTTTAACACATACAAGAATAACTGCTATGGTATAAGAGACACACCATGTTCAGTATACCTACAGTTACTGCAAAATTATGCACATACGCTCTACATAGAATGAGTATGTTTTTAAAAGCAATCTTGTCCTCATCAGCAGCCATCACAGTAAAGGAAATGGGAGATATTTTACCTAAGCTACTAAATTTTCATAGCTGTTTTGCAAGGAAGGCTTAGGCCAGGGGTAATGGGTTGGATCTGGCCCATGGTACTGCCTGTGGGTCTCAGACTGGACCCACAAACTACACATGGCATGCCAACGCAGTATGCACTGACCCCTGCCCTAGTCCTGCATGCCTGCTACATATGATACTCACAACAGACCAGCTCCACACACTGGATCCAGTGCACAGGGCTGGTCTGCAGACTCTCCCCATACCAGTCATCTGGACAGGAGGGCCTGATGAATTTGATACCTCGGGCTTAGACCTATCCAACACAAGCTGTATACAAAAAAACCTGTAAAAATGGATGATGTTACAGATTCTCCAGAGGAGTGCTTGGTTGCCCCCTCCCAGACCTAAGTAGTCTCTTGGAGTAACCCCTGAAGCCAGCCTAGATGTAGGGAGAGTGAGCCCAGCTCCTTTGAAAAATCATGGCAGGGGCACTTTAGCTAAAGATCATTCAGTGAGCTTTAGCCAAAGCATCCCCTGCCACAATTTTTCAGTACAAAGAAACTGATACGCATGATGCTCTGGATGCTTTAATTAAAGCCACTCTGAGAGACACTCTAATTAAGCAAACCTTCTCCCCCACCCCCCAGCCTCCTGCAGCATGTGTGTAAGTGCCCACTGACTCCAAGACCAACTTTTTGTGTCCCTTCCCTACCCTGAAGAGCTACCTTCTCACTTAACTCCTAGAGGAGGACTCCACCTCTTCAAGGGGATGGAGTGCACCCAACATCACATACAACAAGGCAGACAGCTCTTCTTAAACACTAACACGTATTGATCCCAGAGGCACTGCCTTTTATTTTTGCCAGGGGGAGTGTCTAAGATGATGGACATGTGGACAGTGCTATGCATTTCAGGTGACAGCCCTCTTCCCAAAGGGGGTCAGGGCCCTTGGGCCCCCAAGTACTTGGAGCCTCTAATCAGTCCACAATGATACAACAGACAGCGTCCTTGGACCCTGAAACCTATGCAGTCTCTGTCAGGAAAAACAGCCCTGACTGCTCTCTGTCAACCCTCTCAGGCTCCTCTCCTTATGGCTCTCTCTCTTTCTCTCCTCTGTCTGGGGAATCTCTGCCTTTGGGACTGTTTGCACCGTCATCTTCTAAAGTGCTTTCCTGACTCCAAAAACAAAAGAGTCCTTTCAGATGCAAGGATTAGGTTCATTATTTGTTTGATGGCCTGTTCTACCTTAATGGAGAATTTAGAAAAGTCTTCTTCCACACACAGTTAACCCTTTCTTTCCCCATGTACAAGCAATTCAGGAAAGCTGAGGCACACAGCATGAATAAAACAGATAACTCTGTAATATTACAACAAAACCGTAGTCTGTTGCAAATGTACAATTACCCAGTTGCTCAGCTGAGAATGCACTATAGATATAATGCTGTCAGTATAGACCAGGGACTCTCAGGGCATCTTTATACATGCTCCAGGGATTGAGGGGTGAGGGGCGGCCTTAATTAAAGAGCCCACAGCATCACATATATTCAACTTCCCTTTAACTAGAGTTCATATGACAAAGCATGAGGACATTGACTACATGAGATACCAAGGCTTCTGGTGTGTGCTAATTAGCACAATTAATTGAGTATGTTAATTAGCGTGATTAATCAAGTCTACTCTAACATGCAGTAATTACAGAGCATCAGAGCAGATATCCCGCATGTCTACAGGCACCCTCAGAAACTAAAACACAGGACCAAAATAGTATTTGCCTACTTTGGTCCTGGATCACCTCTTTAAACAAGTACAAAACTTCTATTTCAAGTCAAAGCATCTGGAGTCCTTTTCCTTGCTCATGAGGTGATACTATTGCTTCAATTGCTTTGCTTGTTTTTATATACTAAACTACAGTTCATGCAGTGCATTATGAACACACAGAATACATCATTATGTTTTATCACTTCACACGGTATGAGTTAAAAACCTCTGAGGTCAATGGAATGACTTCCACTGCTTTCAGTGAGTTTTGAATTGGTGTATGGTCTCAGTGGGTTTCCCAGGCCCCTGAAGCAACATAGGCTTATGGCTCACACAAAGACAATCTTTCTCCCTTCTACTGCTCAGGTATTCTACTTTGTATAATACAATATTAACATGAGGAATCCCATATAAAGGCACATGTGGTGCTGATATCTTCCTTCAGACGTAAAGGAACCTTTCTACTAAAGAAAAGACACTGAGAATTTTATGCAGCCTACTCACCGGCCACATTTCAACTTGGGAAAAATATCACAGTATATGTGTTATACCACCATGGGCAAATCTACAAACCTGTTTACAAGAGAAAGCACCAAGGAACCAGGGCTCCTGTCACTTTAAGAGGATGGAGTGGTAGGAATGACAGCTGATTCTTCATTGGGGGATTAGAAACTCCTATGCGCAGCCAGGCCAACCATACCCATAGCTGGGAGGAGAAGCCAAGTAATTGAAAGAGGCTGGAGCTCCTAGGCACATAAGCACCTTCCTGCAGCCTGAGTAGGCAGTCAGGCTTTGGAGGCTGCAAGGAAAGGAGGTCACACAAGGAAGCTGACTTGGGGAAGCATTATCCAGGGAAGTAAGGCTATCCATAGGGGTAAGACAGGTACAGGTTTAGCCCTGAAAGTTCTAGTCTGTAGGAGGAGAGCTTTGTGAAAGCAGGATGCATGTGTTTTAATTGCACTTATTTATGTTTGTTGTATAACTGGAGGAGCAAGTGTGGCTGAAAGGGGAGGATTGGAGGCCACAGGAGTTCTGTAGGGGCACCCAACATACAGTTCTTCCAGGGTCTGAGACCCAGTGGCTGCATAGGTGCTGAACCCCAAACACTGTAAAAGGAGGCAGAGCTGAGAACTGCCTTACCCCGTGCCACAGACACCAAGGAGGCATGGGTTGAACCAAGAGCAGCCTTGCCCTGGGCAAAGATATTAATGGGGTGGAGACAGGGCCAAGACAGGGCCAAAGGGCCCAGAGCCCAGAAAATTAGAGAGGCCCTGGAATTTGGCCCAGAGGGCCGGGTCCAAATCAGTAAGCGAAGGCTGGAAGCCTGCAGCTAGAGAAAAGAGGAGCTAAAACCCAGAGAGCTGAGACCTCTACAAAAGAACTGGGTTGCAGACTGTGTAACACCTGTGAGGAATGGGCATGGTTGGAGGGATGGAGGAAAGCCATCAATTTAGCCTTTAAGGCTCATAGGGCCTGAGGGAGTGAATTCTGAAAAAGAGAGAGGGAGAGCATGAAGGTTCACTAGCCTCCCAGGGCAGTCTCTCCTCATTATTTTCAACAACAAGGTAGAGCAGGTGAAGAAGCAGGGTAGACCCTGGGAGGAAAGAGCAAGGGCCTGACAAGATCAGGATAGCCACTAGGGTATAACATGGCAGCCCTCAGGTGCCAATCCTGTCACACTCTCTTTTAAAGATTAGGAAATTCACTCTTATTGTTTCTATACATGTGTCAGATGGTATACTATAGTTAAGCAGTTAAAATATAAAATTAACCCACACTCCAGTGATTTGTACCACATATATTAGAAAGATTCATATACACACGTGTCTCTAAGTCTAACCTTTCTATAGGGTCTACTCCCAATATTTTGCACAGGCTACTGCGTCTGGTGTTGGTGTTGCCAAATCTTGTGGGTGCATTGGGGTGCTATAGGACATCTCATGAGGTGATCTGTGGTTTGCCTCTGCAGACAAACACATTGGTCAGTCGCATAGAGGCCCCATGATTTCATGAGAAAGTTGCATTTGCCAATCTGCTCAGGCTCTGCTATGTGTGGCATCTGTAATTGGAGCCAGATGCTAACACCTTACTGGGAATAACTGATTTCTGGCTCCATTCAACAGCTTTGTTGCCTAGTTTCTCCCATTCTTTTTGCCAAAGGGTAGTTCTGGCCGACTCTGGTGATGCAGGCAATGGTATGGAAGAGGACAAAAACCTGTTTCTTGATAAGAGATGACAATGTGCCGGTTAATTTCTACGTAGTGGGTGGCAGTCGTCTGACATATATTAATACACGTACATTTACAAGGTCTGTTCAAAAGGTATAGAGAGTGAATGGGTATTTGTGGTACAAGGTATTGAGTGGGGGTTATGGCTTTGCTGACCATGTCTGCGCATGTTGGGACTCTTCTGAACAGGTTTGCATCTCATGGTGTTTCCCCACTTTTCTGGGACCAGTGGTTGAAGTAAGATCCTTTGTGCCTCACGTCCTTTTGTGTCAGTGTCCAGAACATGTGTGCATTAAATTTTGCATGCACGGGAAAACAGCAAATGAAATATTTGAATTACTTAAAATAGCTGTTGGTGATGACGCTATGAGCCATGCAAGAGTTTTTTAATGGTATCGTCAGTTTAAGGAAAGACAATCATCAGTTGAAAGCGATGAGCATTCCAGACATCCTTTAACATCATGAAATGATGAAAATGTGGCAGCAGTTCGCAGTTTGGTTTGAAATGATGGCCGACCGACTGCCCAAGAGATAGTAGAAGTTGGAATTTCTGTTGGTTCATGTCATTCAATTTTAACTGGTGATTTGGGAATGAAATGACCAGAAAAGTGACCAGAAAAATGGGTGTCCAACTCTTGGATTTTGTTTCCTGTAGCATCAGTCTCAATACTTTTTGAGCAGTCCTCGTAAACACATATACAACATGCACACAATTACAATGTCATGGAATAGTCTGAAAAATGATAGAAATCCGGTTGTTTGGGACAGTGATCCATAATGGACAAAATACCAAAATAAGCAAATCTGTAGAACACTTCCTGCATTATATGAAACAGTTCTATGAGTCCACTCAAACTTTGGTTTTCATTCCAAAAAAAGGTGATACCATCAGTCCCACAAACCATCATGAGAATGCGTGTTCTCGTATGGCTCATCTCTGAACCAAGAATTTTGGAGTTTTGCATGTTCTTATATGAGTTTTAGGAAAAACAGCTGAAATCAGACAAGAAAATATCCAACTGCACATGGATTTCTACTATGTAGTGCCAAATCTCATGTGAACAGTGGGATTTTGGTGCTGTTTAATCTAAATCCAATCCTGGGCCTGAAGCCCAAGAAAATCTAAATCTAAATCAAGTTGTAAATTGACAATTGGCTCCATGGCCTATATATATTTACAATGCTATGACAGGGTTATTAGAACTATTCCATATTCAAAGTAATGGGAGGCCAGTTTTAGGGGTATTAGAATGGTTATGTGGAAAATGTAACCTAGAGAATGGAAGAGAGGTACATGATTCCAATGCAACACCTGTTTAGAGAACTAGTAATAGTGGAGTTTTCAAACTGAGTTGTAGTAGCGCAGCTGACTTGCCAAATAATTCATTCTCTCTTGAAAGAATGCACTGAGTCAACTACTGTATCTCATGAATCTGTGGGTGAACTTTAGTTTGACAACCATGATGATGAGGATAAACAAACTCCAATTTCCCAAAAGAAACAGAGAAATCAATTTCCAATTTCTTTTTCAACATAAAAAATAACATTAGCAGAAGAGATTTTTGTTGTAATGAAAACTTCCATAGAGATAATTTCCCAAGCGAAAACAAACTGCTGGGAGTCAAGAGATAGAAGGTAACTGTGAATTAAGTCTGCATAAATTACATGTAAAAGAGCAAAAATCTATGGAGTCAACTCATGCATAATGATCTAATATAAATAAAATGCAGTTCTTTACATAATATTTTTTTAAAAACCTTAACTTACACTTGCTATGCCATATGAACAATTGTCTTCAAGGGCCCTAAGATATCAGAGTGATGGCCAATCTTGTAAAATCTACACAGATACAGAATCATATTTAAGTTTTATTTTGACCATAACTGAATGCAAAACTAACTAACGTAGCTTTTCTGGCATTAGAATTAGAAATTTTCCCATCCAATCTGGTCGGTTAAAGTTTACCAAATTGAAATACCTTGCTTTCTAGCCATTTTGATTTAGTGTGCAGATGTACCTTCACATAGATTCTGAAGGATAATTAAAATATTCATTTTATAATATAAAAATTAAGTATTATCCTTACTGGATCTTTCTGTTTACAAACTGTAACAGAGGGCTGTCCGAAGGGCCCTTCAAAATGTTGGCCTGCCCACCTGACCAGGGCAGTCCACCCTGATTCATCTGCCATGCCTTGATTTATTAAATAAACCAAAGGGAAAAATGTGGGAGGCTGCCCATTTAATGCCTGGATGCCAAGGACATAATACACAGCTCCAACCTCACCTTTACCATTTCCCATGCCTCACAGATGGCATCCAAATCACTACCCACTATCACTGCCTTAGGCCCTTAACTGGGCCACACTCGGTCTCTGGCCCAACTTGGCCTCAGGTGTCCTTCAATGTACCTGGGCCTCACGCCCCCTCACTAGGGCCTCAACTTTGGCTAATCTGGCCGACCCATGTGCAGTCCTTAAGAACTTTCTCCACAAGGCCACTGCCTCACACTCCTTCCCCTCACTAGGGATTCTGGGCCGTATACTCCTTAGGTCTCAGAAGTCTATTGACATACTTGGGCCCCCAGCTTGGCCTACAGCCCACTCAGGCCTCCAATGTCTGTTGATGTGCCTAGGCCCTGCCTCAGGCTTCACTCAATTGGGCCTGGGCCCTGTGCTTTCCTCTCAGGGTGTGCTCTTCCTTAATCTTTCCCCTCCACAGGGTCACCCACAAGGTAGTGGGGAGGCACAGGTGTGGCATTTCCTGGAGGCTACCATGCCACAAGCAGCCCCATCACATTGTCCAACCCCAGGAAGGCAAAGGTTTAGGTCATTGCTCAGGACCAGGAATCTCTGCCATCACCTTAGCTCCTACCCTTGACCTCCAAGTGTTCTGGAAGCACCAGTGCTCCAGCCAGAAGATGTTCACTCTTCAACTCCCCAGTTTCAACTGCTGTCTCTACACCTTAGGGCCTGCTCTTATTCTGAGGCTATTCTGCCCTGCTCCAATCAGGCAGCCTCCTGACTAGCATGTGACCACCTGATCAGCTCTGCAGTCACCTGCAGGTTGCAACATAGCCTGCTTGGGCCCTTAAAGTGGAAAGCACCCAAAGGTGCACCACCACACAAACTAAGCAGATAGAGTGTTGTGATCCTGAAACCTTATTTGTTCCAATTAGCTGAACGGAAGGTGAGGAAATAGACAATGAAAAATTGAGGGCTACTTAAATCAGTAAACTAAAAAAAAAAATCTGTCTGCCTCCTGTTTAACCTGAACATTATTACTATTTCATACTAAGCTCTGTACACGACTTTTCATAATTTTAATTAGTATATTGGATATCTCATTCATTCTACCCATTTATGATTCTGACAGATGTTTCTTCAACCAACAGCTAAAATACATCATTTTAGCTGTCCCAGAATTTAAGCTGCATCAGAATGATCAGGAATGCCCTGATTCACAGTACAACTCTAATTTAAAGATTCTTGTTCATACAGTGCCCCATTTCATTTCAAAATCTGATTCATAAAATTGATTAGAACAGATTTGAGCCCATAATGATAGATCCTCCAACTGCAGTTTAAATAGAAGTTGAATAAAACTGAACTACGAACAAAAGAGTGCTTTCAAGTGATTAAGACAGAAAACTGCAATGTGTCCTTCATGTAGGTTTCACTGAATATGCATTTCAATACATGATAAATATTAAAACCCAAATATAATGTAAGAGTAAGAGTATGTACAAGCATTACATTTAGATCAACTTAATTAAGGGTAGGTCAGTCTAAATGCCTAGGTATGCAGGCATTTGCAGGGCTTGAATCACCCAAAGAGTGGCATGCCCAGTCTAAGTTAATTCATCTCAATAAGTGAACTAACTATAGAGTGATAAAGAGTTAGTCCAATCTACAAAGGATTAACCCCATTTATGGGTACACATTCATAACACAGCCCTGGGGCTGGGAAAGACCAGCTAGTCACACCATCCTTGAAGATGTGTTGTTCCTACCTCCTGACCCTGACTGAGCTATTTCTAGCCCCCTCAAACTGCACAACCCTCCACCCACAATCTCACCAGCCCCTCCCCACACTTAAAGTTACTTATCATGGGCTCGCCACACTCACACCATCAGTGAATACCTGCACGCACCCTTCCCAATTTAGGTTTGATGGCTCATAATAAAATCACACCCTAAAAAAGTATAATCATGTCCAATATATAACATAAAGTCACAAGAGTAGTAGATAAACTGTGAGGTAGGGCCAGGATTCAGAGAGACCTCCACAGATTGGAGGATGGGACCAAAAGAAATCCCATGAAGTTCAATAAGGCAAGCTCAAAGTCCTGCTCTTAAGATAGAACAATCCCATGCACCAGTGCACACTGAGGACCAACTGGATAAGCAGCAGTTCTGCAGAAAAGGACCTGGGGGTCATAGTGGACAATAAGCTGAATAGGAGCTATCAGTATACTCTTTTTGTAAAAAAACCGCCAACAGCTGCATTAGTAGGAGTGTCGTCAGCACACTGAGGGAAGTGGTTCTTCCCCTCCATTCTACACCGGTGAGGCCACATCTGGAGTATTGTGAAAGGCTATAGAAAAATTGGAGAGAGTCCAGTGGAGGACAACAAAAATGGGGCACATGCCTTATGAGGAAAGACTGAGGGAACTGGGAAATAGCAGCCTTCAGCTACCTGAAGGGGTTCCAAAGACGATGGAGCTGGACTATTCTCAGTGGCAGCAGATGACAGAATAAGGGGCAATGATCTCAAGTTGCAACAAGGGAAGTTTAGGTTAGATATTAAGAAAAACTAAAGCACTGGAACAGGTTACCCAGAGAGACTGTGGAATCTCCATCCTTGGACATTTTGAAGACCTCACTAGACAAAACCATGGCTGGAATAAAATAGTAGGGGATGGTCCTGCTTTGAGCAGAGGGTTGGACTAAATGACTTCCTCAGGTCCCTTCCAAACCTAATTTTCTATGATTCTACATATAGGATACCAATATCAAAAACTTTTTTTTTAAGTTAGATTTTGCAAATTGCTAAGGTTTACATACTCAAAAAATGCTATTTTACAACAATGTATCTAAACTTAAGTATAGGCATATGTGTGTCTCGGAGAACAGATTTGCATGGCATGAGGTATCCACCTCTTGAGGATCTGTGAGTGTGGCTGTAGAGCCCAGTTCTCGAATGACAGTCCCATCTGCAATTTTCACATGTGAAGCTCATATCTAACAGTCCCAAATGTGGCAATCTGCTTTTCTGTAAAGATAGAGTGACCTCTCTAGGGTACAAAAGCCTGAATAGTGTCCCCCTCTCAACCTTACTGGTTTAGTTTAAAGGAAAGGCAGGTGCAGGCATGTTTGGAACTGGTTTGAGTGAGGGAGCAGCCAGAGCAAAGGGAAGCATCCATTTGTCTGTCTATCAGGGGTCCACTCCTAGACTGACTTCTGAAACAAGGTTAAAGAGCCCAGTCTACCCTATCATGTAGTAGACCTCAGTTCCACAACCTTTTGGTGGAATTTCCTCTGCCAGGGGTAAAACTAGTAACCCCCTCTAAGATGCTCTTCAGCCCAAAGCCAAAACCCTAGAAGTTATTTAACTGCTACCCAACACTCAGCATTAGCAGATGTTGGTTGTACCCTCTACTGTAAATTACCTGTGACCTGACAGTGACATTTGACAGCCGTGAACCTGGTTGCCGCTGTGACCTGACAGTGACATTAACTTTATTACAGTCGAAAATCTTACCTTATACTACTTATGTGTATTATAAACTGACATTTGTTCACAGTGAGAATTAGCCAGCAACAATAATAATAGTCAATCATTTAAAGGATATGGTTTACATATACATGCACACATTGATCCCCTCTCCAACTAATAAGAACTTGAGAGCACAATTTAAAATCCATAGACATGTTGAACACTGGTGATTAGCATGATTGGCTCACAACATTACTTTTTATCCCTACTCTGTAAGAAGCACATTGAGCTCATTTTGAGCAATAATAATCCTATCATTGCTTTTCTGAGAACAGGTGCCCCAGATATGTTTCTTTCTATTTTCTTTATAATTCTGCCAAATGAAGCACTACGGTATCTGTCTCTGACTAGGAGTGACAGACTGACAGGTGTTGTCAGCAAGGTGCCTAATGACTGAAAGATTTGTTTGTCTTTTAATGGAATTCAATAAGGCATAAAAAAAAAGACAAAGCAGCAGCATGTGCAGCTCAAGGAAGCCTTTGGCAAGTCATCCTTGCAAAATGCAAAATCCCTGAACATTTTGATTAAGCAGAGAAAAACATCATCTATACTGATGCTTTTTAATAGTGTCAACAGACCTGATCGCATATTGTTGTTCTGCAGATTGATACTAAATAATGCACATGCCATAGCTTGTGCCTAGGGTTTTTTCAATAAAATCTCATTTAGGTTTAAAACATAGTAAAATACAAGGAATAAAATGCCTTTAAAAGGTCTGATGGCTCTGGTTTCCCCCTGCTACTTTGAAACCCTGCTGCAAGCATCCTCACAGCAGTGCATATTTCAAGCCTGCTGAGAGTCTTTATACCAACAGCATGACTTCCTTTCCACTACCTCCCACCTTTATTTCATTCCTATAAGAAAACACTGTTAGCTGTGAGTTCATTCAGGCAACACTTGTGTTTAGCCATCCAGATACTGACCAAGGCTGGAACAAGACACCTCCCCAATAAGTCAGAATGTTATTTACCATCCAAATTGTTCCTTGTGTTCTAATCATCAGCTGCCATTCAAAAAATCCCAAGTGGCTGGTATAGCTTTCACTGAAAATATTCGTCCATATATCTGTCCATCCACATGACTTTTCATGGCAGGCCATTGCACTGAGTAGGAGTTCCTTTAAAAACTGTCATATATGTGGTCTATGCCATATCAGTATTACACGTGGAGAACTCACAGATGGTTTATCCTGAAACTATTCATATTGAGTCTGTTTCTGCTCACATTCCTTCTGATGTTCATCATAAGTAACTCCAGTGCAGTAAAGGCAGTTACACTCATTCAGAGGTTAAACAACAGAATCATGCCCACTGAATTATACAAAACTTGTGCTTCATTCTGAACATAACTACATTAAAGTGTATATTTTTTATAAAGCAAATACTAATTAGAAAGGACATATAATTCCTGTTGCTATCTTCATATAAGATTATTGACATTAATAAAATCTATTTTATACCCATATGGCTTTCTTTGTATAGAACAAGAAATAGCAGATAGTAATGCTATATCTTTGCTGTATAATAGCAGAGTACCACCTTATGATGGTCTCCAATAGAAATTATGAGTGTGCAAGATCAGTGCACCTGAAATTCTAGCTCTTCTTAGTAACACCTTGAAAAAACATTCCTGGAACTCCCCACAATATATCACGCCTCCCGACATGCCTAGGCACTCCCTTTCTTAGTCCCTACTACAGGACTGGATTGTATTGCAGGGTATGGAAGGGAGGAAGAAGTAGCTAAAGCCCATTGGAAGCTGAGGTAAAACCCAGTACAACATAGGATCCGGACTAGCTTCCCTTAGTTGTTTAAGGATTGATGAACTGAACCAACAAAAATAAATAAATAAATAAAAATCACAGGCTCCTAAACTTTCCCCAAAAGGGCATGTTCGCAACTTGGCAAGAGACCATGAGCGGCACTTAATTTTTACATCCTGTCTCTTTAGTACTAAGTAATCACATTAATATAAGAACTGCCTAGACTGCACCTCTGTATCGCTGCTGTCTCCCTCACCCTATGCTGTGTAACTCTATAGACTACACTTTGGCCACTGTGGTAGGTAAGCATATAGGTGTTGTTGTATATTAAGATTTCTTTCCTTGTCCTTAAAAACAAATATGCATGGCACCTTCTGAATTTGCTAGTTAAACTGTATACTTTTTCCATTTTTCTGAATATTCTCCTTCAAACACTTCCAAAATCTATGTTCTACACTGAATTGTTCAGGTTTTGTTCACAGAAAGCTGCCTTTAAATAGGGGTACTGGGTACATTAACAAAGAAAGGAGGATGAAAAAAAGTGCATTTTCTCCAAAATCCACTCGTCCATAAGCAAAATATGTCCCCTACCCACCACCTTTCCTGCACCTGCCAAGTATGTGTGCTGGGGCTAGAAACCTCAAAAACCTACAGTCATGGTTGCCAAAACCAATTAGGTCAAGACTAAGACTATAATAGCCAGTGGGGTTGTTCAAAATCAAAGTCACTTCACAATTCCATATAATTGAAAATAAAAATGAAATTATAATGAAAATAAAAATGAAAAGTGGTAAAGTTCAGCAGCTTCAAATAACTGCTAGAACTGCTTCCTGCTCCTAACTCCTATGCTCCTAAACATGCCCCTTAAGATCCAAAATCTCCCCTTCAGCTTCCTTATAAGGTTGCTACCAGCTGTCATTCTATATATGAGAGCTGGTAGCAACCTAGGGGAGTTAGGTGTCCAGGAAGAGTGGTCGTTCCTTAACGAGATGATCCTCCAAGCCCAAAGGGACGTAATCCCAACGTGGATCAAAGGGGGCAAGAGGGTGCAAAACTCCCAGGGCTAACCAAAAGCATATGGGAACGTCTCCTAGCTAAAAAGGAGGCATACACTCAGTGGAAGGGAGGGGCCATCACCAGGGTGGACTATATCTTGGTTGCTCTGGGCTGTAGAGGGATGGTCAGAAAGGCCAAGGCAGAGATGAAATTGGGACCATCTACCCAGATCAAGGACAACAAGAAGTCCTGTTTTAAATACATAGGGGATAAAAAGAAGGTACCAGGTAACGTGGGGCCTCTGCAGGACACACTAGGAAATCTGGTTGTTACACCAGACAGCAAAGCTAACCTATTTAACAATTTCTTTGCCTCCATTTTCCTGAGCAGGGACTGAGTCACCCCACCACCCACCAGGACCCCTGTAGGTCCCAGGGAAGGTGCGCCCAGGCCTAGGGTCAGTAAGGATTTAGCCAGGAAACTTTTGGAGGGACTGGATGTATTTAAATCAGCAGGTGCTGATGATCTCCACCCCAAAGTGCTGAGGGAATTAGCAGAGGTCATTGAGAGACCCCTGGCATGACTTTATGAGCACTTATGGTGCTCTGGCATGGTGCCAGAGGATTGGAAAAGGGCCAATGTGGTTCCCATTTTCAAAACAGGGAGGAAGGAGGACCCAGGAAACTATAAGCCAGTCAGTCTTACCTAAGTCCTGGGTAAGCTTTTTGAGAGAGTTATCCTGGTGCATGTCCATGAGGGGCCAGCAGGGGATATTATGCTTAGAGGCAAACAACATGGGTTCATTAGAGGCAGGTCCTGTCAGACCAACCTGGTGGCCTTCTATGACCAGTTCACAAAATCCTTAGAAGCAGGTATAGCAATGGACGTAGTCTTCCTGGAGTTTAGGAAGGCCTTCAACACTGTCTCTCACCCCATTCTCACTAAAAAACTAGGGGACTGTGGTGTCAACACCTACACAGTCAAATGGGCCACTAGTTGGCTGGAGGGTCGCACCCAGAGAGTGGTCGTGGATGGATCATTTTTGATCTGGAAGGATGTGGGCAGTGGGGTTCCATAAGGCTCAGTCCTTGGGCCTGCACTGTTCAACATCTTCATTAGCGACTTGGACAGGGATGTAAAAAGCACCATGTTCAAATTCACAGATGACACTAAGATGTGGAGAAGTGGGCACACTAGAAGGGAGGAATAGGCTTCAATCAGACCTAGACAGGTTACAGGGGTGGGCAGATGAGAAAAGGATGGGTTTCAACATTGACAAGTGTAAGGTACTGCACCTGGGGAGGAAGAATCAGCAGCATACCTACAGGCTGGGGAACTCCCTTCTCATCAGTGCAGAGGCAGAAAAGGATCTTGGAGTCATTATTTATGCCAAAATGAACATGGGCTGACAGTGTGGGGAAGCAGTCAAGAAGGCCAACCATACCTTATCATGCATCCATAGATGCATCTCAAGCAGGTCCAAGGAGGTGATCCTCCCCCTCTATGCGACACTGGTCAGGCTGCAGTTGGAGTACTGAGTCCAGGTTGGGGCGCTGCAC
>JAGPOW010001918.1:8585531-8621221 GCA_030014935.1 Caiman crocodilus | reverse complement strand
GGCAGAGGGTAGATTCAGGCTAGACATCAGGAGGCGCTACTTCACTGTCAGGGCAGCTAGGATCTGGAACCAACTTCCAAGAGAAGTGGTGCTGGCTCCGACCCTGGGAGTCTTTAAGAGGAGGCTGGATGAACACCTCGCCAGGGTCATTTGACCCCAGTACTCTTTCCTGCCATGGCAGGGGGTTTAACTTGATGATCTGCTCAAGTCCCTTCTGACCCTACCAACTATGAAACTATGAGTATCTGAAACAACTGGAGGAAAGGTTGAGATGAGCTGGAGCAAAAGGGCTGAAAACTTATTCTCCCTGGAACCTTCAGCCTCTACCTATCCAGCTAGGCTCCTCCTAGTACCAGTTTAGGGAAAAGAGGCATGCAGGTGAGGAGTTAAGCAGGCTCCACCATACCTGAGAAGTAGTGTAGTACCTCATGCCAAAAGATTGAAGTCATCTCATTCCTTCTCACCTGATCAACTCAGTGGCTAATCTGCAGAGAGAAATGCAGAGATTCCTGAGAATTGCTGTAGAATAAGCAGCTGAGACCTTAAGTTGCTACTTCCTCCTCTCTGCTGCTTTCACCCACTTAAGATAGGAAGTTAAAGTCCCAAGGAAAAACACAATACAGGCAGTCCTCAGACTTACGAAACAAATGGTTCCTGAAAACTATGTCTTAAGTCAAAATGTTGCAACTTGGAACTGATTTTCCCATAAGAAACAATGTTATAAATGGCGGCTTGGTTCCTGAACCAAGACCCAATACCCTATTTTCACCAAAAATAACCCAGAATTTTGTACTCAATTAATTATAGATGAGTAATATTGCTACATTAATGTATTTATATTGTAAATAACAATCAAATTGATTTGGAAGGACTTCTTTGAGGTGACTTTGCTGGACTTTTTGAAGGGTTCTTGGCTGCAGGCTTTTCTGGAGTCTTGCCTGCTTTCTTAAAGAAAGTGTCCAAGGAAGTTTGGACAGATGTTCTCCAGGGAGATGGGCTACTCAGCAAACTTGTTCGCTGGCATCACATGGCGTGGCGTGGCATCAGATCAAGTGTTGTAAAGTCAAAACTGACCTCAAAAAGTTGAAACAGGGTGTCAACTTATAGATGTTTTAAGTGCAAAATGTTGTAACTTGAGATATTATAAGTTGAGGACTGCCTGTACCAGTTTCCAACACTGGAAATGGTGAGCTAGAACTACAACTCCACTTCCCTTTCCAATAAAATTCCACTTTGATGTTCCTTGTCTTCTACTCTTCAAATAGCCTTGCTTTTCTTATAAGGGGATGCCTTTCATAGCAATGAAGCTTCTTCAGTTGATCTGACAAGGAATAAATATCTGGACCTTGGATCATGGACCTTCAAAACACAATACAAAGCCCAGCTATTCAGTCAGATCGCTGCTAGAGCTGAGGCACATAGGAAAGCTATTTGGTTTTATAATTATTCAGATAACATACTGAGAATGTGACATCATTTCGATGGCAGAGGGTCATTGTAAATTTTACTTGTTTCTTCTCCAGTCATTTTTAGGAGTGTAACGCTAAATTTGTTTCACTTTGTACGTGCACCTAGGGACCTGTATTTCTTGATAACAAAAGATAACCAAAATTAAAATAAAGACATAAAGGACAGAGTAAAAGAAGAGGTAAAATATAAGTTTAATTCAATTCAAGAGCCTACCACAAACTAGGCACTGATGTAAAAGGGCCAAAACAAGCTGCCTTCACAGAGTAAAGCACATACTTTTGGATATTTGCCCCTCAGGTACTCCTATATGACTATTATTCCATCAGTACAGAGAAGACCTGTTCTACTGGCCATCTTTCCTGACAGCTGTTCATTATTCGAAAATGAGATTGTGATAGAACATGACTTCAGGGAGTCATGTTAAATTAATATGTTAGTAATTCTGATTTTTCAATCTGTATCCACAGGAACAGTGTTCTACATTGTGTCAGCTGGTCAGCCATGGCTCCTGTTGTGTTACCACAATCTGTTGTTATGTTAAGACATGAATTGATGTCTGCATTGATTATAATAGTGTTTACTCTGCTCCTAACGCCATAGTCTAACATAACCTTATTTCCTAATGAAGGTCTATTCCACTCAGTGTGTTTATGAGAACTCAGCAAATGCAGGGGGAAGAGGCATGGTTACATTTCAATATTTTACATAGAAATAATGAATAATAGAATAATAATTAATTCTGCAAAAATATATTTTAACTGAAGCAAACAGTCCACCCAATATTGCCAGCTTCCCTATAACACTTACATTTTATGAGTAGTGGACTATTCCTTAAAAAAAAAAAAAAGGACATTTATTTAGAACAAGATTCTTTATTCAACCTTGAAAAAGAGACTTTGTTTCACTATATTTTTTAAAGGAAAGAATGGATGAAAAGATATGACCTTCATAAGGGTTGCTGAAGAAAATCATTTTTATTCCTAATACATAACAGACATCGTTCAACAGTTCATCTGTGAGAAAAGTAAAATGTGACCCTTGTAATACCGCCAAGGTCAGTAAATGCTGGTCATGCAAGTTAAAGTTGCCTGGGGCCTATTTTACTTTACTCAGCAAGTTTTTTTTATCCAAGTTCTTAAAACTTTAAATAAGAGAAGAGGGGCAACATTAAACGTTTGGACCTTGTTGTGCCCAACATCATTTTACTAAAAACATCATTTTACTTTCCACCTATTCTAGAGTCTCTCTCTTTCTCTACAAGATTGTGTAATACCTCAAGTGAATACATACTTTAGGAATTAAGGGCTGTCAACTTGATCCTTCAAGATACTGCATACTCTAGTCCCAGTTCAGCAGAGCATTTAAGCAGGCTCCTACATTTAAGCACATATGAAATTCCATTAAAAACAATGGAACAATGTACGTGTCTATACACTTCGTTGATAGCAGCAAGGCTTTCAGAACCCTTCAAAATTAAGCCCTGTGTGAATTCTGCAGACCAATTAGCTATCTTCTTCATATTATTTCCTTGTATCATTTACATAAAAGTCATTTATTAGAATGTGAGCATAAAAACAGGCAATATTATCAGGCTACCTTTGTTGGCGTAAGAATGGTAGTTAAAGGTTTGCTTTCCGGGAATTGGCTTACGGGGGGGTGTGCACATGCACACACACACAAACACACACACACGCACACATTTACAAGCAAGAAAAACTCATACATCTGTTTGCAGATAATAACTTTGATTTAGTGGGGCTAACAGAAACCTGGTGGGACCCTACCCATGACTGGGTGGTATACATTGAGGGCTACCGATTGTACAGAAGGGACAGAGTAGGAAGGAAAGGGGGGTGGGGTTGCTCTTTATGTACAGGAGCATTATACATCTACCCTAATCAAAGTGGGATTAGAGTAGGAGAAAGTTGAGGCATTGTGAGTTAGGATACATAGAGGTCATGGGGAAAGGGACTTGATGATGCAGGTCTGCTACAGCCCACCACACCAAGAGGAAAAACTAGACTTGGAACTCTTGAGGCAGCTCTCAGAGGCCGTACAGTCTAGAAAGCTGGTTGTCATGGGGGACCTAAACTACCCTGACATCTACTGGGAGGAGCAGTCAGCCAAATCCAACCATTCACATAGGTTCTTAACCTGTGTGCAGGACCTTCACCTAATGCAGGAGGTCCCACTAGGGGGAATGCCTTACTGGATTTGGTGTTGGCTATGGGGGAGGACCTGGTAGGGGAGCTGCAGATTCATGGTCACCTTGGGGTCAGTGACCACCAATCAATCGAATTCACCATACGGGATAGGGTCGGTAAGATAACTAGTAGGGTGGAAGTGTTTGCCTTTAGGAAGGCTAAGTTCAGTGTCCTTAGGAGTCTAGTCAATGATGCCCTGTGGGAGAAGAGAATTAGCATGATCAGAGTCCAGGAAGGATGGTCGTTCCTAAAGGAAGCAATCGTTCGGACAAAGAGGGAGACTATCCCAGTATGAGGGGAAAAAGGTGAAAGGAGCCAAAAAACTTCCTTGACTAAACAAGAAAATCCAGAAGAGCCTAAGGGCAAAAAAGAAGGCATATAGGTAGTGGAAGCAGGGAGAAGCTACCAAGGAGGAGTATACATACTTGGCCCTCACTTGCAGGGCGGCAGTTAGAAAGACCAAACAGCTACAGAGATGCGGCTGGCAACACAAATTAAAGACAAAAGTATTTTTAGGTATGTAGGAAGTAAAAGAAAGGCACAGGGCAACCATAGCATCCCTTCTGAACAAGAAGGAGCAATTAGTGACAGAGAGGAAGGACAAGACTGAGCTATTCAATGAGAATTTTGCTTCTGTGTTCCTGAACAGGGCTCAAAATAAGTCTCCAAATGGGCTCTTAGTGGGCATCAGAGGGACACCAGCCTACCAACTGTTGATGCTGACTTGATGCAGAATCACTTGGATGGACTTGATGTATTCAAGTCAACAGGCCTGAATGAGCTGTATCTAAGGGTACTGAAAGAATTGTCCAGTGTCAAAGCAGAAGCACAGCCATGGCTGTTTGAGCACTTGTGACACTTGGGTCAGATCCTGGAGGACTCAAAAAGGGCCAATTTGGTCCCTATTTTCAAGAAGGGGAGGAAGGAGGATCCAAGTAACTAAAGGCCAGTCAGTCTCACCTCCATCCTTGGAAAGGTCTCTGAAAATATTATGAAGGATCATGTGTGTGGGAGTCCAGTGGCAAAAATAATGCAGCAGGGATCCAGCATGGATTTGTAGGTCTGATGCCTGATCAATCTGGTTTAATTTTATGTCAGGGTCACAAAATACTTAAATGCAGGAGTAGAGGTGCATGTCATTTTCTTGGACTTTAGTGAGGCCTTCAATATGGTATCTCATCCTATTCTCATAAATAAATTAAGAGGCTGTGACATTGATGTTTACACAATCTGGTGAGTGGCAAATTGGCTTAACGGTTGCACCCAGAGAGTGGTAGTAGACGGGTCAGTATTGATCTAGAAGGATGTGGGTAGTGGAGTCCCTCAAGTTTTGGTCCTTGGACCTGTTCTTCAATATCTTCACCAGTGAATTGGATGTGGGTGTGAAGTGTACGCTTTCCAAGTTTGTGGATGATACTAAATTGTGGGATGAAGTGCACACTCTGGAGGGTAGGGAACAATTGCAGGCAGACCTGGGCAGTTTAGAAAAGTGGGCAGTACACAATAGGATGCAGTACAACAAGGACAAGTGCAGAGTGCTGCACCTAGAGTACAATACCTACTGGCTGGGAAGTGACCCTCCCAGCAGCACAGAAGCAGAAAGGGATCTCAGCATCATCGTGGACTCAAGATGAACCTGAGTCGTTCCTGTGATGAAATCATCAGCAAAGCTAACCACACTTTATTGCATCAGCAGATGCGTGACAAATAGATCCAAAGAGGTGGTATTTCCTCTCTATGCAGCTTTGGTCAGACCACAGTTGGAGTACTGGGTCTAGTTTTGGAGTACTGCATCCAGTACTTCAAGAAGGATGTTGATAGACTCGAGAGGATCCAGAGGAGGGCCACTTGTATAGTTAGGGGCTTACAGGACAAGCCCTATGAGAAGAGGCTGAGGGACCTGGACCTCCTCAGCCTCCGCAAGAGAAGCCTGAGAAGTGATCTTGTGGCCACTTACAAATTCATTAAGGAGACACAGCAAGGGATCAGAGATTCTCTGTTCATGAACAATCATCACAAACTGAAAGAGAGCAGATTTAGGCTAGATATCAGGAAAAATTTCTTCGTGGTAAGAGTGGCCAAAATTTAGAATGGGCTTCCAAGGGCGGTGGTGCTCTCCTCTACCTTGGGGTTTTTAAGAGAAGGCTGGATAGGCATCTGGCTGGGGTCATCTGACCTCAGCACTCTTTCATGCCTAGGCAGGGGATCAGACTCAATGATCTGTTGAGGTCCCTTCTGACTCTAGCATCCATGAATCTATATCTGTATTAGAATAGTTTAAGATGGGAAGCAGGGGTTGATTGATTTTTAAGAGCCTGGGTCACACACGAACAGTTTCACACAGCCTTTGAAGTAGATAGGCTATCTAACACGACAAGGTCAATGGACACACACGCACACTATGAGAAAGAGGGGGCATGTACCATACTGTTCCATAACATGAGGTAAGGGTAGCACCAGCTAACAAGGCCCTAGAGCAGTGGGGGCTGAGCCCCAGTTTTGGGGGAATAAACCAAATTAGGAGAAGGCACATAAAGACCAAATTATTATGTATGCATGTGATGAGCTACGACGACATGTGAAGAACACACAGAGACCAACCAGTGACAGCCATGGATCAAGAGTAATCAGGAGGGAAGGAAAATACAAAAGCAAAGACTTGAGAGTAACAAAAGGTCCTCCACCCGGGTCCCTCCCTCCCCATCCCTCCTCCCTAGAAAGGGTCCCCACTGGAAGGGAGGGGGGTGTGGGCATTGGCATCCCACCTCCAGACTGCTCACGTGCTGACATATGACACCTAAGAGAAAGCCTCAAAGTGAAGCCTGCATCCTGGCCAGGTGCATCCTGACTCTGATGACAGCAGTAGGATTGATAGTATATAGAATTGCTTGATTGTTTGTATTGTTTCTTTTCTGTTATCACTGTGTATCAATATATTTGCCTATTATCAAATGGAAAGGTCGTGGTCAGCCTGAGGGTGGGTCACCCCTGGAACAAGGCATTTTTAAGGTCAGAAAACAATGGATGAGGCCATTTTTTTTATGCATCTTTACACATTCTAATCCAGATCAAAATAAAATTAGCCAAAATACCATAATGACAGACATTTTTAGCATTGGAAACTGTAATGCTGAGAGAGAGACAGTTCTCACAGTCTAGCTGCCTAATTTTGTAGTCTCAGGATATTTGGATAGCCTTGGAAAGAGCAACTGCTTACTAGTTGGGTGCTCACTAGTATTTGAAACAAACCTGAACTGAAAAGTTGCTAAAATTCACCCGTAACTAAATACAAAGAGTCTTCAAATTTTAATTATTAAAAATATGATGTTTCCACTAAAACATCCAGGAATCAAGTTCTATTCTATTGTACCCATTTCCTTAGATTTGCCTCTGCTGGCCAAGAAATGCAGAAATGAAGAAAAAGGAAATCTGGCACAAATGTGCACGCATACAGACATCTCTCTGTCTATGCCGGGGATTGACCAATTATGCAATTATTTTCATTATTAGTTTATAACATGGATTATCATTATTTCCAGAATATTTGTAGAGTTCATCCTTATCTTGACCTTGCTTTGATTAAATCTTCTTATCGATGTCTTAAAATCTCTTTGTTTCTAGATTATTTCATTTCCAACTTTTATGGTCTTTCTATTTTTAGGGCAAAGGGTTATAACTCACCCATAAAGTTTTCCTTCAGCTGTATCTTGTAACATTCTCAGCTTGAAAGCAATTTTAAAGAAATATTAAAGAAATTTGGAGGCATTTTTAACTTAAAAGAGTTCACTGGTTTTAGATAGTTTATAGCGGTACAAAATCTCAAGAAGATATTGATTTTTTTTTTAAATAAAATAGTACAGAAGATGAACTAAGCCTTTTTGGTATTCTTTTTAATCAAGAAATAAAATATAAAACTTAAAGATGATATTAACCCTTGAAAATCTGTTCCTGCTCTATTAAATTTTTCCCCAACCTGTTCTTTAATAATAAAAATTTTAATTTTAGGTTTTTTATTTCATTGGCATTCTCAGCATTGAGTAATGATCAGAAACAAGGTAAGTAACACTGCTTCTGATGAAAACCATACAAATGGTTTTAAACATTTGGTATTTCAACAGGATTTTAAGGAACTTCTAACAGTAGACCAAATTCCTCTCTGTTACATTGATATAAATGTATAGGCACAAAAAAAATTGCTGTCCGCCTGCTCCCTGAAACAATAATATGGCATTCCCTCAGCTAAATGCTATTCTATGCTAACATGATGGGAAAGGATTAGGTGAGGTTACATGTTACAATTAGACCACATTAAAGGGCACTGAAAACGTGAGTGTCCACACACAAAAGCACATTATTAGCAAGTGCTAAGTGCCCTCTAGACATCTTAAAGTTATGACACTTCAGGCCCCATAGCTGCCCAGCCGTTCTCCTTGGGGGGAGAGGGGAAGGGGATCAGGGGTGGGCAAGAAGCTTTTTGGCAGCCGTGGGTGGGCCCCTAGCTCCCTGTGCACCCAGATTGGGACTGCATCACCCCCTGCCAGGACTTGCAGCTGCCTGTCCACCAGCCCACACAACTTCCCCTGTCCCACCCCCCACCTCCTCTTCTCCCGCTTCCTCCATGTAGAGTTGCTGGGAGGCCTAGAGAGTAAGTCAGCAGCTGCAAGGCCCAGCAAGTATGTATGAGGATAGTGCAGGCTGCATGGAGTTTAGGAGCAGACAGGGAGGTATTCATTCTTAAGGTGCAACTGCTTACAGCATGTGCTAACTTTAACACGGCTTAATATTCATTAGAGTTAGCACGGGCTAATTGTAACATATTTGTGAGAAATGTAACAGTACAGTTATTATTTCCCATTATTTAAAAACTCTAAATTCATAATTTTATTCACATTAAACTTTGCAGTTTCTTTACAGCAGGTGTGTTACTTACAAACACACAAACAGTGAAGTAATGATTATTAAACTGTTTTTTTCAGTATCTGGTACCTTGAGCAATCTTTTAACCTGCATAGAGAAGATATGAAACTTTATCCAGAGTTAATGAAGTTCATTACTAATTCTAACAATATTATTGCAGGTTTCATAATACTCTGGTTTGGTTTGATTTGGTTTTTAATGACATGTCCTGGAGTTCTATGATTATGGAAAGAAACTTAATTTTCCTCTAAATAATAAAAGTGAGTTTCTAGTCTTATGGAATATGGTTAAACTATTGAAAACACAAACCCCACAGGGTCAAAAACCTGAAACTTTAAATACTTTTTTAAAATGTTTCATCACTTTAAGATCTCATAATTTTTATATTAATTAATTGATCATGGGGACTTGTTTCATGACTACATGATTGAATTAGCAAAATCAAAGGACTTACTAACAGAACAAGACAGCAAAGAATCATGGTTTTGGAGAACAGTTGGGGCTTTTGTTTAGTTTTTTTCCCCTGATTTTTAATTATTCACTGGTTCTATAAAGTATAAGTCATGAAACTGTAAAGTAATGACCAAAACTGTGTACTTTATGTCAAAGCAAATTCTTTGTGGCAATTGAGGAGAAAATATCGTATTTTTTACAATGCCCTTATTTAATGTATTAAATTAAGGATCAATTTTCTGTAAGAACTGACACAGAGTATGCTTAGGCCTGCCACTTCTTCACTTACACTCTCAGTTCTTCCTGTTTTCTCTCCTTGTCTCTCTTAATTTCTTTGGACATATTTTGTTTTTCCCTTTTTGATCCCTGTTTGGTCTCGACTTCTCTACTTTCACCCTCTGCTAGGTCTTCCACTAATGGTCCACAATTTCCTTCCAACATACTTCACATCTGTCCAGTGCCTGGTCACCACATATATCCCCATCCTTACCTTAGAGCAGACCTCAGCTACCTTAGAAATTATAAGCCTCAGAAAATATTTTTCATCATCCCCCAGTCCAGGATGAGAACCATGACTTTTCTGACAGGACTGAAACGTCTAGTAAATGATTACTCTACTCCTTCTTTGATGGGATTCCATCAGAGGCAGAAAGTCAAGGAGAAAAATAACAACTCTGAAGAATTTCAACTGATTGGTGCATGTTAACCTTAGTCTTTCACTGCGCCAATCTAATACTTCAGCCAAGACGACATTTAATAGGGTCATTGACATTACCATTATTAGGCTTTGGAGTCAGCGTCACAGTGATATGAACAGGAGGCAACTCAAGTCATTCTCTGGGCAAACACTTCAACTTCCTGGAAGCTTAGGAACACAAAGTTAAATGAACTTTCAAATGTCTCCCTTTTGAACCTGAAAAGCTGCAAACATAACTTTGAAAACTTATCCAATCTTACTCTTGGCACAATCCAAATTTTCAAGGTGTTGTCTAAGAGTTTTGAGTTTCACTTTGAGCCAGTCTGTAAATAGTTAAATATGTTGTCATTGTATATAGTTGGAATGAATGCTGCCAATACATTGCTGTAAACGCCCCTGGAAATCCCGACTTTTTGGACCAGTATCCCAGTTAACAAAGTTGGGCATATGCAGCAAGCTCTGTGTGAGTAGTGGGAAAATGAGTGATTTTGAGATAAAGGTGAGCAACAGTTTTTGAGTGAGAGGAGTATGTATCAGATAGGAATATAGGTGATTGGTTACTGTATGAATGACTTGTATTGACAATAACTTTGCCTCAGATGATTGATTAGTGAGAGTCGTCTACTATTGATTTTAAATACCTGCACTGGTGCTCTGTGTATGTGTGTGGGGAGAAAAGGGTTATTTTGAAGAGTCTGGTTTGTATGTATTCTTGTGTCACTTGGCACTGAGCGGTACGTGAGTTTGTGGTGTGGATTGATGTTTGTTTTGTGTGGTTAGTGTGACTGTATGTGATCTATACTTTGCAACTGGAACCGTGGTGAGTGGAGAATGTGCTCTCCTCATGGAGAGGAAGGAGCTGCTCCACAGAAGACCCAGTCTTTTGATCCTTTGTGATTTTGGTACCTTTGACTGCATGGATTGCTGACTATTGGACCTATTTATTGGATTTGCATCTGGATTTATTTGACTTGCATCTGTTCATCTGTTAAAATCCTATGCAACAGTTCATCTGTGTTAACTATGTTTGGTAATTTATTTTGTGCATTTGATGCTGTTTGTTTACCCTGTTGTTATCCTTTCTCTTTTCATGATTCTGTTCCACTTAGTAAATTCCCCTTGTTGCATACCTTAATTCCTCCTTCCCTTGTACGCATTCCAACAACTAACAGAATTCAGGCTGGGCAGCCACCCCAGGGAAGAGAAAACTTGGCCACCTTTGGTCAGCCTAGTTATTAAGTAAAAGCTTTCAGCCACCACACAATATCTCTCTGTAGACCACACAGACTGGGACTAGTTCACAAAATTCATCTTGCTGCAAAGGAGGCCAGATTAATATTTCAAAGCTGGATCTAGCCTGCAGGCTAGAAGTTTAACATCAGACTGTGAACTCATTTTGATAGATTATGCTAAGTCTTCCCTGATTCTATAATTTAGAGACTTACGATTTTCTGCTTCCTACTCCTAAAGACCAGAAATCACATCCACAAGTTTTTTTTTATAGTATATATAAGCACTGCTAAACAACACCCAAATTCAGATGCATTAACTTGGTCTTAGAGAGCTCTGGCTTACTACCACACCTTAAAGTCAGGAGTAGTTTGGAAATCTTGAAATACTGTCGTAGTATAAATGACACTGCCACATAAAAAGCCTCTGAGAAGTTTGCCCCAACCTTGAACAAATAGCTTATCTTCAGCTGGACCATCAAATTACAATTTTAAACAGATGGCTCTGACAAAAAATAACTGCACAATTTTCTTTTTAAATATTTTTTCCTGTACGCAATGCAAAACAATCTGTGTGGCAAAAAAGAAAGCCATTTGTACTTCTGTTGTAGAAAAGATTTCATTTCCACTTGTATTGAGACTTGGCATCCTTGCTGTTCCTAATTGGTGCTGGATGAGAATTTTTCAGCAAACTTATTTCTAATAGAAGGGGCCAATAAATAGAAACAAATTTGTTTTTTGCAGGAAAATTCCATTTCCAAATGCTCTATATATGAAAGCCTTAGTCTGTCTGTCCATAATGCTTTTTTCACGCTCTGATTGGTTGTCTAAAACAACCAGAGTACTCCAAGAGCATTCCAGACAGGAGGCATTAGTGGCAGCATGGCAGAGCAGAGGATGAGGCCAGTGGCACTAGCCTTGCTCTTTGGAAGCCAAGGCAGCATGGGATGCTGGCAGTGCAGAACTGGCCTGCTCCCACCCCCCATTCTAGCTTTTCCGTCACCACTGCCTCTGGGCTCCGATGGGGATGGGGAGGAGGGAAGTGGGAACAGGGGAGCACAGTGGTGGCATGTTGCCACTGGGTCCTGAAAACAGCCAGGAGGAATGGAGGGAAGGGAGCTGGGGCAGAGGGGTTTGTGCACTGGATGCACAGCGGTAGCAGAGTGAGGCACTGGGCAGCAGCTGCGACTGCTGCATGTAAGCTTCCCCTCTCGCTCATGCCTGGGAAGTAGTGGTGCTGCAGGATGAGGTGGGGGAGATGCATGGAGTAGGACCAAGGTGGGGGAGCACACAGGGCTGGAGAGAGAGCCTCCCATTGGTACTCTTCAATGTACCTACTACTCCCCCCCAGATTGGTGCCACCTTCAAACTTGCTAAAAGTGCATTCCATCCCATCTGCTAGGTAGCTAATGATCTTCCAGGTCATTGATAATAAACTAACTATGCTTAACATTGCATGTTAAATCCTGTAAACATGGTGGGGAGGAAGCAGGGAGGAGGTTCGTGATTTCTTACAGATTTTGAACATTCAGAAACTTCAATTTTAATTTTATAATCAACTGCAATTCTCATTCTCTTCTCACCTATATCATATCTCCTCAAGTATAGAATATCATTGTATAGTTTTAACTGAGGAAAAATACCAACTCAAATTCCTTAATGTCTACTATTAAACCAAAAAAATCACAATTAGGAATTAGTATATATTTCCTACTGAGTGGTCCCCCTTTGCCCCCCAGAAATTCAACTGAAGTTTACGCTCAACTATAGAACCACATACCAATCTTCAGCTTTGACAAACTAGGGAACTAAAAGAGTCCTATTCCAAAGTCTACTAATGTCAGTGGGGAGATCTATTTTTCAATTATTTTAAAATACATCCCCTTCAAAAATAGATAATATACTGTTAGGACAAGTTTATTTTGACCACAGGATACAAAATAAAAAAAAAAGTAACGTCATTTCCATCTCTATTTAATCTCCAAGTATTCAAGCAAGACAAAAAGGTAAATTTTATGAGGAGTTAGTTAGAACACAATGCAGGAAGAAAACAGGATTTCCCCAGAGGATTAAGAGGAAGCAATAGCTTAAATGTTTCACTTTTCTCATCTTCTGTATTGCATCTCAGTTAGATGCTGACAAAACCTACAGCTCAGATAAGAGATGATTGTCTAAACGATATGGAACTTGTCCAGACAACAAAGGCATGCACAAGTCTCTTAACCCTTATTTCTACTTTTAAATGTTTTTTTTCAGTTATTTCAGTGTGGAGGAGTGAAACTAGATCCAAGGTAGAGATATGCCAGCACCAAGTCAGGTGCCAAAAGTCTTCATGGGTAATGTCAAGGTAATAGGAGCCAGAGAGCCAAAACATAACCCAAGTTCAGAAACTAGAGTCAGAAGGCTGAAGCTTGGAACTAGGAAGCAAGGATCTACAACCAGAGGTTCAAGCAACAATTGCAAAAAAACAGAAAAGGAGCAAGGGACTTTGCTAGGGGGTCAGGGTCTGCTCACAAACTGTATGCCCAGAAACTGGCACTTGGCTTTGCAAACACCAAGAGGTAGTACAATGCCTTAAATAAGGAACTAGAACACCCTTTGCAAGACAGAGAGCACAGCTAGAGTATCTTAGTTTGTTAGACCAGGGAACAGAGGCTTATCCTTTACAGCCTTTCTGCCAGTAACAAAACTGTTATTACTCTTCTCTTCTGAAAGAGGACGATAGGAAAGAGTGCTTCTGCTCCATTTTATACTGTGAGCATGTGCCCATCTGGGGTACCCGGTTTTCTGGTAGCTCTCCCCAATTCCCACCTGGCATGACTTGATCTGAATACAATTTGAGGGGGGGTGGGGGGGGAACAATTGTTAGAAACCGGTACAGGTCAGATCTTCACTGCTAGTGCTTTATTTAATGTTTGCCTGGCTTTTTCTCTGGGGACAACAATCGTGTGTGATCGCCGTGGGATTCTCACTGCCTGCCTTCAGGGATCAAAGCAGGACTACTTGTTGGCTTATTACTCAATGATCAGCCGCTAATTGCCTTGTTAGTGGCTGATTAATGCCAACACCGGGATTCACTGGCTGCAACTCATGCCGGCTAGTGAAGCACAGCTTCGTCACTTTACTTTTCACTTTCTTTTCTTCTCTGCCTCCCTCCAACCTCTGGTGTAGGATCCGGGTTGCAGTGGCTGCAAGGCAAGGCCGGGGCTCCTTCGCCCTCTTCCTCTCTGCCTCTTCCTTTAGTCTTCTTCTCCCCTTCCCTGCTCAGGCAATCCCCATGCACTGAGCCCTCGGAGCTGCGGCGGTGGGGAGGAGGGGGCTCTGCGCTGCCGCTCAGTTCATGACTCATCGCAGAGGCTGTCTTTTCAAGGTAGGATGCAATCCGGGGAAGGGTCCATCGCTTCCCAAAATTCCCCTTGTCATCTGGGCATGCGTCCCTGCCTCCTGGACTCGCTCAGTCTCCGTCGCTGTAAGCGTCCCTTCTTGTTCCTCTCAATGAGTGCATGCCTGAAGGCACACTTGGGATGTTTCCTCCCCTTTTTATTGCATTTTCCTGGCTTTGTATTGGTTGCCTGGGGTTATTCATCAATTTCCTGGATGTCTTCATTTCCGGCAGCTGCTCCCTTATTTTAGTAACTGGGTTGCGGCTTCGGCAGGTACATATACAACATGTCAGTGGCTTAATGTATTCACTCAGGATATGAGAGACAGAGTTTAAATTTTCTGCTGTGCTTCTCAGGATTTAAACCTATCCCTTAGAATACCTTAACTACCAGGCTATAGACTATGCTGGGATGTGACAGCTGAAAATTACGTCTGTTTGACAAAGGTACTTGCTGAAGGCTCTATGAAGATTAGACCAAGTGTTTTTCTGTCATATGTTTAGATATTAAGCTATATGTTGTTGCTCAGAGCCTAATTAAAGTTTAAGATGTAGTAAGGCCTTGTATAAAGTAAGGCCTAGTAAATTTAGCAAAGCCTTGAAGCAGTAAGGCCCTGTGGTGCAGTTAAAATTAACCTTACCAAAAGAATGCAAGGCTTGTACAGCTATTGGTCAGTCTAAGGACAGTTGAAGTAAAAAGAGTCTGAGTGGCTGTAAGTTATCAGCACAGTTCAGAAGTTATAAATTGGCTAAAACATCTGGAAATCATTCAGAAGGAAGATACAGCTCTGTGAAAGGATTAATTAGGTGTTGAACTGGATCAGTGGGCCCGTGGATCTCAAGGAGCCCAAGAACGGAACACCAGTGTCCTTCCCAGTATCTCTTGGACAGCGCTGATCGGGGACGCCTGACTTCACTGAGCTTTGTGGAAAGAGAAACTTGTCATACATCAGGCATCAGAGGGGACTGCTAATAAGTTGCTGATGCAAATTATTCTCATCTGTCATTGTTTGTCTTGTTACTACGCGTAGTTGTTTTTGTTAAGTCAATAAACCTTTCTTACCTTTCTACCCTGACCATACTCTCAATCCCAAACCCACCGCAGGCAGCTGGGACACTGGGGCTAGGGTTAAATCCAGATCCCCCATCCAGCAGAAGCTGTTCCACTTGGCAGTAAGGAATCATCAAACCAGAGCATGGGACTGAAACAAGGGATAGTATCTTTTGAGCGTAATCATAAGGATACTGAACTCAGAGCAAGTGTCCTAACAACTCCAAGGGCCATATATGGATTTTAATTATCCAAACATATTCAAAGACCTTCTATAACTAAGTCTTTGGACTGGGAACAGGAAGAGGTACCCCTCTCCCAGTCATCACAATGCAGAGAAATTAAAGAGTAATTATGTGATAGAAGCTGATCATCTTATGCACCTGGGACTTGAGCCAAAGCCTACTGCATTCATTGGATTCCCATATAGTTTAAAGATTTTTGGACCTGGCCTGGGGAACAGTGATCTAGTCAACAAATAAGTGAAGCTGATGCATGAAGCACCAGACATATGATGCATACTACTGTGAGTATCTGTTATAATACCGTATAACTAGTATGCATTACAGACATGCTTTTTGAAGATGGTAACATCAATATACAATGTCAAAGATAAATTTTCATGTGGAAAACATATTTTTAATTCTCATTTTGGTGTGTTTTTATATCCAAAAGTAATCCTCCTTCACCCTTGCAGTAATAATAAAACTGGCTTTATGCCTGGGATAACAAGAAAGCTAATTTTTTTTTCTTCTTAAAGTACACAGGCTGCCAATTAAAGTAACTTTGAAGGTCATAGTCTATTTCCTGATAGGACAATTTACTGAGTGGAAGACTGCTCATGCTGAAAAGAGAAACATGTTTTTTTATATTTGTTTATATTACTTGGAATATGCTGTAATATAAGTAATAAATCACAATTATTTAAAACGGGCAATGCTGTGAGCATCCTGTATCGCAAGCACAGCATATAATGCATTTCAGTATTATTAGAGTCTCAGCAATGCACAAGAAGCTAAAAAAAAAATCAGACTGTATCCAGCCACTGATCTACGAATAAACATTGATATATTTATATTTCAACAGTCCCTATCATCATGTCTTTTAAAAAGCATCTGGGTAGGCTTTTTCCACTTCTCTCAGACCAGCTCCTCAGAGATAACTCCACTAGGTTTTAGAAAGCCACTTTCTGTAGCTAAAGCAATTGAACACAAAAACGCTCCTATGTTCAGTAGAAATTGAGATAAAAGATTCAGGAGCTAATTGCAGAAATCACAGTGTTGTCATACACATTTTATTACTATTTTCCATAACATCTGACAAGATTTAAGTCAAGCACATTGATGTCTGAAGCATCTTAAAAAAATACAGGGAAACAATTAACTGCAAGTAATGTTGTCTTTGCACTTGTATACGAAAAAAAAGTGTCATACTACACATTTGTAGCCCCTACAAAAAAGCATGGGCAGCCTACATAGCAGAATTCGCAGGGCAAGCAGGATCGGGCACCTGAAGCCCTAGAGTGCCTGCCTGAGTTTCCCTGTTTGCAGAGGTGCTCCCCAAGTCAGAATCACTTGCATACTCCACCCTGGATATACCTCTGCAACTTGGCAAACCCTGGATTTCCCTGTTTATAGAGGCACACCCAAGTGTTGTCCCACAGGATGAGGTCCCTGAAATCCCAGGAGTGGCAGTGGTCCAATCCTGTGAGAAAATGGGTGACATCTGTTTTACTCCATTAAATGGATTGGCTGTGCCTGGTAGAATTTAGCAGCTAATCAAATGGTGGCTTCTCTCTAATCATTAGTCTATATTATGCATAATAGCAAACTTTTGGATTCACACACAAAATCTATAATGAAATAATGTTAACACTCAATGGAAATCTTTAGTAAAAGGTGAAAAATCTATGCAATCTGAAGAGAAACCAGAGTGGCCTGAAATGAGACTATGATTATCTATTAATTCATGAGATTTGAGGGATTGACATTCCATCATGTAATGATACAGGGGTTAATACCGCAAGTTACAGAATTACAGAAGCTATTATTAATCTTAAATTCAAGATCAATTAATGGATCTTAACCTAGTATTAATTCAAAGAACTTAACATATACCTCTGTTACAAGATAAAGCACCAATGATTATATGTTGATTGAACCCTTTATGTGGGTAGGTAATTTTGAGATACCATTTCATTTAGAAAGTGATCGTCTTCCCTTAGTCCTCAACTTTAAAAAAGTGCCTGATACCCTTCCAGTCCTTAATAGAGATAGAAGTATACCTATATCTGTTAAAAAATTGAAACAGGACACCCACTTAGCTGAAAAGGTGACTAATAAACTCCATGTGGATGATTTAAGTACCTTAAGAAATTCGGTAATAGTCACTCAAATACCAGAGGAGATTTTAAAGCACTGCCAGCAAATTAAAGATCTTCTCCATCCATTCCTCTCAGTACCTCCAACGTCCCATCCTATACAGACATTTAAAGAACAAGGTGCTTCCTGGTTTGATAAAGTATGTGTAGAACAGAAAAGATCATTAGGAAAGCCAGGGAATTAAGGAAAAATGGGTATACTGGAAAAACTTTTTGGAGTGAGATTCAAAAGTTATGGAAAACATATAAACTGCTTCTCCAGTATAAGAAAAACAGTATAAGTAATGGGATAAACTGAGGCTGTCAGTCATTGCTAAAAGAGAGTAAAACCTTTTGGATACTTGTATGAAAAGGGAAACGTGCATTTAAATTAGAACACTGAAAATAATATTACCACAGACAGGTAGAATATTTTTCCAATCAGTTTACTTCTTCTATGGAACAAATACATAGTAATCTAGGGCTTAATAAACCCCACACTGATACAATTAAGTATCAGGTAACAAAATTAAGGCATCCCAGTTGGCTTGGCTATAAGGAAATTTTATGAAACCGCAGCAGGACGAACAGTCCAAGCTCCTATATCAACATACAAAGCCAAAGTAACCTCTCGGATCTTATATGGCACTGAAGTCTGGGGTTATGTCACTAGTATTGATGTAGACATACCTCAGAACTAGTTTCTTAGGGCTCTTCCTCTCTCAACTCCCAGATCTCTTCTGAGATTAGAGATGAAAATGGATTCTATTTTAACTAATGTTATTATCAGAATGGTAGAATTTTGGTTTATCATCTCATCTCATTTTGGTTTACCATCTCATCTGCTCAAATTATGCTACAGAGAAGATATTAATAATCCCCCTCCTCTCCAATCACCCTTGTTAGATTAATAGCTGCGAACCACCCTTGTTAGCTTTTCTCTCACACTTCTGCACTTTCTGGGATGGGATAGTATCTCAAAGATAATGAAAAAACTTTCTCCCCCATAGAAAAGGTTCATGTTTTCCAGAGGATATGAGATATTGCCAGGCAGAATTATTTTACAGTGGCTAGGGATACTTTCATTGCCCCTTTATATACTCTTTGGAAATTTGATTGACGAGGAGAAAGGTATCCACAGTTGGATCTCAATAATAAATTACTATCGTCTTTGACTAGACTCAGGACCAAACAGATGCCCACAGCTGTTCTGTCTGGATGTACATTTTCTATCCCAAGGGCTAAAAGATGTTGCCCAGTCTGTCTAGGAGTTGTGGAAAATACCATCCAATATGTATTAGAATGTTTTTAAATAATGACATAAGGAGACACTATTTATTACCATACTTGCAAGAAACTGATATACTTCTCGAACAGAAAGAAATCAATCTGGCTTTTGCAGCAAACATATCCAAATGTAATAAACAATCTCACAATTTTCACTTACATGGCTGAGGCAATTAAAGTTAAATATCCTTTATTATTGATATGAGTGATACATTTTAACATTAGACTTGATTTTATTGTCTCAATTGTGGATCTATGTACAACACTATTCCTGTCTTGATTTACTACTATATATTAATAATGTTTTTTATGTTGGTGGGCTCTATTTTTAGTATAATATTTTTAGTTTGATTATTTTGTTCAAAAGTATTTATATTGTGCATGTGTGTGTGATATGTCATTTTCAGGAGCATCGCATTTAGCCAGAATCCTTAATAAATACATTTAAATTGAATGTTAACCCTGTGATATAAAGCAAGGAAAGAAAAGGATATTCTTTTTACATATGATTGTAACTTGATTGATTACCTATGACTATAACTCTCTTTTGTTATATCCACAAAAAATAAATGATTTAGCAGCTGGTGGTGCCACAACAAGTTATGGCATACATGGAGATGGTCTAAATTTTTAAGTTAAAATCCAGTTCTGATAGTCTTTCTTGAAACAGATGATTTAAGTCCATCCAATGGATGGATCTTACCTGCAAAGGCTAGATCTAGATTCAAGTTTCCTTCACGTTGACTTTCATTTTGAGTCAATCCATATTAGAAAACAGGTGGAGACAAGTCTTTCTGATCAGGAAAAAGTTGGGTTCTTTGCCTCATTTCTTTCTCTCTGTTCCTTATAAGTTCAGTTCCTTATGATTACCTAACTGAAAAGAGCATATAACCACTATCTAATGTCCTTAAGGCTAGGAACAGAAGTTACACATAAACCGGTTTAAGTGAGCAGAAACTGTTTTAAAGCTGTAATAGAATATAAGCTCAGTGCACATAAATCAGTTTCAAAATGGCCAAAACCAGTCTGAGATAAACCTGGTTGAATGTAGTATCAGACTTAGTTGATTGAGGTCAAACCAGTGTATGGAACTTCCCTCCCAGACCCCTTCCTGGTTTTAGTTAAACCAGAGTCCCCCAGCATCCCAGCATCCTCTGAAGCCCTAGTCCAAGCTGTGCCATCTGTTCCAGAGAGCCGGGGTGACCCCACCTAGCCAGAGTGAGGGTATGGCCAAATGCTGTCCTCTCTAAGATGAAGGGAGCAGGGAAGAGATTTATTGCCCCACTTCCCCTCCCTCCCACCAGCATGGACCCCAGCCAGGGTCTGCCAGGCAGATGCACAGCAGTCCCTGCCAGGCATTTCTCCACTGGCTGTTCCAGCAGCGGGGGCATGGCCAGCCTTGGCAGCATCATGAAGTGAACAGAGACAGGAGTTTAATTGCCCTCTCCATCCCCTGTCCCAGGATCTGCCTGGCTGGGGTGCAGCAGCCTGTATCAGGATCTCCCTTCCCCACTGCTGCAAGGGCAGGGGTGCAGCCAGTTGCTGGCTGGCATGGCCCAATGAGACACAGGGTGCAGGGAGGGGATTTTATTCCCCTCACCTCTTCCCAGTACCTCAGCCAGGGTCTGCTGGGCCAAGGCAGAGCAGCCCCTTTCAGGCATTTCACACACATGCCCAGCTCTGCTGGAGTGGCAGAGGGTGTGACCAGCTCCAGCAGTAGTCTTAAGTGAGCTGGCCAAGGAGGGGATCTAATTCCTTGCTCCGTATCCTACTGGCATGGACCCGAACCAGGGTGTGCCTGGTGCTCCCCCCTCACTGCTGAAGTGGCAGGAGCAGGGCCTGGTCAGATGCCAAGTGGCACGGCCCCCTGAGGCAGAAGGGGCAGGAAGGGGGTTATTTGCTCATCCACCCCCTCTGCCCCTGAGGGACGACAGCCAGGGTCTGCTACCAGACTGGCCAGTCTGACTGCCACCTCTGCTGATCACTCCCTGCCCAGGGCAAGTGATGGAATAAGCCCCTTCCCTGCCCCCTTCACCAGATGCCAGAGAGAAGGGAGAAATAAACCCCCTCCCTGCCCCCTTCAGCTAAGGAGGCCATGCCCCCACCCCTGCCGCTGGAGCAGCGAGTGGGGAGGGACCCTGATGGGGCAGTAGCCCCTGCGATGGCATCCCAGGAGAGTAAGCCTCTTCTCATCAGGGCAGCTGTCCTTTATGTGGAAGTGGGGTGGGCAGAGCTGCTGCAGATAGCAGAGAGTGAGTGATGGCACCAGGGCTTGGAAGGGTAGCCATAGCCCTCAAATCCCCCTAGTATGGGAGGTCTCTCTCCCCTCACCACTCCAGTAACAGGGGTGGGGGCATGGCTACAGGCCAGGTAGTATGGCCCCCCTTAGGTGAAGGAGGGAGGGAGGACCAGGTAGACCCCAGTTCAGGTTCATGCCAGTGAGACAGGGATGGGGGGATTTAAACCCCCTCCCTGGCCAGTTCACTTGAGGCTACTGCCAGGGCATGCCCCTCCCCACACTCAGCATAACTTCCTAGCAGCCAAAGGCATGCTCTAGCACAACGCGGCTTCTGGCCTGAGCCACTAGAGGCATATGCCTGCATTTCCTGAGTCAAAAGTGAACATCTATTCACTTGGAATTTGGTTCAATCTACACGGGTAAGACTAACCTGCAAAGACTGAATCAATTCAAGCTCCGTCTTTTTGAATGTCTGTCCCTAACCTAGAAGAACTGACTTAACACCTACCAAATATGCCCACTGGATAACCTACTTTTTGGCATATAAAATGTTGTTTAATTTTAAATAAAAGCAATAACTTCAAGGTCTATTCTAGTTTTGTCACTATACTAATACTGGTTATAGATTTTGATTTTCTTCTATTTTTTTTTAATAGCTGCAAGAGGTCCTAGCAGACTCAGACAAGGGAAGAAGACTTCATTGCATATATGGCTTATCTTGCTTAGAAAACTGACCTTTTAATTTAAGAGAACTATATATCGTATTTACCCAAATCCAAGAAAACTTTGATGTTAAAATGACACACCCAAAAAATAATTAGATTCTATACATGGAAAATTATATGTTTTTATATCTAATTACTGAAAGGTCATCTTAAATTTGCTCTCCCCACCACTGCTGTGGCAGGGAAAGCAGCAGCAGGAGGCTGAGGGTCTGGCCTGCACTGTCATTGTGCCACGTGCCTCTCCATGCCTATGCCTGCCTCTGTGGCCTACCACCACCCCCTGCCCCTTGTCCCCTATGCATAACCCTCTCCTCTTGTATCCTCAGCCTGTGCCTGCCCCTACAACTCCCTGCCCCTGCCTTTACCTTCTGCTGAAGCTCCGTTACTCTATAGCAGTCAGCAGCAGCAGCTCTAGCCCAGCCCTGCCCCTGCCTCCCCAATCCCATGATCCCTCCTGCAGCCTGCCTTTCCATCCCCTGTCTGTGTCTGCTTCCCCCATCCCCTACCCCCTTCCCATTCCCCTCTGCTGCAGCTCTTCCCTAGCTCCAGGGAAGTCAGCAGCAGTGGCATCTCCAGCCCAACCCTAGCTTGGCCAGGGGCAAATGACAGAAGCTCCTGGCCAGACAGCATCAGGGCTGGAGGGGCCAGAGCTAGAGAAAGAGGTCAGGAGGAGACAGCAGCTGAGGGAAAAGGGGGTAGAAGGGTAGGCACAGGCACAGGGGTCAAGACTGGGGACAGACTGCAGGTTTCAACCCACCTTCCCATATTCCCCTCAGCCAAGGGGACACTCCACTGCTAGACACACTATTCCAGCACAGGACAAGTGGTGGCTTCAGCCCAGGGTTGAGGGCCCAGTGCCAGACCTGAGACACCACCTGCCTTGGGCTAGTGCTCAAATCCAAGATGAGATCCCCCCCCCAACCCCATGCTAATTAGGTGGAAAAAACCCATCTTAGCAAATGCAGTATTTGCCTAAAAAAAAATTATTCACATAAACCACTCATACACTGTGGTGTCGTCTTAAAGCTAGGCCCCTACTACACATTGATTTAATGGTACACTGAGAACTGTTCCCCACTATCAACAATCGAGCCTTCTGCTATGCCATAAGTACATGACAGGACATAAGATTTTAGGATTGGAGATCAGATCTCAATCATGATGTTATTGGAGACCATGATCCTGGGCTGTCCCTGCACCAGCAAATTGAAAGTTGGCTGCTCACAGCCCCACATGAGTCAGTGCAGTACCAGAGCTAGGACCAACAATCAGGGAACTCAATGGGGCCAGTCCCAGAGCCTTGTGCATGTCAGAAAAACCTCTGCGCACACAGTTTAAGAGCCCAGTGTTCTGCAGCCCCAGGATCTACAGGAGGCTCTCTGATCCCAGGGTCCCATGTGCCAGCTATGTCAGAAAATCAGGCTGCATACACCATTTTTAAAGGTCCCAGTGCATAGGTATTCCAAGATCAGGAAGCCTTTCCCCAATCCCAGGGTCCTCATTGCTGCAATGTGTCAAATATCTTGCTCTGTGGCTCCTTGGGAGCTGTGGGGCAAGGCAGTCAATCTGTTGGGTTGCAGGGAGTCCCAGGGGTACCCATGACCTGATATCCTGGCCCAGTTGATGAACAACTTGACACCCTGAAAACAGCAGGATTCAGGTCAAAAAGGACTTCAGCAGACCACTGTCACTCTACCAGGGTGGGAGAGCTGTCAGCCAAGCCCTATGACATGCCCTCAAATGCTTCAGATCAGCATTTTGAAGAATCATCATTTAATGACAACAAAAGAAACAAGTAGCAATTGGCAAAGCAAAAGAAATAAGTAGCAATTGGATGTTTTCATACTTAAAACTTTTTCCTAAACAGAGAATTACTGAATTCAGCATATTCTGCCATTACTCAGCATTTCTGCAATTTATCTACCCATAATAAACTGAAAAAGGGAACAGTCAAATGATGTTAATCTCTTTTTTTTTTTAATGCCTTCTCAGAACCTGCATGTGGCTTGGCTTTCTTCACTCCATTTATTAATATGGGATCTATTGAATAATTAAATGGATATAACTAGATAAACCAAGGATTGACTGCTTAAATATCAAGGTGTAAGCTCAGAAATCAAAATGTTTGGAAGAAAATGGACTCACAATACCTAAATGTGCAGGAAAAAAACGAGAGTTCTCCAGTTGCTTGTACCCTTAATAGTAATAAAAAGGACTATTATTACTATACTCTGCTGTACTTGAATCTAGAAGTGAAAAATATTCATTCAACCTGTTTCAAGCCACCCAGTTTCTTTCTCCAGAAACAAAAAAAAAAGGCATTTTCTAAATTGCTTGGGACTCAATGGCATTCTGCAAGTCCTAATTTTATGTATAAGAACAAGGAAAGTGTTCAAGGAATAGCTGCAGTCCTGCTATTTGCATGTCTGAAGTACAAGAAGAAGGGATGGCTATCACCAATAGAGGCATGGGACACTTTCAGGGCCAAGAAGAGACAGTATGTGCTAGGGAAGTGAATGCTTGCTTAACTCCTTCAACCAATGTCTGATGTTTTCACTCTGAATCAGTCAAAATGCCTCAAGGGACTAATTCTCAGTCCAATCATCCTCATTACTGTGTACAATACTTTGTAGCAGTCAAAAATAGTCTCACTTTTTAATTTTTTTTAAAACAAAAGAATCCATGTTAATAAATATTCATTTCTAGCACTGAATGGGTCCATTCCAGGTAATGTCATCACCTGAATTTCCAGTGCTATCCTTCCAATGAGGATGACTGACTATCCTTTGGCAAAGTTTTAATTTATCCCATTGTAGGAAGAATTCAGTGAATAAAGACTTTTAACATTAGGTATGGACCAAGCAAAGACCTTAAGCACTTGCTCAGTGTTTAACAATTTCTTAGTCCCATTGACTTCAATCAACAAAAAAAGTAGCTTTGCTAGGTTCTGTGAAAAAGCTTGAACCACTCTACTCCATATATAATACTATAAGGTGAAAACTACATCACTTCTATCTAGGAAAACTTCATTGTAGCTGCTTCCCATTCCATAAGATTCATTTTAAGATATACTCATCCACACTGAAAACAACATTTTAATGTTCTCTTTGCATGTTGGCATGGTGAGATGGCTGGTAACATATCAATTATCAAAATAGCACAATAACAATATATAGAGATCCTTATTTGGCAAACAGTTAATAAAACAGAAAAGAAGAAGCAGGAAAGACTAAAGTCAGTGTTGGAGCTTTAGTGCCTAGTACATTTGGGTTTCTCCTCTCCCACTCCCCTGTCCTGTAGAGAAAGTAAGGTCTTACTATTTGATAGCCAAAAGGAGTTTGAAAAAGCACCAGTAAGTAGAGATCTAGATTGCGCGACTTCAATCTATTGAGTCAGGGCGACTTTTCCTAGCATTAGCTAGGATTGTTAGAGCCTTTCCTATGAAATGGAAGGATAAGAAGTGTCTTAATCATACTTAGCAATTACTTCTGCTTTTCAACAACCTGAACAAAGTATCCACCAGTCAGGGAAGTCCTAGGAAGGTACTTGGAAATCCTTATTGGAGTTCCACAGTTGGGGAGATCCATACTAAGTTTCTCTCCTGATGTCAGCAGTAGTGATTTCCCATCATGTGATTGAATGCAATACGCGTTATCTAACTGAGATTAGAAGTATTTCAGTCTGAAGGCAGTGTCTGTATTTCCCCTCTAGTAGCAGGGATAAATTTCTACAACAGAAGAATCCCAGTTAAAAGCAACTTGTCTGTTGAGCAATTTAATTTAACCTTTCCAAGTTTAGGATCAGCTGAGGTTAAGTCAGAGCAAGTTTTTACAAATGCAAACCTTATCAGATAATGAAAACTCTAAGAGCTCTTTATGATCCAGATTCAGATGACCGTACCACCAGTACAAATCTGTAAGCGCATCCTTACCCTGCTCTCTTGTGCAGGTCAGTTAGCTCTGCTATTAGTTCCTCAGGCAGTTCAACTCCCAAACAAACTTTGGTGTCTAACAAGACAAACAGAACAAACCAAAATCCTCCATCCGCTCCAGACAATGGGAGAAGAGCCACTTTCCATGCTGGCTTTTCACAAGGAAAGCAGCACGGCTTCTTCTCCTTGCAAGTTATTCTCTCACAGCTTGCTCCTTTCTGTTCTATCTTCTGGTGTTTTAAGCTCCCAGTGGGACATTGGGTCATTAGCAGAAGCCACAACTGAACATCCTTAACAAGGCTGGCTGCATTTTCTTAAGGGGACAGAGCACCCCGTTACAAAATCCAAAACTGTTCTCATGATTTTGGTGGTGTTGCTGTGATTTATAAGAACTATAATGAAAATGCAAAGTTATACAAATGTGACTTCCTTTCTTATTATTACTTATTGTCATTCATATTTTTACAAAGCAAGTGCAGCAATAGGCAAGAACAAGAACTCTACTAGGCTATTTACTACTGTAACATACAGAAACATAAATGGGCAAAGCAAATATTTATCTCACTGAAACCAGTGTGATTTTTACCACTAGCTTCAGTAGGACCAGTTTTTACACAGAGCCCCTACCACGAAGACTTCCAAATCTAAACGTTAAATTATGAATAAAATAATATTAATCATGGTCTGTTTACCTATTATTAAGCCAGATGGAGCATGAAAAGGAATACAGCAAGGAAACCCAAGGTAACTGACTGGAGATTGGGACAAATGGATGAAAAGGCACATGAAATGCTACTCCTGTGACTTTATTAATTATTCTTATCAATATATTAATCAGAATTAGAGCACTCAGCAGGTAAATGTATGAGTGCAGGACTGCACTATCAGGACTAAGGTTTCCTATAAAATATCTCTGAGTATAAAGAGAGAAAATTTGTTTTTTCAACAGTCAGCCTCTGGAAACAGACTGAGAGGTGGGGAGCATCCATGTTTGTTTTCCTTTTTTTCAGGAAAGCTTCCTTATCAGTGTTCATATTTGGTTTGTTCCCATGTTTTGGAATTCACTTAGCGTTCTGATTGTATAAAGAGTGTTTTTTCTTCCTGAAGCTATGTATTAATAATACATATTATTATAATTAAATAATAGGAACTAATGTTATGGGCTATAGAATCATTTCATTCAAAAATTCATTTACAGTTTCCTGGCATGGATCTGTGGCTAAATTACCCTGGCAGAATATTGATTCTGAAGATATTTTGACTCTGAATATAAACATGCAGAGCTCTTTTTAACCAGTCCTCTGCATATTCAGAGATAAATTGAAAGACTATTGTTGTTACTTCATAATATTTACTGTAATTTTCCTAGCCAGGAAGAACATTATGGCTGAAGAAAAGGAGAAGAAATGGAGATGATTATAAATTAGCATCATTTCCTTTTTTCCCACAAATCTTTTTTTCCTAACTGCATATATTTAGGTTCAAAACTTCTGCCAAATTAACTGTTTGCTGCAGATTCTGAATCACCTAATACAGGGGTTCTCAACGAGAGGTACACGTACACGTGGGGATACTTGGCCAATGTGGTGCCTATCTTCAAGAAAAGTAGGAAAGTGGATCCAGCAAACTACAGGCCCATCAGCCTGACCTCTATCCTGGGGAAGGTCTTGGAAAAGATTATCGAAGAGGCCATCCTTAACAGACTAGCTGACAGCAATATCCTGAGGGATTCCCAGCATGGGTTTGTTGAGGGTAGGTCTTGCTTGACCAATCTCATTTCCTTTTATGACAAGGTGACCTATCACCTGAACGGGGGGAAGAGATTGATGTCCTATATTGCAGCAGTGAAATGCCCCCACAGGCTCCCGAAGGGGAGAGGGCAGTCCCCACGGGCCCTAAGCCACACAAGCAGCCCCCCCACAGGGGAAACTCACCTCCAGGGGCTCAGCCAGAGCCAGAGCAGGAGCCACAGCCATGGCTGCATAACCTGGCATTACACTGGCTGTTTAATCAGCTGTTCCCCAAACAGGGAAAAGCTGAGCCAATCACAGCAGCTGAAACGGCTGCCATGGGAAGATTTAAAAGCCCCACCAGGACCTGGGGGGAAGGGAGAGTGAGGGAGCACACTGGAATAGAGTGCACCAGACATGCTGGGGCTCCTGCAACAGGCAGTCAGCCAGCTCGGCACTGGCATTCAGGGGAGACAGTTGAGTCCCCTGTAGCAGGCTGGGAGGAAGGAGGCAATCCCATACCCCTCTCCTCTCCAGCAGTCTACTTTTTTTTGTTTTTTTTACAAAAAAAGACCAAACCAGAAGCACCCTGCCCAAAGGTGCTGAAGAGGGTGCCAGCCTACTTGAGCCCAGCTTGTCAGTTTCTACAGCAGAAATGCTACCTTTCCAGGCAGCCTGACTGGTCCCAACAGGACCCACACTAACACAGGTTCCCCTAGGCAAACAGGGGTGACCAAGCACAATCAAACCACACAGGTGGCACCAATCGGGTTGGCAAGTGGATGGGCAGTAGGGGAGGCGGAGCCCCATGGAATATCACGCCCAAACTGCAAGTACTACAATTCCTGGGGTCCTCCAGGAAGAAGATAGCCACTGAACCCTCCCTTTATCCAAGAACAGCAAGTCATGACAGGTGAGCTGAAGGGAGGGGCCCCACACCAGACGGATAGTATGCCACTCAAGGTAGCCCCACTTAAGATGCCTTTCATCACATCTTTCTTGATTTTAAAAAAACCTTCCATCTGCTATTCCATGATCAACTATTGGAAAAACTGGCTAACTGCGGCCTCAACCTCACCCCAATCCACTGACTGGGGAATGGCTTTGCAGTAGGACCCAGAGGGTGGTGGTTGATAGAAGTCAATTGTTGTGGTACGTGGTCACCAGTAAGGTCCCTCAAGGCTCTGTCCTAGGGCTTATACTGTTTAACATCTTCATCAGTGATGTGGACATTGGTGTCAGCAGTGATGTGGACATTGGTGTCAGAAGTGGACTGGCCAAGTTTGCTGATGACACCAAACTCTGGGGTAAAGCATCCACACCTGAGGACAGGAGGGTGATACAGGCAGATCGTGACAGGGTCATGAAATGGAGAGATGAGAACCTGATGGCATTCAACACTGATAAATGCAGGATTCTCCACCTTGGGAGAAAAAACCTGCAGCATCCTTATAGGCTTGGCAGTGCTACATTGGTTAGCACTACAGATGAAAGGGACTTGGGGGTCATGATTGACCACAAGATGAACATGAGCCTTCAATGTAATGCTGTGGCTAGTAAAGTGAGCAAAACACTGGCTTGCATCCATAGATGCTTCTCAAGCAAATCTTGGGACATCATTCTTCCCTTGTACTTGGCCTTGGTGTGGCCGTAGCTAGAGTATTGCATCCAGTTTTGGGCTCCACAATTCAAAAAGGATGTGGAGAAGCTTGAGAGAGTGCAGAGGAGAGCCACATACATGATAAGAGGTCAGAAAAACAGGGAGGCTGAGAGCCATGGGACTCTTCAGCCTGGAAAAGCGCAGGCTCAGGGGTGATCTAGTGGCCACCTGTAAGTTTATCGGGGTGCTCATCAGGATCTGGGGGAACCTGTTCACCAGAGCACCCCAAGGGATGACAAGATTGAACAGTCATAAACTCCGCTGTGACTGATTCAGGCTGGACATAAGGAAGAAATTCTTTACCCCAGGGTTTGGAATAGACTGTCTCCAGAGGCTGTTCAAGCACCCACTTCAAACACCTTCAAGACACATTTGGTTGCTTATCTTCTTGGTATCCTATGATCCCTGCTGACTTCCTGCCCCTAGGGCAGGGGGCTGAACTCAATGATCCTCTGGGGTCCCTTCCATCCCAAATATCTATGAAATCTATTAAATCTACTTGGGACCTATGAAATCTATTAAATCTACCAGGGAGTATGTAGCAATGGCACAGAGAAGAAGGGGCACTTCTAGTTTGCCAGCAGCATTTCAGGTTTCACAGTTGGCACTTGCACTTTTGGCAGGGGAACCCCCTCTCTCATTGACTGGCCAGGACACTCCCTGATTCTTGATTGGCCGCTGGGGGTACACCAGCCAAAAAAGGTTGACCTAATAACACAAACTCAAAGCTACAGAGTAAATTTTAATGTAAAAAGTCTTTCCTTTGAGAAACTTCCCTCAAATCCAGTTTCGACAAGTTTTGATTCTGTTCTTTAAATGACAAAAAAGTGTAATTCATCACATGAATCTCAATATGGTTTTTATTGTAACTTGTGACGTAATATAACATTTCAGTTTCAGTAACATGAAAACTAGTAGCTTTGTGAAGAAGAAAGCACTGAGTACATTCTCTTTCACTGGTAACTCACTTTTGGAAACAATTTTGGTGCTGGTTGATAACAAGTGAGCCTACAACAAAAAGTGAATATACAAAGAGAACAGATGTTAAATTAACGTTTGGCATAAGAAAAAGGACTTCTGCATCTTTACCCTAGCAAAGAGTAAAGAAAAAGAAAAACCAGTAACTAAAAAACTCAAATAAAGCTCATATAATGCTGAGATAGCAAAAGTAAAAAAGCAAAGCAAGCAAACTGATTTTCCAATCGCATTTAATTTAGAGAGTTTAGTGCTTAAACAAAGTAAAAATTATGGAAGTTTATTGGAGCCAACAGTCATTAATAAAATGTAATACTGATTAGAGTAACAAGATTCTGTGAAGTATATGTTTATTGTTTTAATTTTTTTACTTTAACGGATTTGTTATACTCTCTTAGAAGTTAACTCATAGCATTTATTTTCCAGCCAATAGTGTTCTTTTTCCATTTGACAAGCATTGATTTTTTTCCCTAATGTCTTCCATGGAGGCACTACAGAAATGTCTTGTTTTAATTATGGCTTGATTACCTTGTGTATTGGTGACCAGTATAACCAATTATATTATTTAGTAGTATACTTCCTCATGTGTGTATGGTACTTTGTAGGCAACGAAAAGGACAGCCTGTGTAAGTGATCTTATAATCCAAATTCTGCATTAAACAACTAAAGGCAGTGATAGACAATGGGTAAGGGAAAAGGTAGATTAGTTTTTGCTGTATATAACTGTAACAAGTACAGGCTGTACTCATGAAACTGTTAATACTATATCTTGCTCTGATAGTGGCATTGCATTTTCAATACGAATAGTTGCAATTATTTCTACTTGGGAGACTGCTGGAACATTCCTGGAAAGAAGGAAGTGATGGCTAATGAGCAGCACTTTACAGTTTCCTCTTAAAGGTTAAGGGACAATGCCTAAAGTATTAGCTCTGATGACTCTAGTCTGGTCTCCCAGCATACAAAAGGGAAAGCTGACTCTTAGAAACTTGGGAGAATTGAAAAGATACCCACAGTAGGGAGAAGCCATCAGGAACCTGAAAGACCATCTAAAGTAGTTAAGCCTGTTTGGGACAACATTGTGAATTGATAGAACTGTACTTTAGATGAATTAGAACATCATATCATAGAATCATAGAAAATTAGGGTTTGACAGGACCGCAGGAGGTCATCTAGTCCAACCCCCTGCTCAAAGCAGAACCATCTCCAACTAGATCATCCCAGCCAGGGCTTTGTCTAGCCAGCTCTTAAAAACCTCCAAGGATGGAGATTCTACAACCTCTCTGGGTAGCCTGTTCCAGTGATTTCCCAACCCCCTAGTGAGAGAGGTTTTTTTCTTAATATCTAAACTCAACTTATCTGGTTGCAGCTTTAGACCATTGCTTCTTGTTCTGTCATCAGCCACCACCGAGAACAGTATAGTTCCATCCTCTTTGTAACCACCTTTTAGGTAGTTGATGATTGAAATAAAATCCCGCCCCCCCGGTCTTCTCTTGTCTAGACTAAAAAAGCCAAGTTCCCTTGACCTCTCTTCAGAAGTCATGTGCCTCAGCCCCCTAGCCATTTTCATTGCCCTCTGCTGGACACTCTCCAATCTGTCCACATCTTTCTGTAGTGAGGGGCCCAAAACTGAACACAGTATTTCAGATGTGACCTCACCAGTGCTGAGTAGAGGATAATATTCACGTTCTTCAATCTGCTGGCAACACTCCTACCAATGCAGACCAGTATGCCTTTAGCCTTCTTTGTAACAAGGGTACACTACTGGCTCCTATTCACCTTATGCATCTCAAACAGGTCCAAGGATATGATCCTCCCTCTCTATGCGACACTGGTCAGGCCGCAGTTGTAGTACTGCATCCAGTTCAGGTCCTTTCCAAACCTACCAACTATGAAACTATTATGGTCCACTGCAACCTCAGGTCCCTTTTTGTAGAACTGCTGATTAGCCAGTCAGTCCCCAGCCTGTACTGGTGCATGGGATTGTCCTGTACTAAGTTCAGGACTTCGCATCTTATTGAGATTTCTTTTAGTCCAATCCTCCAGTTTGTTTAGGTGTCTATGAATGTTATCACTACCATCTACAATATCTACCACTCCCCCCCAGCTTGGTGTTATCTGCAAACTTGCTAAGGATGCACTCAGCCTTATCCTCTCCTCATAAGTCATGTTCCTCAGACCTCTAACCATTTTTGTTGCCCCCCCCCCACTGGGCTCTAATTTGACTGCAAGGCTAGAATCAGGTGCCATAGGGTTGTAAAGGACCTGAAAGGCTATCTAATCCACCCCCCTGAACAAATGGAAGGTTCTGCAACCATCTCAGGTGCATATCCCGCTTTTTCTTGAAGCTTTCCAGTGAAGAAGATTCCACAGCTTCCCTAGGCAAATTGTTTCACTCTCCAACTGTCCTTACAGTTAGGAAGCTTATTTTTCCTTGAGATTTAATCGAAGTCTGCTTTACTGCACTTTAAACCTATTTTCTGCCCTTTGTGGCAGAGGAAAACCATTGTCCTTCTTTTTTCATAGATTTATAGATCTATAGAGTCAGAAAGGACCTCAGTGGGCCATGTAGTCCAACACCCTGCCCCTGGCAGGCAAGAAAAGTGTCACCAACCCTGGAATCCAACCAGAAGCCCAGGCACACACCCAGGCTTGAACTTGAAACTCTACAGCCCAGAAATCAGCACACTCCCATCTAGACCAAACAACTTTTCTTTCTTTAGTCTTTCAAATACTGCTACCATGTTAACTGCTTTCTTAGCCACTAATACTGTTAGGGCACCATAGCCATCCAAAACTTTCTCAGTCTTTCCTCATCCCTGCTGCTCACTTCCCACTCCCATGCTCCTCTTTTGAAACCAAAGCTGAGTGTCTAGCCCAGTCTGCGTGTAGGCTGACCTTTCAACACCATCACCAACTTAAAACTGTAACTTTCCTGTCACAATTTAAATATATGTGCATGTACAGAAGAAAATCATTCATCCTAGAACAGGGATGGGCAAAGTGTGGCTCGTGGGCTGGACCTAGCCCACTGAGGGATTTGTCCAGTCCATGGCAAGTTCTATGGGCCCATCCAGCCCAGGCATGAGAGGCACCCTGAGCCATGGCACATGCACTTTGTCCCACTGCCCTAAGTGTGCAGCAGGATTGGAACAGCATGGTGGCTGGACTCTATTTTTCAGCAACCCGGTGGCAGTGGCTCCTTCCAGTTGTCAGCCCCAGCCCCGCTGCCCAGACACCCCAGCCCAACCATCTTGTACACTGCTAATGGTAGGACCTGCATAAGCAGGGCATGTGGCCAGGAAACTGGGATGAAGCTATAGGTTGGTAGGGGGTTCCATCTGGGAGTTAGACAGGTGGGTGGGGCCAGGAAGAGCTCAGGATCTTTGGGCACTGACATATATAAGGAGTAAAAGAAGGCCCAGGGAGGAATAGGACCACTGCTAAATGGGCAGAAGCAATTGGTGACAGGCAGGGGGGACAAGGCTGAACTCCTCAACGAGTTCTTTGCCTCAGTGTTCTTAAGAAGGGGACACAACAAGTCTCTCATTAGGGTTGTAGAGAGGCAGCAGCAAGGCCCCAGATTACCATGCGTAGACCCTGAGATGGTGCGCAGTCACTTGGAAGAACTGGATTCCTTTAAGTCGGCAGGCCTGGATGAGCTCCATCCAAGGGTAGTGAAGGCACTGTCTGATGTCATTGCACAGCCACTGGTGAGAATATTTGAACGCTCATGGCACACGGGCCAAGTCCTGAAGGACTGGAAAAGGGCCAATGTGGTCCCCATTTTCAAGAAGGGGAGGAAGGAGGACCCAGGCAACTATAGGCCCTGAAGAGTCCTGCTACTGTAATTCTGGACTTCGAATCCCAGAGACCTCAGGGGCAGCAGGAAGAGGAAGTAAACACACAGCCAGAGAGACATGCTCCTCCACGCCTGGGCTTCTGGTCTGAGCCACTGAAGGTATGTGGCTGCATTTCTTGAATCAAAGGTAAATGTCTGTTCACTTCTGTTTCAATTTAATCTCTGCAATTAAAACTAACCTGCAAAGACTGAATCAATTCAGCCTCAGGCTTTTTGACTGCCTATACCTAGTAAGTAAGAGCAGTGTGGCCACCTGTAAGTTTATCAGGGTGCTCATCAAGATCTGGGGGAACCTGTTCACCAGAGCACCCCAAGGGATGACAAGATTGAACAGTCACAAACTCCGCTGTGACTGATTCAGGCTGGACATAAGGAAGAAATTCTTTACTGTCCGAGCCCCCAGGGTTAGGAATAGACTGCCTCTGGAGGCTGTTCAAGCACCCACTTTGAACACCTTCAAGACACATTTGGTTGCTTATCTTCTTAGTATCCTATGATCCCTGCTGACTTCCTGCCCCTGGGGCAGGGGGCTGAACTCAATTGTGTCTCAATGATGGACACAATGACAAACAAAACACATAGTACAAACAGTGTGGAGTACTGGTTATATTTTGCATTATTAGCATTGTCAGTAAAACGGTCTTTTTTAGGACAGGTAAAACTTGCTTATGATTCTCCTTGTAAAAGATAAAAAAAGACCTCAGCCTCTTAGTGGAGTGAATAATGAAGTCTATGCTCCAGAACAATTCAAAATGGAAACGCCTTAGTACAGCGAACCATATGCGACAGAGACCAACCCATTTTATTAAACACTACTTTATGTGAAATAGCTGAAATCCTTTTCAAAAGTGAAGTAGCCTACTTCACACTGGGTGCATCTACACATGCCATTAATACATAACAATAAACTCTAGAGCAGTGCATGTGTAGATGCTAACCTGACTAGCTGAGGCATGAGGGTGCTTCAGTGTGGGGGCTTATTGCTCCAGAGTTTATTGCTCCCAAGAAACTCCTGGGCACACAATTTACATGTGAACCTGGACTGCAGCACATTGAGTCAGGTGGCAGGAAACCCTGCTGGCAGGAGGCCTAGGGGGTCAGCCTACCAGTCCAGGATGCTCCAACAGGGTTCAATATGCTGTGGAGGGGCTGCCTGGGGCTCAAGCATACTTCAGTGATGGGGTAGTGAACTGCACTAGCCCCCATACTGATGCAGTCGCAATGCCCTAGTCAGCTGGGTGAGTGTCTACACGTGCACTGCTGCACATAAAAATACTCTGCAGCAGGGTAGGACTTGTATTTATAATACTACCCTGCTGCAAGACTTTATTAGTTTCATATGCCCAATAGGAGAGCATGCACAGACACTGAATGTTTACTGCAGAGCTAACTAGTCATCTCCACTGTAAACATGTCATGTAGACACACCCACTTAGTGCATGCTAAGGGTACATGTACACTGTGACCTCAGCATGTCTGATCTGCTCCCCTTTGCACATGTCACACTGATAAATGCGGCAAT